>VZSG01000107.1:811019-828009 GCA_013398315.1 Nothoprocta pentlandii
TCTTGGACTAAAATTTTAATAGATGAGTTTTGCCATTTAAAATCAGGTGTTTCTGTTAAGAATTGATTTGAAATATATAATGTTATATGTAAACCCCTAGTAATTCTCATTTGTAGTTTTAGCAACTTTTTCTCTGCCTTGAAAGAATATGACTGGTGAACTTTTTGTTTTCAGGGAAGTCAAGTCACCCTTACAACTTGAGTCAGTCTCCATTAAACTCTCACAATGTGTGCTAATGCAATGCTCTTAGGGGAATACTGTGGTGATATTTATCTTCAGCCCACCTGCTAAGAAAACCTCTGGCAAACAGCAGAGGAGGCATCTGTTTGCATGGCTGAGTGGCATTTTTATGCTAGCAGTTATTAGAGGTCTTTGAAAACACTCAGCAGCAATTGAATTTGAGAAAAACACCTCAGGAAAGGGCATTTGGATTTGGGGGGGATTTTGCTTTTTGTCTTTTAGTTTGGGGATTTCACTTAACATTTAATGTAATAAAACCATCTGCAAAATCATGCCTTGTCTGGGAGTGCTATTATAATAAGTTGAACTCTTCCAGACCAGATCAAATAGCAAGTTAATTGTGATCTTAATAGATTTCCCAGGTGCTTGGTGCAATCAGACCTACCTTTTTAACAGTCTTCATTGCTCATTAATTACATTTCCTCTCTTAATATCTCTATTTCTTTCCTATTCCTTGAGGAGCATGGAAACCAGTACAACTAATCTCCTTTGAATTATGCATGTGAATCATTCAAGAAACACATGGCTGGACTCTTTCTCTAGGTCAAGAGGCCATTTTAGTTACAGAATAATTTTTCATCTTGTGGTAGGGACTTTTTGTGAACTTCAGTGCAACCAGAGGCTATATCTAAGAACCAGCTCTTAGGCAGGAGTTTTCTTTCTAATCTAATTAAGGTGCCCTAAATTGTAAAATACTGCCAGTAAGAAATAATTTGACATAAGTGACTCATCTGATAATTCTTCTCTTTTCTATTAAATGTATTGAAAATCTCAGCATGCTCTATCAAATGGACCTCAATTAGCCTAATACCTTGATTATTATGATTAAATAATATTTGAAGATTATTTTTTCTGCACCATGCAATATTACGAAAACTCTTGAGTTAAAGGTGTTACTCACTGTAATGATACTTTAATATGGTCTGACTGCAATGGAGTTGTGTGAATACAACTAGAAACAGAATGTGGGGCTAAAATTGGTACTTTTATCTTCCTTAATATACTAATTCAGTACAATTGTTTAGCAGGTGCTTCATGTGCAGCACCTTGTAAGATATTCTCAGAGAATCCAAATAGCACATTTGTATCCAAATCCACAGTATTTTTCTTTGTTTTGAATGGATTTCAGTTCAGTTTTCTCTTTTTAGGTGCCTTTCTCCAGTCTACTCATAAAATTAGTGAACTGTTCCATCTTCATATCTATTACTGTTTTCTAAGGGTGAGGTTTTTACTAGTTTCCAAGGACAATATCATAGGCACTTATGATATATCTTCTTTTTTTTTTGTATCTCTAGAGCCCAGTTTAAAAGGTGCATTTCTTTAAAAGGAATTTTGTAATGAGTAATGAACCTGAACTTGCAAAGATGGAGCGACCCTCAGGCTAACAGGTAGCGAAGTTCAGATTAATAGTGTTTGGGCTGAATTATGATGAAGGGTTTTAATTCCACCGTAATTTCTACCGGAAGTTCCAAGAGTTGTCAAGAAATAGAAAAACAGCAAGGTACACGTGTGTGCGAATCTACATATATATTGCTATAAATACCAAGCAAGTTAATAAACATGCAACGAAGCACATTTTCACAATGCCTTTTTAATTTACCACCTTATTTACCATTATTTAATGTTGAAAATAGCGCTCTCTCTTCTATTCTTCTGACCTGAAAATGTAAACTTTAGCTTTTGCTTTGTTGAAATCCAAGATTTCACATTCTCTGGAAATATCAAGATAACCATTATTCTGTACATCTACTAAATGTAGATATACTGAAATTATTGGAAAGCCAAAATCAATACACAAGCATTACAAGCATCAAAGTTTCTCTGAAGGTGAAAATCGACACCATAAAAGAGCCAGAATGAAATCCAATTTAAAGTTGTTAAGAGCAGGCAAAAATATTGAAAAAAATTACTATATGCTGATATACAACTTTCCTCTGTCATGAATTAGAATGTAGGACTCAAAAAGAGCCTTCAGATCTCCAATATCTAATCCCTGTTGTCACAGGAAAGCCATATCAGATTATCATATGCATAAATATACTAAATTTACTAAATACAGATTTAAAATTTGTTTTAGAACATCCTTGCACAACTTCAGTTCTCCATTGTCTAGAAAATCCATCTCATTTCTCATCTAAATTTATTGATTGGTAATTTACACAAACTTGGTCACCTCCAAGCATTATTTTCATTTTTTTGTTTATTTGTTAGTTTTTAAAAAAAAAAAAATCCTTTGTGTGTTTTTTCCTGATTTCTATGAATAAAAATTATATCAACTTTAAGCTATCCTTTTACTTTGAAGTGAAAATTTCTTTTCCTTTTTTGTAGACCTTTTTTGTGCGTGTGTAGCTAGTATGCAAGCAAAACTCTGAACAAGTACAAAAATGGTGTTTTGACAGGTCACTACTTCATGCCATCATAGGCATTGCTACTTCTATCTCTAAACTAAGTAAGTAAATTTTTTGCAAGATCTTCTTAGTTAAAAGGAATTTACCTGCAATATGACTTATCAGGAAATATACAAAATCATTATCTTCATGTATTTATATATATGTACCCCCATAAAAGAATTTGTTACATAAGTAAGTAATAACAATGCCCACCACTCAAGATGAGGGTTGACAGTTTGTATGAGTGAAGGAGGAGACACATTTGTTGAATTTCTGTCTGTAATAATACCAATGAAATACTAAAAAAAAAAAAAAATAATAACTCAAAAATTTACTAGGCTGTTCTTTAAAGCTTTTCAGATCCCATCTTGTCCGTCATGACATATGACAAAACTTCAAATAACGCAAATAGCTGTATGCTTTGTATATTAGAAAAGAGACTGTACTTGGCATGTTGTGTTTGTGTGTCATATAGTAAGAAAAAGAGCAGTCAAATAAGCAAGACAGATTTGGAAGTATCCTTTTCTTTCCCACCAAACAAGGGAAGGACTGGAGGAAAACAGCAGGAGACTAACATGAATTACCACCTCAAAGCCTATCCTTAGAGGATAATCTCCATGCATTATGTTCCTATTTTTTCATTCTACAGGGGAAGGTAAAGATCATCTCCTCTGCTCTCTCTTCTTCTCAGTCCTGAATGATCCAGGGCTTAACTCAAGAGACAGTTGAAATAATGAGAAAGACAGTCCATATTACCTAGTCCCTATGCCAGCTATTAAGGTTTTAATAAGCTATTGAAAACTGCATATAATGAGAAAAAGCAGAAAAGTAACCCAAGCCTCTGTCAGGCTGTGAACGCACACACTTGTTTACTTCCACAAGATACCCAAATACAGAGAAGTCATGGAAGCCCTTGATCTTTTAGCACAAAGGAAATATAACAAAGTACCTTTAAAGTACTCTGCTTGCCATACATTCTCCAACTACAGTCTAAACTGGAGAGGTGCGGCTTATTAATTGCATGAATTGCCTCCTAACCAAATCAAGTTGTTTGAGGCACCCTCAAAAACCCGTTCTGCTGGAGTTATTTTTTGCTGGTGGTCAATACTTCAAAAAGGAAAACAAGATTACAAGCATTAATTTGATCAGGTATCAGTAATATGAGCTTTAAGAAGTATAATTGGATGTTCTCTATGTGTATTTGAATAGTTTAGTTTTAAGACATTTTGCCACTACCAAATATAAGCAGAACAAATGCTATTTTCCCGTTTATTTTATTTGATTTTTTCATTTGCTTATGTAAAGTATTAGCAAATTTGCTTGCACTTAAGCTTGTATCAAAGCTGCAAAATGAAAGGAAAATGAAGCTAGTCAAACTGTTGATGCTAAAAATATTTGTATGACAAATTACTTAAAATTTTTGTCTGAATGAAATTCTTCAATCAATGCTTATATGAAAAGCCAAAATAGAAGATATAATCAAAAAGCAATTAAAAATATGGTCTTTGCTATTAGTTATGACATATCTTGATAATTACTCTTAAAGATATTGGTGTGTATTTAGAGATTCTAAGCATTGAAAAGAAAAAAGTGTTTTTTTTTTTAATTAAGTTAAAAATCTCAAATGATTCTGAGGTAAAAAAGAGATTTTGAGTTCAGAAATAGGCCAAGTCCATCGTTTCTGAAGATGATCACGAAAAATATAAGCAGAAAATATGTCTAAATATTCCACAACTCTTAATTTAAATATCAAATTTGATTAAAAAATGAAGGTACTGTAATAGTTCTTTTTTTTTTCAAGTTCTCCCATATTGAATGATATTCCACCAAAATAGATCTTTCTGTATATATGAAGATTTCTAGTGTGACATTATTCAAATTACTTGCAATGAGATTTTCTTTCAGATTTCTTTGTTTATGTCTAGCAGTACAAAGAAACCTAAAATATATGACTACACAGCATCTTTACTCAACAGGGAAAGCTAAAAAGACATCTCTTTGTAAGCTGCATTCTATAGGTTGCGTGGGCTGAATTTGGAAGAACGTAGTTCCTGATCCCACTATGGCTTGCCCAATCCATCTGCTTTGATGAACAGCTATTCTGATTTACAAATGCTTTAAATTTTACCGGAACTAGTGCAGAACTAGGACTTAGAACTAATTCTATTCTGGTCTACCATTGCTGCTCAAGAGAATAAAGCTAGGGCAGGAGAGGTTCTCCTTCACTGATTTCTTCATTTTTAAGAGAAGAAATAATTTGTATATATTCCAATTATACAGCATGCTGTTTTTATGCTGAGGTTTATCATTCAATGAACATAAAATTAGTGTGAATTAGTACCTCACTGAGCCAAAATTTTCGATGGATTTCTTCTAGGAAACTGTTAAGCAGTAATGTAATTAGAGGTAGAAAATAGAACATTTATATGGATTACATACCCTTATTACAGAGATTAATAACTTACTGGCTACACATTTATTTAATTTTAAAAGAATAACCAAAAAAAGAGTCCAACTGAATTGTTGTTCTGACTTTATCAAGTGAAGTTTTGTTTGTTCTTCTACTGAAAAGTAGCATAACCCTCTCATATATTACTTCAGAATCCTTCAGAATATCATAAATATGCTAAGGTTATTCAACTGAGCCTAGACCTGGGAAATGATATTTTGGATTAACCATTCTTTGGGAAAATGCATTCAGATGGCGCCTGAAAGTTACAGAACCTGAAATGCCCAATTAAAATTTGTCTTTAAAAAATCAAACCCTGACTCTGTGAAAGAAGGGTACATTAAGCACTTGTATTCTCACCTGTACTGAACAGAATGAATCATAAAATCAAAGAGCAATGACCCAAGTAGTTTTCTCAGATGGATTTCTTTATTCTCGCACAGCAGTTGACTAATGATCCAGTAGCTAATCCCCGTGGTAATCCCTTTAGCTGCAGATAAAAGGAGACCCTCCACTCTTCATCATCACTGGCAGCATACACTTCAGCATAATATTTTAATATACATGACATAAATCCAGAAGTGCATGCTTTCATGACTCCATTCTTCCTTTTGAAGCATTAATGCTGGTTATGGGCTAGTGCGTAACCTATACCTCTTATTACTCATAGAGCGAGGAAAAGGATGCATAGCTCTTTTTTTTTTAAATAACTTGATAATCTGATTGGGTTTTGCCATGGACTGATCTCTTGTTTCCCTTCCCTGGGCTGGCAGAAGTCATCAGCAGGTCGTGGCTGCTGTTGCCATCACATTGCTACCCTCTACTCCAGATGACAGAAGAGCAGTGTAGAGGGTAGCCTGTCATCTCACTTGACTACAGAATTAATGAAGTGGAATATGAAAAACAAAACAAGAGCAAGCAAGCAAACAAAATAACAGGCTATAATAAAACAAAATGCGCTCTCTGGGGCATGGACTAGTCGGATATGGGGATCCAATGGACCCTAGGACAGCCTAGGAAATGGAGAACTATTTGCAAGATGAGACTAGATGAACTTTTTTAGTTAGCCTGACAAAGCAAAGCTTTGCAAGGGAATGAAGTCAAGAACCAGGAGACTAACTCCTGAGAGGAGAAAAGGTACTCTTTTGATTAAGAACAACGCTGGGATAGTGACAAACTGTTCATAGGGCATCTGTCAAATAGAGTCACAGTTCAAAGGTTCCCAATGAGTAGAGGCACTAGATACAGAAACTGCTGTGCCACAGCAGAAGTAGGGACATACAACCCAGCTGTTCCTGGAGGAGCTCACTAAAATTATGCATGAATTTACATGATGCAAGTCCTCTGACAGCAAGAGGGGACCTTTCCTTCTTTCTTAAAGCAAGAATATTAAATCTACAAGAAACAAGACGTCACATGCAAACTACATTTAATATTAAGCAATTTTTTCAAGGAGACACACTTTACACGTTACCCAGCATTTGCCAGCTCTTTTTGTCTTTCTTACCACATGCTTCTCAAGAACAGAATAGAAGCTCTTACTCTTCAGCACATGTTTTCTTTAATGGTTGTATAATGCAGAGTGTAATGCCCTGATCTGAAAGGAATCACTATCATCTAGACTTTTGCATGCTCCTCCTAACGTTTAAACAGGATTTGGTCTTTCTGAATAAACGATGTAACCCTACCTCTGTTGTGAAGGCTTCCTAGAAGGCTGACTGCCGGTATCAGAGTAGTTTTCTATTCTCACTAGTAAGAGACAGGATTGCTTGCTTAATACTATGTGCAGATGTTCCGGCTGTGATTATGAAAGAGAAGATTGTCAGAAAGACAAAAATTAAGAGCTATGTTCGAATAGCAAAAACTGATGATAAGGCTTCTGTCAAACATATTTGTACATATTACACCTTCAGTAAAAGTAGTTAAATAGTATATGAAATAAACAGCTAGGAGGCATCCAGACTTGGTATCACTGGCTTCCTGTCTACCAAAAAAAAATGATGTTAAAGGCCTTTGGACTCACATTTTTTAAATATATCAAATATATTATTTATACACTACTGGCAAAAATGCTGGTCTGTAGATTTTCTGAATAGAAAAGCCTTTGTTAATCCAATGATCTCATAATAAAAGAAAACCATGGGACTTAGCTTCTCCCCTGCTCCCTCCTTCCTGTCCCCCACAAAAAAAAGAGGGTATGTGCTGTATAAGAACAAATTTCTGACTTAACAAATATAAAGCAACGGGATAAACATTATCAAAACATTTATATCCTATGTTTGGAAATACATAAGGCTCTTAGATGCCCTGGTCTTATTGACAGTAAATGAGGTAAAGCTCTTCTAAATGTCCAGCCTAGTTCTGAAAACTGATCTCAGGTGCCAAAATCATGTATTTCTTTTAAAAAAATATATTCCTATCCAGAAATATACTAGGATTAAATAATTCACTCAGTGGGGAAGGATTTTTTTTCACTTTTTTTTTCTCATTATTGAAATATTCCCTGCTCTTTCCCCAAACAACGCTCTATTGAGGATACTATTCTCACAAAATTAACGTTGATACTTACATAAGAGTACCATAAGGAATTACGTCATTCTTTAAGCTTAAACACTGAACAATCAGAATCATATTTTTACTTAAATATTCTGGTCAATTAAGCTAATGAAAATATTTATGCTCATAAAGGAGAGCTGAGCTTTGGTCTCTTCCAGGTGAGGGGCTAGCATATAGCTGTATGTGAAAATGAAGTAAAACTTCCAAACATTACCGTTTGGATGCTGCAAAAGTAGAAGACACATCAAATTATTCTTCATACTTTTTAAAAGCTGGTGTGAAAGACTGCTGCTTAGTTTCCTACTTCTAATACAACTTTTAAACAGGTAAACAAACTAGCTGAAGATGTTTCAAGCAGAACTGAGTAAAGCTGAGAACATTGCAGTTTCCCGAGCCAGCACATCCTCGAGAAGGCCTCATGTTCTGCCAGGTGTGTCCAAGGGAAAGGTCAGTGTCTGTGCAAGGCACAAGCCAGATCAAAAATCTCCAGTGGGAAACCAAGAGCTCTCTGTGAGCAGGAGAAGGAGCTTAGCCAAGATGATTGTGCCAGTTGGTTCCATGCAGTGCTCATCTCCATAAGCAAGGCTGGCAGATACTAGATTGATGCACCTTATTGCAGCACCAAAATATACTGATTGACGTCCTTTTCCTGCTGCATCTCAAAAACATAGCTAACTCTTGTTCACCGCTCTGATATCTACAGTGATCAAATGATACAGCCATTGAATAGCATCTTCATTTTACAGAGGAATTCACATAAAAACAGAGTATGAGCTACACTGGCCTGCTTCATGAAGCATTTGCCACTGCAGTAGCGTCATTCGCACTGAGATCAGGATGAATCTATATGCAATTTAGTGTGTCAAAAAGATGCCTCATGCAACAGGGACACTTTGTAACCCAAAAGAGTTGTGACCTAAACAAATGAAAAAAAAAAATACAAAAACAAAAAAGTCAAAACCAAACCAAATCAAACCAAAAGAAAAGTGGCATTGCAATATCTATATTTAAGGCTGTATTTGTATGGATTTTAACGTAGCAACTATCCCCTCTGCCTTCTAGTTCATAGTGTCCATCCTAGCAGTAGTATTTTTGCTTCTCAGCTCACCTACACTGACTGACCACCTGATTCATCTGAGTTCATTCTTTTCCTTGTATTCTTATTAGGTAATTCCATCCTCCACTCTAGCAGAACACATTTTATGTTCTGTAGTTTTCTGTGAGAAACAAAAAATTGGAGGGAATAAACATCAAAGACAAGATCAGTCATTATTTGCCTTATTGTCAAGTGGAAAAAAAATAAGAAAGGGAAAAAAAAAAGTGAGCTGAAGCTCTAACATTGCACTTTAAAGCTAAAGATCTAGAATAAAAATTTAAGCGGTCAAAGTGTCCACTGTTCCTATTTTGTTACTTTAAAATAAGCCTTATGCACCTTTAAAAAAATGTTTTGTTTATGAAGACCATAGAAGTTTTTTTTCTGATTTTTTGAATGTATTTTAGCTTTTAAAGATTAATTATCAAAGCAAATCTAACACAGATCAAACTATGCTAACAAAATTTTCAAGTTAAGCACTACTGCATCAGCCTATTCTCATGTCTCAGGTATTGCCTGAAGTAACTTCTGCTCAAATTTCACC
The DNA here is from genome assembly GCA_013398315.1 of Nothoprocta pentlandii. Taxonomy (NCBI): domain Eukaryota; kingdom Metazoa; phylum Chordata; class Aves; order Tinamiformes; family Tinamidae; genus Nothoprocta; species Nothoprocta pentlandii. The sequence goes on from VZSG01000107.1 coordinate 820,292, forward strand.
AAGAGTTAAGAATGGAACACCACTCGAAGACCAGTTTTTGAAGGAAGTCTCTAAAACTATGCTTCTACCTTTTGTGAACCATCCATTGCTCTAGGTTGAAAGAAATTTTGTCAATACCAATTGGCTATATCAATAAAAGCATCTGTACAAACTGGTTTTCATTTGACATGCAGCTGCCAATACTGATCATATCTGCTGGTTGGAAGAGCATATATTTACAAAAACTAGCTCCCATAAATCTCAGATTTTATGATTGAAGTTTCTTTCTATATAGGAACAGTGAATTTTTATGTGAAAAGTTCAGTATGTGCCTGTCAATAAATGAATTTTATCATGGCTATGGCTGTATATATGATCCATAACCATATATGAAATTCCAAATTGAAATTTCTAGGTTGGCTTTATAAATCTTTTTACTTCTACTGTTTTTTCAGGGTGGGAGGAAAAGACGGGAGAGTTATAGTTGGTATCACACATGAGTGTTTCATAAGCAGTACATGCAGCATCATGCTTTCCTTACTGTATTGGAAATTTGAGTCCTTATAACAATAAATATTTCTTCAGTAATGTATCCAACCAGTTAAAATTTCAATTCTAATAAAATTCAAAATTCTGATTCAAAACAGGAGTGAATCGGCTGCATATTTCCAGTTTCATGTCATAATACAGGGATACAAAGCCAAAGTAATAAGGATTATTTTAAGAGACTTACTTGCTTTTTCTTTTCAATACAACAAAAGAATATATATAGAATGTATCAGTTCAAGAAGAATATTTTTTCTTTGCTAATACATAGCACTTAACGAGAGACCCCTACTGTTCCAAGTAATTATAAATTGACTCAAACCAGTAATAGTTTGCAGTGATAATAAAATGATTTATTGTCTGCATATTTCGTAAGTTACATTCATTCTGAAAAAATAGTAAAGTGTCTTCAGATCTATTTTATATATAAGGAATAGTTTCATCATCAAAGCTACAGACAATCAAATGTAGAATAACCAATGACTTTAGACATCAAACAAATCAAGGGACAGCATTCTTCCATGCGTGCTTTGGCAGGTCCAGAGCATCCAAAATATCACTGAAAGTAAAGGATACATTTTGAATGGTTTTAATAGTTTTTTATATTGTGATATACTAAAAATATGAAAGAGAAAGGAAAGACTCTCACAAAGGTCAAATATTTTGTAATGTTTTTTCATTTCATCTCATTCTCTGGTTAGCTGCTGGAAAAGCATACTCTTGCTTGGGAGCAACTTTCAGAGAACTAGCTTTTTATGTAATTTGTATGCATTTAACACAATCTCTCACACTTTTACACTTTTATGAAGTAATCTGAAAATTTACCCATCTGATCAAACAAGTTTATCTGAAGTAGTACTGTATCCAAAATGAGCCAATTAATTAGTAGGGTTTTCTGCAGCTGCATACTCTTTTTCAGATTTATTGAAGTAAAGATTTACAGCATATGGGACTCACAGACTTCTCATGAGTTGGCATCTGTATGTACAGCTTTCAGTAGAGAACTCTAGAGTAATATTTACAATGTAAATATCAACTTTTATTACATAAGAAACAAATATATCACAACTTTCACTTCACAAACATATTTGTTCTGGTTTGATGACTAAAGTCAGCTCTTTGAAATACTATGTGGAAATCAAAAATAACTTGTTCTTGTCATAGACTTTACCAGGTGTCCTTCAGAGGTCCTGAAAAGCAAAGGAGAAATGTGTTTTTAGAACACTTATTTTCATAAGTGGTTGCAACAGGAAATGTATAAACACAGAGAAGATGTAGAGAAGAATCAAGGCTTGCCCAAATCCCTTGCTGTACAGGGGACTGGCAAATATAAGCAGTTCCCAAACAGGAGCTTAATGTGTGATGCACCTTAGGCCAATGCTTGCTTAATGTGCAGCCAATGCTTGCAGCCAATGTTTGCAGGATCAGAAAGGACTGAAGGATTAAGTAGGTTACTGCCCATTGACCCAATGTGCAGAATAGCCCACAATCAATGCAACCATGTCCTGGAAATGGATACCCAAATTCAGGTGCCTCAATGCAGGCTGCATTAACAATTTGTCTTCTGTGATATCAATAGTTAGCGATGCTGAGGAAAAGATTCATTTACAGGAAAACATGGATCATCAATACAGTCCATCAGAAAAAAAAGGAATAAAAATATTTCCAGAAACAGACCACTTGGTCAAAATTCCATCTCATTTAGTGAATGCCAGATGTTTTAGAAGATGTAAAATCCGAAAGCAAGTATTTTGGGAATAATCTGCCTAGAAAGAATATTTCTTTGCTGAAGTCCATCAGTCAGAAATTGTTTCGTTCCTTCAAGTATAAGTAGTTTATGTCCATTCTAATCTTTTGGATTTTTAGAGAAACTACCACATTTATGGAAAGAAAAAGTATTTTCTTTTGGGGATTCCTTCCCAAAGGAATCAACAGTACGGGGAAGTATTTGGGGTTGCTTTCTTCCAAATATTATCTTCAAGAGTGTACTTTTTTTTTTCCATATTTGTAATTCAGACACAGCTAAATATCAAAAATACCTTACCATCAGTTTTATAAACACACTTTCAAGAATATCAGATTTGATTCACTTCTCTATTACCTTTTCAATTTTATCCCCCTTAAAATCTTGTGAAGTAGAAGGACAGTTGTCTGAAGAAATAATAATTTTTATAATTAAAAATGAGTCAATTTGGATTTTATGCTGCAGTAAACACAATTTGAAACACCCAAGTGTGTTGAGTGCATTATTAACAGTTCCATTTAATTAGGAATTTTCAGTAACAGCAACCAGGGGATCAGTTAAATATTCTTATTAAAATTATTATTATATTCAGATACAATCCCTACAGAAACACTGTGTTCCTGCTTTCTCTGAGAAACCACATTTCATGTATGATTAATCTCATCGAATGGGGAAGTTAACTAAAAGATAGCAACAATAAAGTAGACCTGGACGTACCAGTGGGAGGTGGCTCAGCAGCTCATCTACAGAAATATCATCATAGTTTTCTGAAAAAGAAGGTCCAAGGAGTTCTGCTTCATCTTGAGGTTTTTCAGGGTTTAGCTCTTCCTGGCTATTGTGAATCAGAAACAAATTTTACTGCTCTCAGAAGAAAAAGCAGATAAGCAAACAATGCCTTGTTCTAAATGTAGCAATATCATCTTTCATTACATTTATACAGCAGTAATGTAAAACACATGAAACAACATATCTAACACCTATAAAGACATTACATTTTAAAACAAAAAAGCAGTAGTTTCGGTGAGTGAGCTTGCAACAGAATGGATGCCTTTCAATAACACATACTGGCCTTTTTCAGCTATACCAATTAAGATAGACATGTGATTAGGTCACAGTGGATTCGTCCCTATTCTTTCTGGGACTTCTAAATGTTTAACTATTTATTCAAAATATACCTTTAGCCAAATAGTTCAAAAACACTAGTGTTTTCATTATAAAACATTGGTTATGTTCCATAGCTCTGTGGATTCTTCCTTAAGAGGCTTGCTATAAATAAAAGTGTTTTAAGAATGTTAAAAGCTTTTTTAACATTTCCAGATGCTAAGTCTTCTCTTTGTTCATTCACTCTAATCTGATTGTGATGTCTGTTCTAGTCTGGAAGGAAATACTGTCTGTATTTTAAAACTATGTTACAAACTATGTTATAAAGTCATTAATGTTCTTCGTCGTTTGCTTGTCCTCTCTGTATAAGCATGTAAGTATAAATCTTTTATGTCTTGATACCATACAAGTAAGGAAAATATATGCATTTGCTTTCTTGCAATACCTTCTTTTTCCAGTTAAAACTGAGTTTAAGTATTTCTTCACGGCCATTTGCTTTCGGAAGCGACTGTAGTTGTCAGTGAAGACAGCATCAGAGTGACGTTTGACAGGACTGTCCTGGGATCTAATAATACACAACAATTAAATATAAATAAACCAACATAAACATTTTTTTTAAAAAAATAGTATTAAAATGATTGAAATAAACTCTACAGTGTTGACTAGCTAAATAAAATCAAATTTTCATTACAGCTTTCATTTCCAATTATGACTTTGGAATTTCCTTTCTTCTCTTGAAAAGAAGTCACTTTGCTGCCATTGCATTATTAAAATGCATAACAAACATCAGATCCAAAGAATCTGTATTCAGTCCTTTGGACAAACCTAAACAACTTTGCCATAACCACACAAATCTTACTGAAAGAATCCCAGAGTTTGTGTCATAACAATTCTGTGTAATTAATCATTTGAATGTGGATTTTATGATTTCCTCCTAGGTGTTCTCATAGCCTAAGTTACTCTTTTTAATAAATTGATTCTAACCTGATGTCTTCTATTTGTTGAAATATATTTTAGTACAATACCAAGGTGTGCCCCCAAAGATCATGCTTTAAGGCCCTAGTCATTGTTCCCATCATACTTAGTGAAGACTGAGCAAGCTTCTGAAAAAATTTAAGAGTGCATCATCAAAATTTTAGATGCAAATATTTGTTTTAAGGAAGCATCAGAAAACTATGCACATCTTCTGAAATTCGGGTTTAGAATCATATTTGTCCATGCATGGTCTTGGGAACCTTCAGCTAGTGTGTTCTGCTTTAACGATCTACATTAATTTACAGCATATGAGAAACTGGTCCTATATGTTCTAGAACAAAGGCAGCATTGATATAAATGCTTAGAAATGTTTAGAGACAAAGGCAGCCTTCAGATAAATGGGTAAAACTGGAGGACCTAATTTTCATTCAGCTTTTGAGTATATGAAGTAGGCATTCACAAGAACTGTCATACTGGGTTAGAGCAACATATCCTATTAGTCTGTTCCCAAGAGCGTGCATTAGCTGCTGCTTAGGGATATAAAAACAAGGGAAGTACACAGTAATTCTTGTCAGCATCCTGCAGTCATTAGTTTATGGGGCCTGAAGTTGCATCTGGACCCTGGAGTATGAATATCTCTCATCTTCTTTTGAATCTTTCTGTAGCGCAGATTCCCAGTGTGCTCTGGCAATATGTTCTAAAGTAGCATAAAACTCTTTTTTGTTGTCACTGTAAATCAATCGTGTGTTAATTTCATTCAGTGTGCCCTTGCTTTAAGAACTGAACAATCAGTCATCTTGTATTTAACTTTGCCATTCATCTACCAAGATAGCACAGCTAGCTACAGCAGAATGTACAATTTAACTAAACTATTACATAAAAAATAGCCAATTGGCCAGATAATTTTTGCAATATTGCCAGTATTTATTATCAGTGTTATGTGCAGTATCTGTTGTTCTATTCTTCACAGCTGTACAGAAATAAAGAACAATATATTCATCTAATAACAAATATCATTAGCTGTTATATAGGATTTTCAATTCAACTCCCCCATTATATCAGTTTCCCTGTCATTATTTCCAAACTGCAAAATGAGAAATTGGGTATAAAATGGTAAAAAAATTGCCAATGAAGCTGGCTAGGAAAAGACTCTACCTAATGTAAGCACGACCTCACCTAACTCGTTTTCTATTAACCGACTGCAGATATCTCTTCAGAGCAAGTCTAGCCAAAAGATGGCTGTAGAGGCTGGTGAAAAGTCCATCAGCATGCCTTGCATTTCTGAAATGGACAATAAACAAACTCTACAATGCAACCTGGGTCATATCATCTTGAAAATTTTAATTTTTAAAACATACTGCATTCCTTAAATGATCTTTTGTACACGAAAAAAATTCAAATTCATAATTTCATAAAACAACTTCCAGATTTCCACAATATGTTTTTTTCAGGGATATATTAGGAAGTGAGTGAACTCAGCATTCCAGAATGGACATATAATCAACTTCTCTGTGGGCATCTCTACTGCTATCAATATCAATATTCAACCACAAGCCGCATGTTTTCTCTATAATCTGTTCTTCCTTTCCTACATCTCTAAGAGTTTAAAAATGTGGCGAAGTGTTGCAAAAGCATTCTTCACCTTTGGCATAGTTCAAGTAATTCATCACCATTTGTTCTTATGATAACAAAAAAACTCACCTATCGATAATTTTGGACAGATCAAGATAGAATTTCTCATTTTCAGGTAGCGTGTTCTGGAAAGTGTCTGATTCAGACTTTAGTGACCCACGGGCACGCTCAGGTTCACTGGCTCCATCAAACGGCAGTCTGTTTACCAATCTGTTGGAGAAGAAAACCAGGGAAAATACAGTTAGCTGAGTATATTCAGCACTGCCTGTTGCACTTCAACTTAAACTCAGGTTTGTGTCAAAACAGACATCTACAAACTTTTTTAGTTTGTATGAAATGTTAAAATAGTCTAAATAAAAGTTCTACAAAAATTTGTCTCAAATTAATCCATATTTTGCAATATAATACAGCAACTGGCAGAATAGGACTTCTTTCTCTCAATGAATATGTTCTAGAAATGTATTATCAACACAGATGATTAACTCCAATAACCAGTGCATCATTTGTGGCAATTATGACTTTAGTGACAACTGTTAAGCTTTCCATAACAATCATATTTCATATAAATGTTAGACAAAATTGTGTGTCCTTCCACGCGAAGTGAAAACAGTGTCTCGGAACTTACCTTCCAATTAAGACCTAAAGTGCATTGAAAAAGCGTATGAAATGGTTGTTTGGCCTCTTTATAGGAAAGTAAACACGCTCTCTAAAACTCCAAACAAAATATGAAATGCAGGTAGATATCTCTACTGATTCTTATTCTCATTTGTTTAAATTAATTTGTTAGTTGCAAGTTAATAGGTGCTCATAATTAACCTTTCCAAATGTTTCACTACAATTGCTTTATACAAATTGATTTAATACACCCCTAGAAACTGCTAAGTTGGCAAGAATGTGAAGTATCTCCTGCAATAGTGAATACAATATTTTATCAAGGACAGTAGGACTGTATAGCAGTGGTTGGGCATCAGATGTTTCTTCTAGTGGCTTTTGTATTCTGTGGAAAACAATAACCTCCTATCTCAGTAGTAAACAGATGGTAAAAGATGGTATGCAAAAAGCACACTCTAAAGCTAGATTTTGGTTGGGCGTATTTGCAGTGTAAATTCAACCAGTTTAACTGACATATTTTGAAAATAAAGCAATATGCTGCATTCCTACATTATTTCTACACTTCATGTTCCTCCAAGCTAAATGTTTATGCCACCTGATTTATGTATAGACATAATAAAAAAATGAAACAAGTCAAGGTATACAGCAGTTCCGTCACTTCAAAACTGCACATCAGTGCACACAACCCGCCTCTCCTCATGCACAACTCGGGAGTTCTCAATACGTGCGATTTTGCCCATACAGATGTGTGCGCTGAACCGCTGAGATAAGGGGACTCCCCCTAGGAAATGCCAAGGCTATTTTGGCAGATACCCGTCGTGCCCGGGAGCACACTTTAACATATATCCTTCATGCTGGAATGGTGGAGGTTGGAAGGGGCCTCTAGAGATCCCCTAGCCCAAGCCCGTGCTCCAGCAGGGTCACGTCCCGCATGTTTCCCGGGACTCTGAGCATCCCCAGATCAGGGCGCTCCCTGGGCAAGGCGCCCCTGCGCTCCCGCACCCGCAGGTCGCGCACCGAGGTGGAGGGCACCCCTCGCTAGCGGGGCCGCTGTGGGCACGGGGTGGCCGGCTACGCCACAGCCCCCCTTGGTACCGGTTGGGACCGGTTGGTAGCGGCGCCGGGCAGC
>VZSG01000107.1:849811-873077 GCA_013398315.1 Nothoprocta pentlandii
TTTGTGTCTGTAGCCTGTCGTCCTATTGCTGGGCCAAAAAATGTACCTAGACAAAAACTTGTGATCCTTTAATGAGAGACAGAATCATACATGCATTCTAGCTTAAGTTGTTCTGGAGTGCTCAAGTTTCTGAGATAGGGTTTGATTTTTTTATGCTAGTACATTACAGAAATGGTTAAATGGAATAGGAACATATTTGATGTTCAACTTCATTTTCAAAAGTGATTCAATGCCTAGGAGCATTTAGTCACTTTGAAGCATTATATTTAGTGGGTATATAAGAATTTAAAATGTATTTTGAGCGTGCAGGAGTTTAAGATTCAGTCTTATGTTACCCAGAATGTTCAAAAATATCTATGTCATGAATTAGTGTATTACTAATTTGTAAGACTTTTGCTGTCATTAAGTAGTGACAAAAAGATGTGTGTAACTTTTCAGAACGATTGCCCAAGGGAAAACAGAAAAAAAAAAATTAGTGCTTTGATGCTGGCAAACTCATGCTGAAGGGCTTATCACATGCAACCCAATCAATTCCTCTAGCTGATTCTCTGGATAACAAACTCATCTTTTCTGTTACTCGGCTGAACAACAAAAGAACAGGAAAGAGTGAAAACCTGTGTATTTTTATCCTTCACAGAGAAGGAGAGCTGGAGCTTAGTACTGAACTAAGTAGAGAAGCAGTAAATGAGAATCATAAAATTTTATACTCCCTCTAGAAAATGTCTAAAAGGGATTCTTCCTTCCTTCCAAAAATAACTTTAAAAGATCACTAGAATATACAGAATAGGAACAGAGCATGGGCAGAGAATGTGCCTCCTCTGTGCCTCTCCAGTGTGCTTCTACTCAAATCCTAGACAGGTCAGTCTAGAGGCTGAGGATTAGTCCTGTTTCAATGCACACCTAACCATTGGCCTGTTCTCCATTCGAGTTCAAAAGGATGTAAATTACTGCCAGCTGTGAATTGCACACATGTCAGGTAGGAACAGGATGGTGCCATTGCCTCATATGTGTAGTCATCAAAGCGCTGCCATAAAATAAAGTGGATCACAATTGTTGCAGGCCTGTCCTGGTCTAGATATAGATAATTTCCTACCCTAGTGCCTTCTGTGCTGTCCATAGACATAGAAACGTCAGACAGTTATGCCCTAAATCATCAAATCAAATTTCCAGCTGTCCGAGGCCCATCAGTCTGTACAATCTTTTTCATGATTAATCTACTTTTGTTGAAAAAAAGCTCTTTGCTCTAAAATAGTGCAACTGCACTTTAACATCCTTCAGAAGAAAACCACTTGGTTCTGCAGCTAAATAAATAAAAACACGCGCCTGTTGTGTGATGTCACTGGAACGGCAGACAGACAACATGTTCACTCCACTATCTCCACTATCTACTCCATGCCCTTCGGATGCTGTCCACCGTCATGGAGTAACATTGCCAGAAATCGAATGGGAACCAAAAATTTCCATAAAAACTAAAAGGCAATATGAAACCTGCCAGCCAGACTTCTCTGTCAAATTGCTTCCTTGGGCTGTTATTTGTTGTGGGGTGGAAGTTATTCTTCCAGAACTGGCTGTTTCTCCAGGCATAGCCAACTGAGTATACTGGGGCCAGGGGTCCTCCATGGCAGCAGCACTGTGTGGCTGGTGCTGCTAGAGTAGAGGGCAGAAATTCCAGCTGGAAAAGTCTTCCCTTTCTTGTCTGCAGAGCTTCAAGAAGGGCCTGTGGCAGCACCTCTGGCCTGCTGAAAGCTCACTAGCCCAGATAAAAGAAAAACACCATGGAAATTATAATCAATGTTGATATTTCCTCTGAAAAAGTGATTAGGATCCTGTCATCCTTGTCAGTGTTTAAAAAGATAAATAAATAATTCCCCACAAAGAAATTCCAAGCATTCAGCTCCTTTGAAAATTTTTTGAGGTCCAAACAAAGATACAGGAATTTTACCCGAGTTTTTAAACTGTCTGGTAAGGCTGATTTCTAGATTTGCTGTCTTCTGTTCCATGAAGTTTTATCAACACTGTTTTCCTTAATCTGCTTTGGACATGGCAGAGGTAAATTTCCAATTAGTGTTTTCTTTCTTTCTTTTTTGTTTTTTACAGAAGCTGTACTGCATCATAGGCATCACCTAATTTTATAAAGTGCCTATAGGTCAGGGTTCTGGCATGTCTCACATCATCTCTGAGAGGATATTTCCAGTAAATGTAGTTTGCAGTTTATTCTTTAGAGTGGATGTTGATATGACTCAAAAAACTTCATGGTAAATTGCAAGTGAACTTTAAAAATCTGATTTGGCAAAGATATTGCATGTTCAGAGTGTTATAGTATTATAATTAGTAGCTGTCTGAAGTGGTGATCAGAAATTCTGTGAAGAAAGGTCAGGGAATATAGCAGAAGCTACTTTTGTAAATCCTGTGGAACATAACTAATCTCATACAGATAGCAGTTGTGTTACAGCTTCTGTAAAAAATTAAAGCTGTACCAATAGTTTTTGTGGACATGGACAATAATAGAATAATTTTTCTCTTCATGAAATAAGAAGGAATTCTGTTTACCTCATGACGCGGTGTCAGGATATCTGGAGATTGATTAAAACTCTACCAATAGTATCAGGTGTGAATCTGAGAGCACTCTTTAATCTTAATTCTCACTGCCTCTTACTGTAAAAATGTATTATATACAAAATTATTATGAGGCTTAATTCATTGCCTGTGGTTGCTTTGAATCTTTTTGCAGAAATGAATTTTAATTACCTAGTTCTTTCTGGTATTTTAAATTGAAATAAAAGGCTGGACAAGATCATTATAATGAGCTAGCAGAATCTTGTGCATATCATACACACGGTGATTCTTGAAGCCCATGGTCGAATTTGGAGTTTAATCAGTGCAATGTGTTTTTGTCCTAATGCAATAAAATGTGCATGCATCTATTTAAGGATGAACTACATAATGAGCGTCCATGTGCTTAAAGTAAGCATTTGCTCAAATACTTTGTGGATTCAAAGAACTTGGAAACAAGTGGTTTTGAAATCTGGGAATATATTTTTTGTGAAACTTATATAATGCTTTTGAGTGGCAGAATATCTACAACATCACTTGAAAGCAAAGCGTATCCTAATACTAATAGTTTCAGTTTCTACTTCTAATTCTTGAATGGTATTATTCTATAGCAAAATTTGAAGCTGAATTCGTATAACATTTTTGGCTTTTGGTGCCATTCCATAGCAGGAGTGGAAGGGCCAATTTCTTTCCAACTGTATCAGTTTGCATAGTTAAAGAAAATCTTTCCCTTTAAAATGTCTCTTATAGAAGTCAATGCATTTATCTTTAAGGAAAAACATGAGATAGAGATTATAACATCTAACTTTATTTCACATTCTGAAGCTTCCAGAGTGCTTGCATAATATTAATTGCATTCACTGTTTAAACTGTTAATTAGATATCCGACAGTCATACTAGTTACACACCAAAAAAACTGTGCTTTTAATCTCCCTCATCCTGGAGACATTTTTTTTTTAATATCCAGTGCACATTTCATGAGTAAAAAAATACAGTGCATTTAAGCTTTCCTTTCTACATTGCTTACTAAATACAGTATAATACTAGTAATAACATGTTGTGGAAAGTCGTTCTGAAATATAAGGTTCATTTAAAAACTGGGAGTAAGAATTTATTCCTCTAAAATGATTTCCTTCTCCAGAAATTAACACTGTTGGACAACTTGGTACATATAATTGGCCAATTTGTCTCTTCAGACAACCCACCAAATTCAGTAAAACAAGTGAACAGACGTGTATTGTCCTTTTGTAGGTATTTTAGAATAAATGGTATAGAGTGTTCCAGAGCGAGGACACTGTGAATGTATTCATGAATGCAATGAATTTTACCAAACTAAATAAAAATCTAAATGAAAAAAATATCATTAATAAATGCAAAAATACAACTTTATTTCTCCAGAAGGCAACTGTGTCTGTAGCCTACTACAGCAAAAGGCAGTTTCACACTCTTATCAGCAAGTCCTTATTATAACAGGACCCATAGTGTGAGCAGTGAAATGCTCTGTAAACTCTGTAAATGGTTGAACGGTTGTTCTTCTAGCAATGACATCTATTTTTCTAAAAGGGAAAACACTAAAAATAAAATAGCAAAAGCCTGTCAGTAGATAAATGCAAAATTGTTTGCCTTTATGGTAAGGAGTACTTGCAGTTTACAATAAGTAATGCTTGTAGCTGAATGTTTGCAGTAATACTTGCAAAGGAAAAGCTATCAGGCTGGAAGATTATAGTTAAGACTCTTGGTCAATGCTAGTGCTACATGAGGAGTGCTGAACACTGCAAAAGGAAGCGTGCTGTCCAGACACTGAAAGCCTGGAAGGTAAGATCTTAAGCATTTTTTCCTCTTTTGGAAGCTGCTGAATGGTTTATCCCTTACCTGATTACAGGTGAGGACTCAGCTTCTGAAAAAAGGCACAAGAGCAGCCTGCCCAGAGTTAGGAGCACTGCAGCTACAGTCATTTCCAGACCTTTTAAGGATGGAAGGCTTCTTTGTAAATGAAGAATAGGACTGTTCCTCTGCCTGTGGAATTCTTTCCCCTTCCTTCGAACACAAAATATTTAATAATAATAATAAAAAATCCAACAGGACTTATGTCATACCTAGTTTGTCTGCATTGTTTCCAAATCCTTAATTTCTCGTATCTGTGTAATTAGTCTTCACTAAACGTAGGCTTAGCCTGATGTAATGTACATGTACAACAGTCAAGGAGATATTTTAGCTTCAACTGAATACTCCACCTTTTTCTTCATATTCCAAGTAATTGTACAGCTCTAGTATTCAGTAATAGCTGTCTAAAATTTTGAGTTAGTGAAACACAGGTATGTCAGTGAATAATTTGCCTGGAAGCATTAAACATAGCTACAATTTGAAAAATACAGTTTGAAGTAAGGGAATGAGTAAATCCATAGCAAAACAGGAAACAATTAAAAAATGGTTGTCATTCATGCAGCTTATCTTCATCACCAGAACTAGAAAAAAATGAAACATCAGGAGTTCTGCTTTCATACAGCCTGATTAGGCATTAAAATTGGACTAACTGTTCTGCTGGTTGCAGACTAAAAAATCTTTATAATTGTGACCATGCATTTTGCACGTTTTCCTCTTCAACATATTTCCCATACTCTAGGAAATGTCATACATACAAGCCTGACGTATTTTAAGATCCTAAATAATCAGCAAAACAAGATGCCTACGACCATTAACAGGTCTGTGACATTAAATCTACTTCAGTGTCTGCTCTAAGATTCCTCAGATAGAAGTTGCTGTTCTGTGACTATAGGAAGAATGAGGATAAAGGTATGTGTTCACTGAAAATCTAACGATCTTGGGAAAAATACATAAAATCACAACTTCTTTCATTAAAGAAAAGAACCAAATAGTGAAATTTGCAGGAATGCATGTATCAGTAATTCCTAACATGATCTGTGTCTTCAAGAAATGATCAGTTTCTCATGTGGCAGCATTTTCTTTGCTCTAAACTAAAAGATACAAAGGTTATGATTAAAGATACAGTAGTATAAATACATGTTTGTCCAGATCAGTATATTGCCGCTAGTGGCATGGAAGACGTGATTCCTTGGCCAGTGGAATACTGTGCTCTAAAAATCAGTGTTAGCCACTCCTTAGCAATGTGCATCCCCTCTGCAATGTGTCACCACCACTCAGGAGACTTCTCAGACTCCTCAGCACAAACAGAAAATTGTTAGAGATGGTTGAGGTTTCTCTTAAAACTCAAGAGTGTGTCTGTATCAAGAAGCTATTTCATGAGTCTGGGAATGCTTTTATGATGGTTTCATAGGCGGGAGGAGGGGTCTGAGTAGAGTGGCAGATGCGGAGGCTGTTGTTGGACCAGTGGAACTCGGGCCGACTTAAGCTGTTGGTGGTGCTTCCCACGAGGGTTGTGGTGGTACTTGTGGGGGTCAGGGTGATCAGCTGGCTGTTCGTTTCCACTGGCAGGGGAGGACTTTGGAGGAAGGGGTGGAAGGTGGATGCACGGAAGCTTGACTTGCGGGGGAAGGAGTTGGCTTGCTCCAGGGATGCTTGTCGCTGGAAGGTGAGGCTGGCCAAGCTGAGGTTGCTCCGACGCTCACAGCTGCTGTTGCGATAAAATCCAGTCCTGTTGCCAGTGTGGCCGTGGGAGGGCGGTCTGGACCGGCGGCTGTAGGAGGACGAGTTCCCCTGGGATATGTGGGCACTAGCGCGGCGACGGGACAAGCAAGTAAGCAAAGCCCAGATGATCCCTCCAATCGCCAGGCCAACCACCATGGACACTGTGAAGGCTATTGTTATCTGCTCTGAAATATAGCAAAAAGTACACAGCAAAGTTAGTTCAACAGTTCTGAAGGGTTTTGAGCCCTGCAAATTTAAGATGGCAGTCCCCTTAGAAGAAGAAAAGCAAACCTTACAGTCTTTGTCATGTTACTGGAAGGCCATATAAAACATAATCCTTTCATATTCATAAACAAAACAACAGATTGGGCTCACTATACAGTGCTTTCTTTTTCTTAGTTCCAAAGCATCTAGAGAGTAGCTTGCATTTGATACCATTGCCTGTATCAATGCAATGGAAATATTTTTTGCCTCTGTCACACAGTCACTCACTAGCCACACAGTTTTCTTATAAAATAACCAAGTATTTACTTCTGTGGGTATTATTTGCGTATTTATTCATCCTGGCAATTCTGTTTATAGGCATTTATGTTCTTTACATATATGTTTGCTGACTGATCTATACCTGAGGTGTAGCTTTTCGCAGTTTCTAAAGGCTTAACCCCTGTATTTATTATAGCATGCAAACATGTTGAAGTCTTTTCTTCCTGCTAAGAAACTGATACCCTTAACCCTCAGAGTAATCAGCATAAATTGCCATACTGTGAAAGATTTTGGTCAAAGATAGCCTTTATTTATAGTAGACTTGATAGATATTTCTCTTCCTCCACATGCCTTATTTGAAGATATATTAATTTGTCATTAAGAAAAGAGTACATTTCTAGCTCTTTCATAATAGCTTTCAAGCATTAAGAGAATGGAAGAAGAAAAAAAAAAAAAAAAAAGAACATAGTTAGAATTATATTCTTCCCCACATGGTTTCAGTGTCAAGGAATAAGGATTTTTATAACAGACTATACTATAACAGACTATACTATAACAGACAAGAAATTGTAACTCTGTTAGCATGCTGAAGCGTAGGTCAGCTAAGATCACAACCAGCAGCACCAACTCACAACCAGCAGCTCCCCAATATACAGCAATAGATTAACTACGATGAAGTTAGTCCATGATTTAGTCCAGCTAGCTTAGGTTAGTTAGCTTAGGTAACTGCAGAATGAGTAAAGCACTCATGTGTCACCTAACAATTGCATCCAAAAGAGATGTGATATATATATAATGACACTTTAAGAGTTAGTTATCATTACCACCTTCTGTTTACTTCTTTTTTTTCCCTTTAATGAAAATTACATAATTCATATTATTTAGGTTGATTCATTTTTTAGCTTAGCTGAAATGCTAGTTACATTATCATATTTTGGGAGGGCCAGGGAATCCCCCAAACTCAGGGATGTGTGCTGCTTTCCAGTTGCTGTTTCTGCCATCCCCACTCGAGCGGGAGGGTGGAGAAGGGGCTCTCTGAGGGCTCAGCAGGCTCCAGCGCAAGCAGAAGCCCCCCAGGCGTCACAAGTGTGTACCTGCCTCAGGGGTTGCCATGCACCGTGCTGAGGATTTGTCCCTGCATCCGTCTAGCCGTAATTTTCACCACCTGCACAATCAAATCAGGGCTTCACACTGTTAAAAGCAGACAAGGGAATTGACAAAAGTATTGAGTGCAGCTCCTCAGTCCTTCCCGCGTGCTGTTCCCCTGTGCTGCAAATACAGCACAGGCAATTAGTCTTTTTGATAATGTCTTCATTTGCTTTAACTTTTTCAATTCTCTTATTTTTCTTCTTCCCTTTATGAATGCAAAAATAGAAGGACAAATTAACCCCTGGGGAAACTTTGCTAGGTTTACACTGGTTATTGCAGTTCCCATATGGTATCCCATAGACTCTCATTTCATTTTGGACCTACATTTTATACTTCTGATTTTTGTTATAGTATTATCAGTAGATCCATGGTTTCCAGGCACTTTATTCTATTCCCAGACTCTCCCTGACCTCAGTGGGAACTGTGGGGGCACACTAATAGGTTGAACTTGCTTTTTGTTGACTCCCTGCAGAGGATAAAGTTCGCTGAACGTAATTCAGTTCTAAAAACTTATATTGAAGAATTGTAAATCTATGTCCATTGATTTCCTCCTTAGAACGTTCAGTGATCATAACCCTGAGGTACATTGGAGAAAATACTACAAAACAGAGATAAAGATCAAAGACAGAGCAGGGCTTGCTGCACCTGGGATTTGAGGGGAACGGCTGGCTTTCACATAGTTGTTTTTAACATCCTTATTCTGGGTAGTTTCAGGGTAGTACTAGCCTTTCAGGAGAGTCAGAGCAATATTGCCAGGTACTATCTCCTAAGGAGTGACTGTAATAAGTTATGCCTTACTTGAAGTTGCATATGTGATTCTCTTTTCTGCTCTTTGGAAAAAAAAAAAAAAAAAAGAGAAAGTTCAGGATAAGGTGGGGAAGCTGGCAACATTTTCTCTAGTGTTGGTCCCTAACTATGTTTTGAAGTGTACATTTCTCAAGATGCTCACACATCCTGCTTTATTTGGTTATGTTACAACCAAGACAGTGGAGCTCTATCTCAGTCAATTTTAGCCAATCTCACTTCTAACACTGATTGTGAAGGTTGAAGTTTCATTTTAACAATGCAGAAAGGCAGACGTCTAGGTACAAATTCAGAAATATGTACTCATATGAAAACAAAGCTTAAGTTTGCTGAGAAATAAACAATTTAAAATTTTAGTAACATTCCCTTTCCTATCTGCGATCTTTCAAATGTGTCTGTGCAAAAAGGTTGGAAGTTCAAAATTCACAGTAGCACCCATGATTTCCAGGTACTACTCACAGATCTGACTAGCAGGCTAGCACAAGTTCCCATTTTTCCATGCATTAAGCAGAGGAAAAGCTAATAGTTGAAGTAGAGAAATATTGGCATTATTATGCAAAGTTTTTTCTTGGTAGTTACAGCAATCTTAAATTTTTAGAGCATTCCACAAATTATATGTATGAAGCATTATAGCTAGAGGCTAAGCCGCTAGCCTCTAGCAAGCCCTTAGAATTGCTAGAATTCACACATGCAAAATTTGGATGTGCAGTTAGCAACTAGATCTGATGACATTCACTATGAAACCCTTTTGTAGTTATGCCCCTGAACAGATCTTTCCAGACATTGTAGGGATCTAGTAGAAAAGCCAGACAAACCAAGTTTACATCATAAAAGCCTTCTGAGAAGGGAGCTGCTTTCTCCTCTTCATCATCCTGGGGCACACCTCACCAAAATTAACAACATGGTCCCTAGTTAGACTCGACAGCTTCCTCTCAGAATAGACAACGTCTTTATGATAGAGCATCTTGCCTCGCAGAAATACCTAGGTCGATTTGTCATTTTTTTTTTCTAATGCTTTAATTTCTGAAATGACCGCTGCAAGACATCCCTTTGAGTTCAAAATCACATGGTCACATTTGGAATACGTTTGTCCCTCTAAAATGCAAGAGTTTTCCCAAGGAATCTCGCTCTGGTCCTCAGCTCCATCTGGATAAGGACAGAATTCTGCTCCCTGAGCTCAGGAAACTGTTAGGTCTTTTCTATAGATTTATGGTACAATCACGGAGGTGTAAAGTTAAGATCGACACAAGCTCTTTCTTCCCCTATGCTCACAAAATTTTTGGTTATCTGTGTAAATGAAGCCACAGTCACACAAAGTCCTGCAAGTAGCATCTTCAGAGAAAGCTTCCTGAGGTAGGTAAGAAACCTGGGGTAGGAGAGGAAGGCAAAGTACTAGATGCAATGGGAAGAGAGATGGAAAATATCATTTAGTAAGTCTGTGTACATATGACTGGAATTTGAACTGCATTTTTGCCAATAATAAGTTTAACAGAAAACCAGCTAGACTTCCAAACATCTGTTCTTTTCATGCTATTGCTAAGCACAGGGAGGTAGAAAATAATATAAGGTGAAATGATACCAAAATATTTCATCCTGTTGATTTGTAGTAGATCACTCTCAAATACTGCATTCTGCTTTATGTTTTGGAGTGGTTACATTTTTATTGCCGCTTTATTAAAATAGAAATAATTAAGGAAATTTATCTTAGAGTTATCAACAGGAGTCTAGTTGGCCAAGAAAGTCATTGCTCTGCATTCAAAAACTGCCTTCTTTGGAGATGTTTTGTTCATTTTATGTTATTGCAGGATTCTCTTCTTCACAACCGGGAGCAATGTTCCCACTGCTCTTTTCCTCCACCCACCCAAAACCATCATGGGACACCAAGCACCTGATATGCACATTTTATTCTGTGTGCACTTCAGCAAGCACGTATGCAGAGCATATCACATACAAGTTGCTTGATTTCAGCTGTATTAGAAAAACGCCAAAACATACCATTTTGCTATATGGTGGGAAACAGCTATTTTCATATTTTCTAACTGAATTTCAGAATTTTAAATTTTGTTCCATTTCAACTCTTTCCTTCTCACATTTTTGTGAGCTTCCTTTATGTTGTGGCAAACATCAGTGACTCAAAGGGGTTCAAGGAAGTTCGTATTCCTCTCCCTAAATACAAACATGTGTGCACGTGCCTATGCTGCCTTTTTCCAAAGCCAGAAAGCTTTGACAATTGGTAGAGATTGCTACAGACATACAAAAATGCAGTTCACCCTATTTTTTTTCCCCAAATGAAAACTCGATGAGAAAGTCTGGAATAAAAACTGTGCAAACCAAGTACTGGCGTTTACACCTGAACGTTACATGGCTTAGTGTAGAGCACCAGCTAGTGTATTTAAGCATGAACTGCACTAAGACAAAAAAGGCAGAAGTAATAACTTCAATAGTAAGAACGGATCAGATACTGCAGAATAGAAATCTCAGTGGCTTTTCAAGTGACTTTCAGGGCAATCATCAGTGCACTCTAAATCGTGCAAAACCAGACACAAGTAGCCAGAACCTCTCAATGTTTTAAAAGACTCTTAATATCTTCCTACAACTGCAGCAGATGCCTAGAGCTGAGTCTAAAAGGCAGCTGCTTCCTCACATGTCCCAGGGAGCGAGGAGGAACAGAGAAAAGAAGAGTGGCTTGGATTCTGAAGAACCTCTTTTTCTTGACATAGAAGAGCAAAAGAGTCAAACTACCAGAGGTTTTATCCCAGTTCTGAGAACTTCAGGGAACTTTCATTAGCTGGGGCTGGTATTAGTGGCCAACTCCTGCAGTATCTGTGCTGCTATTGTCATGCCGAGTTTGAAAGAAACAAATTCTCCGTAGCTGACAAGGGCTGACATTACTATCTTCCTGCTCTTTGTCACTAGTTGTTTTATCAAAACAATTTCTCATTGATTATTTGCAGGCAGCCCATGATTCAGTGGGTGAGTGAATCAGTTGTTCTGTAAAATCAACCAGCTGTGATCTTGGTCTTGGCAAACTTCAAGAAAGGTCACAGGACTCTTCTGAAGAGAGCGAGAGTGCTCGTCTGAGGCACAAGGTGATTCAAGTAATTGCAACATGCGGAAAACAGACGGACAAGGATGGTGAGGTCTGCAGAGCAGACCCATGGAATAACCTGAAAAGGGCAGCCTGGGGAGGACATGATGACTAGTAAACATAATAAGTAAGGTAGTTAGGCATTCAGGAATGTCACTGCCTCATTCAAACACACTGCTTGCTACAGAGATGTTTTATTCTGACTATGCTACTGCATGATTCTTTTCTGCAGCAACTAGGGGTAATTTTTCCACTTCTCCTAATAAGTAAACAGTTGCTATCTTGCAGTTGCTTTTATATCTACTGCGGATAAGCTAATAAATATTGCTTTTAAAATACAGCAAAGGAAATGCAGATGAAAAGATTCAGATTTAACAAAGCGTGTTTATAACTGTAATGACATGTTTCTAGCTAGAATAGACAGAACAGGTAGGTAGTAGAATCCTCTGCACCAAAGAAATAATGTCAATCAAGAATTGTTGTGATATAATTAATCTTGTCTGGAGAAAAGAAGGTAGAATAGATGATGGCTAGAGGCCCATACTGACCTTATTTTGTGCAGTTTCTAAGGCTTTCCATGATGACAAGGTAAGATAAAAGGCTCTTAGAAGCTGCTGAAAATTTATTAAGTAGATGACAAGAGATAAAATTCTATAGTCTGTGGCCTTGAATTAATCCTGCATTTGAAATGCCGAGGGGACAGCTGTTAATCAGAGGGTTAACTTCATAAATGAACAACCTACCTAGGAACAAGATTGCCCCCTGCTGGAAATTTATGCTGGAGCACTGAAAAAATACATAAAATGGCTATTTATGTCAGAAAATATATAAAGGAACAGTTCGAGGAAGGATAACAGCACTTGAAAACTCAGGAGGACTCTGAATTAGATTGAGATAAACACTGTAAGACTCTCATTTTTCAGAGGCTTTGAAATTAAGGTACACTGAGGCACTACAGAAATATTCAGAAGCTCAGTGAAGCAGCTTTGTGGCTTTGTGCGTGTATCTGAGCTGACAGTGAAATGTGAGAACAAGTCTGTTCTTAGACTCACATTTCTTGTCACCCACATCAAAGTCCAGAATGATCTCTGTTCTTTGGAGTAAATTTGCTTTATGTTTACTAATACTGTCATTCCTTTTGATAAAAAGCCAGAAAAGTGGAACATGCTGTCTCAACACCCTATAAGCCATCTCAGGGTCGGTAATGTTCCTTTGGTATTACTGGCAGCTGATTTTTACTGTAATGATAAGTAAACATTAATTGTGATAATCAGAAGGGAACGTCTAAAATAGAGATGTCAGAATGTTTAATTTCATGCCTTTGGCAGGAGCATATATATATGTAAAAAAAAAAGATTCCTTTGCGAAGAAACAGAAACTTTGTCATTGCATGGTTTCATTATGATTCCTAATGTATTATAAAGATAGTAATACAATTTTGATCTTTTTCATGTGTGCAACATGCCTCTCAAAGCATTGTTATTAACCTTACAAAACCAGAGCATAAGGTCAAACACAAACTTAAATCAAATAGTAAATCAGAATTTGCCACAGTGCAATACACCATAATCTTGTAACTGTTATGAAACTGATAAGACTGTTCAATAGATACCAGTTCCAATATGAAAAGAGCATGAGTGACTAGAGTAGAATCTCAAGAATTAAGGGAGATGCTTAAGAAGTCCATGCTGAAGAAAATCTGGTGACGCCCCGAATGATTGGGTTTCTCAAAAACAGTCTGTTTTCACTCCAAAATGTACTGCCTTTGAGACAGTGGCACAGAATATTCTGCTGACAGGTTCAACTTATGCATTGCCAGCTCAGAAATATTTTTCAATGAAAACAGCATTTGTTATCCTATTTATAGTATTGTTATTTTTTGAGATTGCTAAAAGTAGGACTCTTTTCAGGTGAAAATGAAAAAAAATGGACAAAACTGAAAAATGTGAGTAAAAGGAGCCATCAGTGAACTTTGTTATATATGATCTTCAGTATCCAGTAAAGTAGTATTCAATTACCAGAAAAGGGAGTCTCTATTTAAATGATATTTTTCTGCTTCTTTTTCTGCCTTAGTATCTTAGCTACATCCAGTAATGAAAAAAAAATCCCTACTTCATTTGTTCTTCCTCAGGGAACACATTTTACAGAGAGCATGCCATTTTACGAACACAGAATTATATTCACATGTTAGTGAAAGGTAGTATTCTTCAGTTACTTACTTGCAGTTTAGGAATCTGAGCTTTCCTTCTAATATTTGCTATGTGACCATGGCAAATCAAAGTTTCAAAGATTTTCCTTACATCAAATAGGAATAGGAATATCTATTTTGGTGTGAGCTAGTTAATCAGGATCTGCAACTACCTCTGAAATCACGAGCTGAAACACACTGGTATGATTCTCAGAAGTATTAATAATGTGGACTTCCAGTCCACGCTTCATGAGCCTGAGGATATGATCCAGGACGGAGACTCTGTGTGCAGTGACTTCGTTGCTTCTCTCACACAAGCCAGCAGCATCCAGGGGTTGTGTTTGCACAGGGCTCTGCCATGTGGGTGGTCTGGACCAGGTCTTTTCTTGTACAGGAATTCATGTTTCTCTCAAACAACAGAACCATCCATATTTATTTTCCTCATTTATACTGTCTGCATAACTTACATACATTCCACAAAAGGCTGTGGGCTCATTCTTCTATTGTTTTGGATAACAAAGATGGCATCAATGCAAAATATTTTTTTAAGCAAAGGGTTTAGAAGTAACAGACATCAATCAAATAGTCAATATTCGATAAGTGTGTGTTAAGATGTGGGACTGTGAATTCAGGTGTTTAGGAAAAGAGTTTATTTTCTTCTGCAAGCTGAACTGCAAATTTGTATTACATATTTCTAGCAGAGAAGGAAAGCAGAGGTCTGTGCTGAGCAGTAGAAAATGTTCTCACTCTTTGCCTCACCAGGTATGTACTAGAGCTCTAAGTTTTTGCATCTCATTGAATAGATTTCTTTTTCCACCCAACAATTTCTCTAAAAATTTCTTATATACAATTTCATAATAAAGCTGTATATATGTGTTGTTGATATAGTCTTGACTGATGTTCTTTAATGGTTGAGTATTAAGTTACAACTGTCCTCTTTTTTAATACAAGAAAATCAAAGACAATCCATTTCCTCAAACAGAAGGGTATTTATTTATGCTTTTGTAAGCAACTGTACTTCAGTGCAAGAATTTGCTTTTTCATTTTCTTTATTCCTGAATATTTATTAGAAGAACCAAGAAATACTTGGTGCAAACCTAACTGCTACAGAGTATCTTTCAAAATGAGAATAATATTACCTTTTATTAAGTTCTTATAGGAATTGATGTTTTTACTTTGGAAAATTGGTAAAAATAAATAAATAAATAAATGAAGCAGTCAGTGCTAGTTGTTCTTTATGGGCTTTTTTCCCTCCTAGCTTAAAGGACAGGGTTATGAAATGAAGCTAATTTTGAAAAGACAATTGGTCTTCCATCAGTCTTGCTTTTATTTTGTCTTATTTTTTGATGAGTATGGACATGCCATGCTGTGCTTACACATCAGCTCAGCCTTCTGTACAATGGAGACAGCACCACCAACAGCCATTAATTTGACTAACAAATATTTTTGACCCTCCATTAAAAGACATACAATGGCAAAATGGGAAATTACGCATAAATGCGGAGTATTTTCTTCCAGTAGGTTTTGAAATTGGAAGAAATGAAAGAATTATTGGCTCCACAGTATACTAACACAATCTCACATGAATCTGAATCCCACTAGACTCAAACAGTGCAGCATGTGTTTGCCACATGGAGTTTGTTTTAAGGGGAGAGCAAAGCATCAAGTTCCTTCTCTTATGTTGCTGCTGCTGCCCACACATTCACACGCCAATCCACTCACCAGTGGATTTCACTTAGAAGAAGAAACACACTCCCTTTTCTAAAAATGAGGTTCCTGAATTCAGTGGCTAAATCAGGAATGACTTGTTCAGCATTTAGCTCATGTGGCAAAAAGTAACACCATGTACTCAATCGACAGAGTAGGTGTAGCCGCCAAAATGCTATATGGTGTGTTTTTTATTAATATTTAAATAATACTCTGAAGAAAATTCGCCTCTCCCTTCTAGTACCTTAGATCTATGTCCTTCCTGCTAAGGATAGTTAAGCATTTGATAAATCAATGGCTATATGAGCAAAAAAAAAGAGTAGGGAAGAAGCAGTAATTAGGAAGCAACATAACACAGCCTGAGGATGACAGACCCACATTAAAAGAATAATTTATACACAAGGCAAAAATCGTGCTCTGAATAGACAGCTTGTAAGAATAAGATCGGTCTTTTCTCCTCATGAAATAGTTTGTTGCTTTCATCCAGCTACAGTGACACATTCTCTGGGCTTCCCAGAAGGAGTGGGGGGCAAGGAAAAGAAATAAGGCTGTCATTAATATACTTTTATCTCTCTGACAAGCCTGTACATTAGATCTTGAAATTGATTTATATGTTAGCTTCCTGAATGCAAAGATTGATTATGATTCTTTTTGACTGAATAATGGAAGTAGTAGGTTTCACATATTTCCCAATCTTCCACTTAGCTGGTAGTAAAATAAATATAATCATATTCAAACTGGAACAGGTGTGATCAGTCTGACCTGAGAGCGAATGATTTACCTGAGCAAGTAAATGATTTCACAGAACACAGGATGGTGGAGGTTGGAAGGGACCTCTAGAGATCACCCTGTCCAACCCCCTGCTCCAGCAGGGACACCCAGAGCACGAAGCACAGGGCGGCATCCAGGCGGGTCTGGAAGACCTCCAGAGAAGGAGACTCCACAGCCTCCCTGGGCAGCCTGTGCCAGGGCTCTGGCACCTTCACAGGAAAGAGGTTCTTCCTCATATGGAGATGGAACTTCCTGTGTTTTAATTTATACCCATTGCCCTTAGTCTTGTTACTGGCCACCACCAAGAAGAGTTTGTCCCCATCCTCTTTACATCCTTCCATCAGGTATTTGTGCATGTTGATAAGATTTGTGCATGATTGTTGATATTTGTGCATGTTG
The DNA here is from genome assembly GCA_013398315.1 of Nothoprocta pentlandii. NCBI lineage: Eukaryota > Metazoa > Chordata > Aves > Tinamiformes > Tinamidae > Nothoprocta > Nothoprocta pentlandii. Next base: position 866,560 of record VZSG01000107.1, read on the forward strand.
TGCGTGTTGATGTTGCAACATACATAAGAACTCTAACTGAGAAGCTGCATATAACTTATTCCTTCTCAAAATCAGCTGAGGGAGAAGAGGAACATAGTCTAGTCTGAAATGGGAAGCAGGGATGGGGCGGGGAGGAGGGGAAGATGAGTACCAGCTTCCTTTATAGCCAGGTCATCATAAGTCATGGATTTGTTCCTCTTTTGGTATTATGTTTCCACTGGCCTTCCAGGACAGAGGGGACATGCTACGTGTTACAGAGCAATGATATTCACTGCTGTTGCTTCACCAGTGAAGGATGATGCTCATACACAGATGCTGCCATGGCTAAGACTTCATCACAGCAAGCCTTCAGCTTTCAGTTAAACCCCTATTCTTGTTTCCATTTCTGTCAGTATTAACACCATTCCTATGAAAGCAACATCTTGGAAATTGTCCTGCTTTCTGCTGCTTTATATTTCCCAAGTGCAGGCCATGCTGCGGTCAGGGTGACTGAAAACAGGAAGATCCTCGAATGACTTTAAACCTGGTAGATAGTACAAGTTCCTTCTGTCCTATGCAGAGCTTAATACGATAGAAAAATGTTATTCATTTAAGCGAAATCCTCAGTGAAATACGCTGTATGATATCCCTATTACATTTGTGGTAATCCTGTAATATTTCTGTGAGGAGCTGAGGAAGGGCTTAAAAGTGCATTGAATTTAAGATTGGTAATAAGGAGCGAAACATTTAATGTATACTTAACATTGCTCAGACAGCTTGTTGTCTTTCATAATATTGTTTAAATGTATCTTTTTTATATCTGCGCTGTAATTCTACTTGAAAAAATCAACATGTTTACCTGGTCTTTCAAAATCCCTAGCAAAAATCCACTCAAAAGTACACTTATTTCCACAAATGTCTTTTGGAGAAGGCATTTTGGTTTGAGTTCAAGCTGATCATGGAAAAATAAAACAGGTCTGGTTTCTCAGTGAATTTGGGAAGAACCAATATATTTTAGTCTATTTTGAAGTATAAATACATTTTAAAATTAATAAAAATCTTGTCTAGTATTGACAGGTTTATTGGAGGAGGAGATGGAAAGGGCAATGCCATCATTACTATTACCAAGTACATCTACACAGCCACCAAACCAAGTATGCTTGTCTAGTCTCATAGAGCAGACAAAACCTGCAGCCCCAAATACATGGTCTATCCATACCATACTCTATGAAAAAAAATATAAAACAGTCTATTCTTTCTGCACTATACCTGATAATATTCATGATACTATTTATACAGTTGGGAATTTTCTAGTGCAGACAACTATTTCTTACATATTTAAGTGAAATAATGTTCCTGTTAGCCCAGCCGATCAATATTTGCCTTGGCCAAGCAACAGAAAAAAAAATCTCCAGGCCTATAATTTTCCATCAGATTTCCTAGTCACTTCATACAATGAATTCTGAGAGCTTTCCAGCTAAATTTAAGAAAATGAATCCTTCCTTCCTATCCTTTATTAAATGTTAGACTACTTTTGTATTGGATTACCGAAGTTCACAGACCAATGACAGATACCAGATACCAGTGGGGACATTTGAATCACACATTCTTCAAAACAAAGACTCCTGCTACCCTCAGTAAATATTCTTGTCTGTGAAATGAATTAATCTACCACTTGTTATTAGAAGGCCTAAGAGTATGTTAGTGGAAAGGCAGCTTTGGAGATGAAGATTTTTTTCCTTTCTAAGGCTCTGGCCTTATTCAAATAAGGAGACATGCAGAAAACTTTCCATTTAGTCAATAGATGGAAATTCAGGCAAGTAATACGGGATCATCAGGACACTGGAAAATTTGTAACAGCAAAACTAAAAGTCTGAGCCATTTTTCTCTTTGGAAAGGATAAGTGTGGGAGCTTGACAGAAGGCTGGTTCACATATGACTTATTCTCCTATTAAATCCTTCTGACAGGGCCAGAATTCTGCTCAAGTTCTTGACTCTAATATATCATTAGCGGAAGCCTTGAGATGCAAGAACTGAATGATGACTCAATATTCCTGCTAAGCAAGAAGCCAGATTCTGAAACTCAAGTTCTAAGCAAACAAAAGATTTGTTAAGGCAGTGTGCGATAAGAATCACTAGGAAGTTGTAACAGGAAAGTTGTCTGTGTGGACATAGCCAGTGTCTGACAGGCAGAGCAGAAGCAGTGTGAAGACTGCATTTTGCGTATGATACCTGTGGCATGAGAGAGATATTAGTACAAATTCCTGGTCAAATAACTCAGATACATTCTTTCAGATATATTTGACTTCACTAAACCAATATGAATTATCTTTTCCTCTGAAAACATATATTGGGATCATTCTGCTTCATTCCCTATAATTCACCTCTATTGATGAATTTGGTTTAATTTAGTTTGTTTCTTTTCAGGTGATTTTTTGAAATAAAAATTTGGGCAATTTTTCAAAATAAAAGTTATCAGTTTTTTCCTATTGTCTTAATTAAATGCACTAAGACAATGAGGCTAAAAAAATACAAAATTCACAAAGTCATTTATCGCTGAAATATAATTACCATTCTTGGTCCTCTATTGTGCCGTGAAAAGAAAAGAACAGCTCACTGAATCACCAGAAATATAGTGTGGTTATTTTCCTAGGTCATGACAATATTCATATTTGCATACTAAGGGTTTCTATCCCCATATTTAGTCTCTATCTTCTGAAGGGACAATGCTTTACTACTTTGGGTAAGCACTGACAAAACTAGAACATGAGTGCATCGCTTGGCTGCAAGAAGGCATTCGTGTCTCTTCCTCTGTTCTCCTATTGGCGCTGCTTCCAACAGCAGGAACCTCTAATGTCTGCAGTTGTCTGGCTCCAACAGAGTGCTTTCAAAGGCAAGAATCTCACTTCTTCACATCCTATCATTTATGCAGGTGCCAGTGATCTCATCTGAAGACTATAGAAAGAGATATTATCTCCTGTGACGACATTTACACCTTATGAGTTCCTTATAATACTTCCAAGTATTTGCACTGTACAGATCAGTGGGATTTTCCAAAACATAGAGAAGTGAGGGGAAAAAAAAAAAAGAAAAAAAACAGAAAAGTTTCCAGTAGATGCAGTTAACCGCCTGCCTCCAATCACCTATCTCTGCCTTGGCTGATATCTGCTAATTAAAATACCATTGCATTTTAGGGTGGAAATGTGAAAAGAGAACAGAAGAGGAGAAGAAAAATAGCTGTACAGGAAATAAAGCCTTGAAAGTGATACTGTACCTGAATTCCAAATTCCTAAGGTAATTCCAAGATCCTAATAGATAGGATCTTCTAGTTTCACTTCAGCAGTGAAAAACACCCTAACCCTGAAGGCTGTCTCTAAGAATGTACAGCGATATAAAGCATCTGTAAGAGCTCTTATGTCATGCCGTCACTCCTTTCCATTTGTCTGCAAAGCAATTGTGTTCTCATCCTGAAGTCTTCTGCTGTATTAGAAATATCCAGACAGTAAAGACCATTTTGGGTTCTCTGGTTTATACCAGGGATCACTTTCAAACAACAAGCTAGGGAAGAGAATGATCTGGTTGAAGCTACCACATTTGCTCTAAAGCACTCCACAGGTGGGCTCAAGGTCTAGCTTTTATATAGCAGGTCTAGCAAGGCAGTTGAGTCAACTCAAAAGCATTTAGTGCTGCTAATGATAGACTGGATGGGTATAAAGAATTACTCTGTCTAGATGAGGAAAAGGGAGCAAGGGGAGCACCAAGAGAGTGTACATGAAATGCACTGTCATAGCAGTCAGGGTGGAAACTAGTAAATTTAATCTGGTCACTACAGAATTAGCCTTTTTTTTCTCTCCAGAGAACTGATCTAGATTTGATACTGTTGCTTCAACTCTGGCAGCATTGCAATCCATAAAGGGCTTGCAGAATAGGATTTGAATCCCATAGTTGCCTGTCGGTCTTTCCTGTGTTAGAGAGCTCTATTACAGCTCATGTCAGTACTGCCCTTAACAAGTAGTATTTCTGTTCATAAAGGAAGAGAAGGATATGAGAAGTCCTTAACCATCATAACTTCTAGACAGGTAACATGGCCTTACAGCACAGTACCTGGTATTAGAATATACTTATACCAAAAGTTCATTTTTTTTTCCAGAAGGAAACTGACTTATTTAAAGCATCAAACACTTTTTAATGATGGAAAAGACCAGAGCTGAGGGGAAGGCAAAGTGAAATTTGGCATTTTGTTTAGAAATTACGAGGTATTTTTGGCTTATAAAAGTCAGACGACAGTGCTCAAAGCACTAGTGGGAGACAATTATCCATTATACTGGAAGTCAGATGATATATGGCATTATTTCCACATACTGGGTTCTATTTCTGACTTTTATTTCTGACTGGATTCTGACTCAAGGAAAAAAAAAGTGCTACTTAATGTTTTAAAGTTATTAATTTTTTCTGTTACATTTTTTAAATAGATACTTGAGTAAAAGTAGATTGAAGGATGGTATAAGCATACAAGTTTGTGTTGATTAATATCTGCTTACACTTGTTGTTTCTGCTGCTGTCATATGGATCAAATGTACTCTTTAAATTGAATTTCTTAATTTGAAAGCACATACCAATCTACACTAGAGGAATAGGATTGTCTCAAAGCCATTTATTGTATTTAATGGTGTGTGACCGAAAATGCTTTTAGGAATTACAAGAAATGTACTCTTGGTTAAAAAATGGATACATCTTTGCTTCCACTGCTAACTTACAAATCAAAACGAACTCAATAAAGTATATATTAAAACAGTAAAAAATGAGATTAGTAGGTGATGGATGGGTACTAAGCCCTGAATTTCTCACTGAGATTTTAACCAGACAAAAATTCCCCTTGAAACCAAACATCAATAAAAGAACTAATAAAGATTCTCTGTCCACAGGCTTATGTAACAAGAGTACTGAAGTCCAGCAGACAGACTTTTGGTGCTGCTCTTCCTGCCTCTGCCAAAGGACATCTACGGATTTCCATTGCAAAATAGGGGTTAGCAGAGATTACGCCTCTTTAGAAAAGCCAGCACCTAGAATAGATGAACTTCTGTGTCCTCATCTTAGCCCAGGCAGCTTGTCTGAAACAGGCATGTGAATCTAAAAAGAATCTCTTAATCCATCTTTCATAGGGAACTGCTATTAGTAGCAAAACAAGAACCAGATTTCCAGAGACCACAACACCTCACTCTAGTGTGAACTCTAGGATAAGCTTCTTCGCTATTCTCACAGAGGAGACTTGCTGTCAGAAGCAGAAGCTCTATCATGAAACGCAAAAATTTAAGGTCAACATTCCTTTTTTTATTTTTTTACTCTAGAACTGATGTCAGACTAATGAAACTAGTGTTTTGCCTCTAGTATTTTACTTTGGCTGCATAATGAAACACTTTAGAAAGATTGCAGAAGGATGACAGTGAAACCTGAATTCAAAAGAAGAATCAGGACAAGGTACAGCATAAGCTCATTGTCCCACAGGATCTGCAACGAGAAATGCGAACTATTAATTCTCCAGGCCTTGTCTTTGACCCTGCGTGATTAGCTTTATGAAAATTTATTTGTTTTGTTAAGGTTTTGACATGAACAAAGTTACCATTGGAAGTTACCATTCCAAGTCACCATTGGAAACTGCTTAGTTTTAGAAAACAGGATGCCTGCGTATTTTCCAGAGGAGACTTAGACAATAGATAGTTTACAAAATTATAAGAGATTAGAGATCATTATGAATAGTTATTCTAACACATTTTACAGCATTTTTTTTCTCACAAAGTCAGTGGCTGATCAGCAAACCTTTACACACCTGCTGAAATTGGACTCATTGGCCATGTCCTTGGAGTTACTGAGAAGTCACACACACACAGAGAAGGATGCAGATCTTTGCAATGTGTTCAAATTCACAATGCTGCTAATGGTTGGCTTAGAAAAATACTGAAGCAGGCTATAAACTGTACCCTGGAAAAATGCGTTTTCTCAAGAATTATTTTCAAATATTGCATTCTCATTTAATAAAGAACTATATTTAATTTATACCCATTATCATGTAGTTTTATTACTACTTTAATTCATGTATTTCCAGGAACATCAAAAAATACATTTTTACTATTGTAACAGATATTTCATCACAGTGATCTTATGTAGATTGAAAAAAATTAAAAGTGTTTTCTAATGTTGAATATATGATGGACTATGTGATGTCCCCTCCTTAGTCTACCATTTTTGTTAAAGCCGGAAGGAAGGAATATAAAATGCCACTAGCTCTTCTCATCTCTCTCAGGAACCTAAGAACAACTTGGGAGGCATCTCTATTTTCCAGGACCAAGCAAGCTCTTCACAAAAAACCTGGCTGATGTGCTCTATAGTCAAACAGAGATATTTGCAGCTGTGTATCATCCCCTGGCAAGCTATGTAGGCAGGGCAAGTGAGAGGTAACTCTGGCCCCTTCTTGAAATATCGTAGAATCATAGAATGCCCAAGGTTGGAAGGGACCTCAGAGGTCATCGAGTCCAACCCCC
>VZSG01000107.1:873527-887750 GCA_013398315.1 Nothoprocta pentlandii
TGTGGCCTCACCAGGGCTGTGTAGAGGGGGACGATCACCTCCCTCGACCTGCTGGAGACGCTCTTCTTAATGCACCCCAGGATCCCGTTGGCCTTCTTGGCCACGAGGGCACACTGCTGCCTCATGGTCAACTTGTCGTCCACCATGACACCCAGGTCCCTCTCACACATATTATGTCCTTCGCTATCAAATATGGTTACTGATTTCAAAGGGAAGGTCCTGGCACACACCTGGAGAGATGCCTTAGATGAAATGACAAGCTAACAACCACACAAATAGAGCTAGTGACATGCAATATCCTATGGAAATAAAATGACCATTCCTTAAGTATCTCTTGGGTACTACTTTGGCTCTTCATGAAGACAGCACACAACTTGTCCACAGCCTGAGCTGTATGGTTAAATGAATTCCTAAACCTGATCATAATCTAACCATCCCTCTATTTTTTTTTCTGTGATAGTGAAAGAATGATTTATCTCAGAAAATAAATCAAATCTGCATTAATAAGAGGTAGCACATTTTACACAAGGATTCTTAAAGTTCATTTATGATAGCACTCTTTCATTTTTGCTCTGAAAGATCCAGTTAAGAATTATATGTAGATCCACTCTATGAAAACAATAGTTTTTTTCTGCTTCAGCATCCACTGGACAGTATCTAGAAAATAAAAGCACATACCCTGCAACACTAATAACAATACTTTTTTTCCTCAGTTAATCTCTACCTATTACTCAAAGATGTCCAGTATTATTATCCCACTTTATAGACCAAGATACAGAAATGAGGCAAGCTGCTCATGGTTTCCCTGTAGGAAAATATATATGTCAGTGCAGGAAACATGTGGCTGGCTTTCAACAGACTCTTGCTGCTTATACTAAGAAAATGAAGGGACTTAAATTTAATCTTCTTGTATAGTTACTTTCCATTCTTTCTCCCAAGGCACTTCTATGCAACAAAAAGTCCTCTTTTGCTACTGTATATTATTTCTTAGCTTTAGATAGTACACAGATTCTTGAGGCGGTCATTCCTTAATTCTACCAATTGTAAAATAGCCCAAAACAGAGCATATAATGCACATATAATATTAAACATATCAAGTGATAGAGCCTTTCAGAGGGAAAGAATCTCCACAATCATTCCACAGAATCTTTTAGAATCAAGACATTGAATCTACTTTTATTTAATATAAATATTACATAGACTTCCACCTCACTCTCTATACACTTTGGTTAATGAACCACTCCTAGGTTTAGATGAAGGAAAACAGCCTTAGTGGGTAAGGATCAAAACACACTTGGAGGAAAAGGTAAGGAAAAGCTGATTGTGAGGCACCACCACAAATTATTAATCATTTTACATTCTGAGAGAATGCAAATTTATTCCAAAGGTTGCAGTACCCAGCACAGTGAATTTAAGTTTTCACACTAAGGACACTCTAGAAAAAAAAAATCAAAGCCTTACCCCAAAACTTTGGTGGCCATGTGATCGGAGAGTAGGTACTGTTTTTATCCATAACATCCAAATGATAAATATAAAATGGTATGTCCACAGCGGAGCAATGGATTCTGAATGTTTGAGATTTAGCAGTAGAAGCAGTGCTTTTGTGCTGCTGGGGGACTGTTTTGTTTGCCTGAGAGGAAATGGATGTATCACATTTCCTGCTTCTGGACTCAAATTAGCAAGTGTTTGCCTTATCTTGGAACGCCACATGGTTCCTGAGATGGAGGAATAGTTTCCTTCTCGTCATTTCCTTAGGCAGAGAGAACTGACTTAGAACAATACCAAATCTCCTCCGTGTCTAAAACTTTTAGAATACTAAAATGTTCGGAGATAGAGAGATGAAAAGGCTTTTTTCTTTTTCCTTTAATGGGTAAAGATCTTCCTTAAACATTCAGAACTACGTGCTTTCAGTAGAAGTTTTTGATAAGAAATGCATAACCAGGCTTTTAATAAAGACCGCTTAATTAGTATACTATTTTAGGGTATACATTTTGTTCAGTATTCCCTGTTATTCCTCAGCAAGTATGAGGAACTAGCTAGGCCTGACCATATAACACCATGTCAGTGTTTTTAAAGAGTGTACTTCAAATTTCTTCTGTCAGTTCTTTTCCTTTCCACACCCCATTCTAAATTATGAGTCGCCTGGAACATAAACAGGGTTTGAGCGGATTGTTTCAACACATTTAATACAATGGAGTTTTAATTTCCAGCTGGAATTTGTAAGTACTGCTGCTAAATATAAAAATACTAATAATAACACACAAAAAAAGAATAGCCAAGATTTTAATAATATGCACACAGAATTAATAGAGAATATATAAGAATCAATAATATATATGATTTTTATGTGAAAAAAAATTATAAGATCTGATTTTAAATATTTGCCTTAAGTATATTGCTGATAACAGATATTCATATACTGCAGGATTCTGTTGTGAATGTGAAGTCTCTTTTCTCTGAAGAGTTCTATGAGGCTGCGTTTTGGCCATTAATAAGAAACAGAACCAGCTACATCCACATTTCACCACGAAATCTTGAGATTTGGGTGTGGCTTAATTTTAATGTTGAGTCTAAATTTTAATGTTGAGTCTAAATGTTTGCTTTAAATAGATTTAAAACAGGTGATAAGACTGATGAAGTTGATATAAGAGTTGATATAAGTTGATAGTTGATATAAGAGTTGATGCTTAAAATGACATGTCCAAATACTGATTTATAGACTGAATGTAGTGAATTTACACACTGATTAAATGTAGTGAATTTACACACTGAATGAAAAAAATAAAAATTTCCAGAGCTTTGTGAGGAAAATACAACCTGATAAGAAATATCAGGATTATTTCATTTAGTGGGAATGTAAAGAACAAAAGCATACGACAAGATTATAGATATTAAAGAATTCTATGATGGAAGTTAGTTTCATGGCGTAAGTGCATAGACATTAAACAACGTGGAATTATTGCAAACTATAAAATGAGAAAATTAAGTACTGTTAGTTTAATCAACGCATCTCCTGAGATGATCGCTGTTAAACAGAATTAAACAGGCTAAATTAATCAAGTTGAAAATTGGCATGGACATGCACACCCATATGGATAATTATACCATCCATAGGATAATTATACCATCCACAGTATCAAAATGCACATGAAATACCATTCTTCATGTTCTGTAGGAACGTCAACAGCAGTGAGAAGTCACTCCACTTTCTCCCTGGAGAAGTTATTTAATGATTCCAGGAGTTTTTTTCATCATAAATATCTGATATGGGAAACTTAGTAGAAGAATATCAGAGAAGTTGGACCACTGAAAGAGTTATCTGGACTATATCTTTGTAATGCTTATCAGCAAGCTGCAGCAAGTGAAGTACTATATAACTCAAGTTTTCAAATACATTTCTGATATAATTGAGTGCAGTTCCAATGACATGAACACGGTCTTTTACTCCTTAAAAGAAGAATTGAATCCTTAAACATACTTATATCCTTAAATTTTATGAAACTATCAGTTAAATGATAAAAGATGTTTTGAATTTACATCTGTTCAAGCCTGAAGAAACAAGAACTCTCAGGGAATGTAATGTAGTGGGTATCATGAATTAGAAACATTGCTGGCAACCAAACCATGCATACACAAGGCAATTTCAGCCGGTGAGGAATCACCCTAAGCACATGCTCTGTCTTGCAGACCTTGCATGAAGAAATGAAGAGCAAAGACAGTCCTGAGAGATTTTTGAATCCTTCAGGAATCTTCTCTCTGTAGCAGGGCTCTGTGAATCCTGCAGAAAGCTACTCTGCCAGCAATGCAGCAGCGTGTTGGTGGCTGCTGTGTCCTCAACTGTGCACAGCTGTGGGGGAAGGACCTAGTCTTTATGAATTTATGAATCTTTTCTCTTTTCTTTTCTCTCCATTACAGTCCTGATTGACAAGATACTTTAATTTTTTATTTAACAAAACACTTGAAGCAGAAAGCTTACTATTTATTGGGTGTGAAGTGATTAATTTAATTGAAACCATTTTTAAGTTCAAAACTTACACAGATGACGTTCAAATGTTCCCAGCAAATCCTTAAAACTAAATGCAGATTCTTGCTTTTACTTTCAATGAGTGCCTGACAGAAGGGTCTTACCAGTACAATAGAAGCAAAAAATTAACATTGTATCAGAATTTGAAATTAACTTGCTGAAAACTAAATTTCATTTTTCCATAGTTTACTTCTATTTTAACTTCTTGAGAAATCATAGACATATATGCTGTATTCTACTGAACAAATACACAAAAATCTTTTAGTTCAAATCTAAACACATCTTACTGAAAAGGGAAGATGAATAAAATGAGTAGAATGAGCATGCAGTGAAAATTTTTTCAACACATTCCATCTGGAGATTATGATTTAGGCTGGGATTTCCTTTAATTGTTTCATATTTCAGCAGCCTCATATTTGTCCTTGGTTAGTTTTACAGCTCTCCGGATGCATGAAGAAAAACTCAGGATTTTTTTTTTCTTTGCGCAGTGATGAAAAAATCTTCCTGTCTCCCGCAAGCTATACATTTTAAAAGCCACTAAAATGTAAAAAAATGACAAAAATACTATTGCTAGAGAGTAGTCTTTAATAATTCACTTAAATCTACATCAAGCTCAAACTTCAGATTTCTGCTGTTTACTTGCTTCAGAACTTAATCTCCACTAAAAGGGTTAAACAGTCTACTTCCAGCTGATGACTCTATCAGAATATACTTTTGAATATGAGGTATCTGCTATGAATGCAAAGAAATATGTCTGCAGTAAGTCATCTAAGTCATCACACCAGAAAAAAATATATATTTTTTGCTTCTACTGAATTTTTCGAGATTTTTCAGATTTTCTAAAAGGAGAATCTTGGACAGATTCCTGAAATGCACCCTGAACCTCCTGAGACCTGAAATGCTGTAGTAGGACACTTGGTAGAGTAACTACTTTAGTTTGAATTACCAGTCTTCTTCTGAGAGAACTACTTTTCTTTTTTTTTTTTTTTTTTTCTAATTTCCTTTAAGAAGTGACCAAGTAGAGAGGGATGGAAAGAAAGGACCATCCAAGCACAGCTCAGTTGCTTATCCCAACAGTAAAATTTTATCATTTTAACATTTTCATAGTAAATGATGGAACTCCACAGTGGAGCTGTAAATTTTGCATCCAGCTATGAGCATGTGACAGAAATTTTTCCTGTGCTGTTATATTTGCTCATACCTGCTGTTTAAAAGATGGAAAGAAACTATATTAATTTTACCCCTTCCCTAAGGAGAACTGAAATTTTAAGTTGCATTGACAAATAGTATTCCCAAATTTATCTGTATTTGTTCATACTGAGAGGCTCTTGTCTTTCATAAACATTAGTGTGCTGGTGTAAGCAGCAGGGGTCTGATTTATCTTTAAAGTGCATGAACTATTTAGGAGCAGAATTGTATTCATCCTAAGCTGCCACATGGAATTTAATGGTCTTGACTTGCATTGTGGTATTTCTCAGGACGAGCAAAACTATTCATAAGTGCTACTGCTAGCATGTGTACATCAGTGGATGTGGGTGGACATTCAGTGTGGTGGACAGAGATTTTTATCTGTAACTTTTATTTCACTGAGACATGAAATATGTCTTACCATTGAAATGGTTTTCATCTTATCAGAGTTACGAACATCTAGCTAGATTTATGGCATACTGGATTCAAAGTACCCTTCTAGGACTCTTTTTATATTTATTTTGGCAGAAACTGTTCCCTACTGCCATTTCAATATGCGTGAATATCATGGCCATAATCAAAATACACTGTTAATGAAAATATCCCCACGTATATTGACATACCTAATTTTGTGCAGCATAGACAGATAAACATTTAGAAAGTATTTATACTCCAGCATATCTGAAATCTCTTTCAAAAATTAGATGAAAAGGATGATCAGAATGAAATTTTTAGTAGGATGTCCATGTTTTTAAAAAGACAGTTTCCAAGATAATACCAGGATAGATTCCAGTGCAATTTCAATCAAAAAAAAAAAAAAATCTCAAGTACTTTATGTGAAGATTTTGTCAGTCTAATGCCATACAAGAGATCTGGTTTATCAGACTTGTCAAGAAAAAACTGTGGAATGGTATATCACAACAGATGTCATTTTGTCTTATTTATTTAGGTTTTTCACTTGTATACACAAATCAGATGGGATTACTGCTTACTTTTCATGAATGCATTTCTTTGATAGGTGAACAAATTGAAAATTGTTTCATTTTATTAGGTGAATGGCTTGTGACAGTAAAAATCTGCTTTCTGAGTCACACCACAGTTAAGTAAGTAATGTTTGGCAAAGCAGTGATAAATATTTGATCATTAAGACAAGCTTCATAGTTTACTAATACTATAAAACATTTATTAGAAAAAGAAGGCCTTTTCTGAAATTTAGAGCAAGAGGAAATACTATGGGGAATGTTAAAAATGAAGGTAGGATGAACAATTAAATGAAATTGTCTTTCAGAAATCAGGAATGCTTAATCTTCTTTTCCTCTGACTGACAGGTTTTCAATCACACCATAGTTATGGAAAAACCAAACCATTAATACACATCAAGCAAACCTGTAACGTAAATCATGAGCCGCTTAGCTAGACTTGTATATCTCCGTTAAGGCAGATTTTTGTTTGTCCAAGGAAAGTTAAGATATACAGTTATCAGAATGTTCTAAAGTATATATGCCTTGAATAATCACCTGCAAAAGTACAGAGTACTATAGCTTCTTATAATAACTTGAGCAAGAGCTTAAAGACTATAAAGTCCATGGGAAATGCCCTGTATGCCAACATAGCCTGCTTGCTTTTGTTATTACTTGCTGTTGTTACTGCAGTCCCCCAGCATATCCTATATGGGAATACAGTTCCATTGTACTGAGTATGAGCCAAACAAATGTGATTAGCATTGCATCTTTGTTGCACAAACAATTGCTTTGTGTACATGTTAGGAAAACATCATATTGAAAAAAAAAATCAACTCCCTAGGCACTGTACTGGCAATATGATGATTTTCTTTGACCTCCTGAGAGTAGTATTTGAGGTTTAAAGGCATTTTCCAGGATATGCATAAGCAGGTGTTTCATTCTGGCCTTGCATGTCAAGCTTCATTTCATTAGAGCTGGTGTGTTACTGTTTGCTGCAGAGACAAGATGCTAACAGCATTTCTAGAGTATTCTAGAGTATTCTAGAGTATTGGATAAGTTAATCTGATGGCTTGTACCATCGCTATCTCACCATCCAGACAAACAAAATGAACTCAGAATGGGGCTGTTCAGTCTGGTAGTGTTATATCCATTCTTAGCTCCTTTTGTACAGATGAAAGGGAGTAAAAGGAAAAAAAAAAGAAGTCTATCTCAGGAGGACTCATAAACAAGTCTGAGGAAACTCAAGAGATAAGTGCTCGGGTGCTTTGAGCTTCCAACTCATCAATTTGACTCTGCTGACATCTGCAGATAGCACTATTGAAGTCAATACGCACAGGGCTCCACATAATCTGGGGAATCGGTTTTATAAAAGATACAACTGGTAATTCAAAGGAAAATACTATAGGGATATGAATAATCTGTGGGCTCTCTGGGCTCTCATTTTTGTAATCTGAGAGACACTGCTAGGATTTTTATAAGAGAATTTCTTTTCCAAAAGCTTCCCCCAGAGTCTTCCCGTCCTGATAGTGGGACCTATTTACTGACTGATTATTGTGATGAATTTTAACTAAATTCTGTAATGTCAGTATCATAGCACAGTATTTTCCTGAAATAACCACCACAGTGAAAAACAGCTGTAGCTCTGTAATACATCCTAAATCACAGCTGAACATAAGAGCCATCCAAGAAAAAAATTATTCAGGGATTTTAGAGGTGAGTTAGTCACACTTTTCAAGAATTTATATGTCTAGGAAACAAATAAGTAGTTTTTCAAAAAGTTATAATATTGTTTTAAGTAACACCAACTGAAAGAGTCTATATAAGTTGCAGTTGCTCATCAAAAACATCAAATTTCTTATTCATTACCTGCTATTTGACAAACACAGAGGATTTTGCTCCTGAATGAAAATGAAGATGAAAAGCACAGGTTTCTCACAGAAGATTACTGAAGCTTCTCAGCAAACTTTCTCAATCTGTCAGCATCAAAAGGTGGAGAAAAATATTTGATGAGGTTCACTGCACAGAAGTGACAGACTTCTGCCCCTTCATGAATACTAAGATGCTATTCTTAATCTAATTGATTTAAGATGTACTAAAAATGAGGGCAGAAATAAGTCCATTCACATAAATTCCTCCATTCACACATAGCTCAGGTTATGTGCTTTGTCATTTAAAACATTGAACTTATTTACAATACTGATATTGTTTTCTATGTTTTTAATGTATTTCTATTAAGATTTATATACAAGTTAGAAAACGTAGATTATTCTGGGACTTCAAACATAAAGAACAAGATAGTAGATAGTCAAAAGATGATAGCTATGGGAGAAATCTTAAATAAATATGTTGAATAGAGGTCAGGCAATATCATGGAACCAAGCATTCCTCGGGGTGGATGTTGTATGATAAGAGATACAAACTTCAGGCTAGACTCATAGCTTTACTGTATGGGAAACCCATACCTGTAAAGTCACAGAAAGTAGGGCATTCATGGAAGGATACCCTTCCAGTGAGTGACTCACTGTAAATGATATAAAGATTGAAAGAATAAGCGACGGAGGGGATATGAGATGACATGGAGAGGTTGCAGGTTAGAGAACACCTGCATCCTTTCTCCACTCAGAGCTGAGTTTCAAAAATATCAAAATCTTGAAGCAAGTCTCAAATGAAACTTTTCTAGGTCTACTTGGATTAGATAGAGACTTTTTTTCTCTACCACTCAGCTACTGGCAAGGCTTTCAAAAAACCATTTGAATGGATAAAGTCAAATAGGAGAAATTCTTTGTACTTTCGTCCTCTGTGTTTACTTCTGGGACATGTTTTCAAGGTTTTCCCTGAACTATGAGAATATATTTTGGGGATATGAAAATTTAGCATTGATCTCCTTGATTCTGCCATTTAAGGATGAGGAGCAACTGAAGTAAAACAAAAAGGTTCAAAGATCAAATCTTAAAATAATAATAAATAAGGTACTCCGCAGAGTATTCATTGACTTCACCTTCCTTCTCCTGCCTTGGCAGTATTAGATTTGTTCCTGTCAGGTGCTCAATACCATGCCAAGTTTCCTGCTCCTTATTAAACACTCCAGTTGATCTTCCTTTCAGATCTCCTTTTATATTAGTCCTTATGGGACATCTTCAGATATCTCTAGTGTCACTTCCTCCCAAACTTCTTTTCCTGTCAAGTTGGTCTTTTATTTTATTTAGTTTCCAAATCATCATTTTATTCTAACTGATTGCAGACACTGTGGGGAAAAAAAACTTGTTTATTATTTTTATATGGAGTAATTGGTGTATAACCTTAGTATTGTTCTTCAGGGAAATAATTACTTAAACTTCCTTATATTTTAAGCTAAATTATGTCTCTGCTTTCAGATGTTGTTCCAAATAAGCAGACACACTCACTGATCAAATAATACTAGAAGGATTAGTTCTGATGTCTAGAATTACATAAAACAAAGCTAATTCATGAAGACTTTTAAGATTTTTCCCTGTATGGTATTTGTCTATGTATATTTGCTTGAGATTGGTCCCAATTCATTCGACTCAGACCTGGTAAGAATGGAATGCAAGTGTGTTTTTAGTCTAGCTCTAAAAAACAGAACATTTTGCTACAATCCATATGGTGGCACTGTCCGACTATGTTCGCTTTTCTTACTGGTCCGAAGATCAAGTTAAGCCAGAGCTGTTCTGATATGCTTGATCTGAATGCTTTTAAACAATGTTTTATCTTTTTTAGTGGAAGGATTATTGTGTGTTACAATATGTGATTAAGGATGCATCTCCACCACACAGCGGAGCCCAGAAGAACAAGGACAGGAGGAGGAACCCCAGTAAGGCAATCAGAGCCAAGGACCTGCCCTTGCAGCTCCCAGAGCATCTCAGGAGGGGATCTGCACTTTGGGCTGAGGGTGAAATCTCCCAAATAAGACAATGGCAGAAACTCGTCCCATGTCACACAACTGAGGGAGAATAATGCCTACACAGGCTTGGAACTCATGAGATGCAAGGAAAGGGCATCTTGGGATTTGTGCAAGACTTATTATGAGGTACATACGGGAAGGACCACAGGTGAGGGAATCAGGGTGGCTTGGGGAGGAACAAGTTTGAGAAAATAAAGGAATGCGGGGATAAGAGGCATGCACAACAGAGATGGTCACTGTCCTTTTCTGGCCGTGCCCTATGCTGATCATCATAGTCTGTCCTGTCACTTTTGACTCTCCTGTCTACATATGTCTGTATGGAGGTCCACATGGAGCAGTTGGAGCTGGACCAGGAATGCAGGGACCTGTACGTTTGTGGTATCAACACCTGGTGTGACCAAGGTAGTTTGCATATTGTGGATGGGGGTGCATGTCTGTGTGTAATCACTAGTGAGTATCAGGCTAGACTGGGGAGCAAGAGGGATAAGAGGTCTGGGAGCTGGGCAGCAAGACATCCAGGGGTTTGAGCTGGATCCTGAGGGACCAGACCTGCTGCTAGGGAGACAAGGAGATCTGGTAGGCAGCTACTGGCAAGTCTGACAGTTACTGGAGAGACCCTTCTGCAGATATGTGCGTGTGGGTATGGCAACTGCAAGAGCAGAGGAGCAAAGCACCAGCTACTAGGTTAGGTGAGTGTCAAAGATGACCTTCTGGGGGATCTACAGCGTGAGTGTCCATGCATGTGTTCATCTGCGCATGCAAGCAGGTCCGAATACCAGCAATTGCCACAGGGCTACGGGCCACAGCGACTGGGGAGGAGCAGCTCCAGGCAGCAGCTACAGAGAACATCAAGTATGACTATAAGATTTGGGCGAGCTACTGTAGGGATTCATATTTTATATATGTGCACACTCACACACACACACAGCCCTATACCTGATCAGCTAAAGAAAGGAAAAAGATCCAGCCGTTTGTGGTGGTTGTTTCCGTGTGACTGCTGGGTTTTCTGTGTTATCTGTGTGGCCAGCTGTGTTTACAGGTGTATTGTGAGTGTGTTTATCTGTTGGGACATCACGCTCACAAACGTTCAGCCCTGCTGCTGGCTGGAGTTGGGGATGTGGAGCTGGGGCAGCCTCGCCTCTAGGGGCGGCTGCCAGCAGAGTGTATATGGGTTTTAGGTATTTTTAGGTACTTCTCCTTGCTTATGACCTTTAATGAATACTTTTTCATTTTGTTTTAAACTATATGGCGGTGCCAGATTTTCATTCCTGTTTAGTATTTTGAGCTTTTAAAAATATTTTCCAATTTAGTGGAACTTACGAAGGATAAACAAGAAGAAATGACACAACAGTAAATTCCAAGCACTTATTATGAGTTTCGTGACCAAAGTGAGGTGGCTGACATCAGAAGCAGATGCCACTTGTTTTAGCTCAGCTCTTGCCATATGCTAGACTGAGCTCATTCTGTACATTCACGGGGTTTTATATCCTAATTAGGAATCTCTCAGCTGTTACAGGTCTGATGACTTCACTTAAAAGAACATATCGTGTACCATAATACCATATAGTAGTATTAGCGGATGATTTGTTTTCTGTATGTCTGTTCCAGTTTCCTTTTATGCAATCTCCCCATCATTTTGATTTGTTTCAGCACAATACAAGTAAAGTTAAATTTTCCTTTGTTATACCTCATGTAAATCAATGTAACTCAAATCGGAGGAGATGCATTTTCTGCCTTCTAGTTTAATCCTCATTTACACACTTTATTATCAAAGCTTGTTCATCCAAGTTCATCACAGTGAAATACAAAATATATACTGTATTAAATCTTTATGCAAAAAAGGTCAAAGCTCTTTTGCAACACATAAGATGAATACATGGCCGTACACACACCTCTCAGGAGGTGTGTGGCAATTTTTTTTGATGTTGCACATTGATACCATTTGGCAGTTTAGGACAGGAAGGAAGTGGCAACTACTGCTTGCTGCAAAAATTGCAAAAAGAGGGGTAGGTTCTATTGCTTAAACCAGTCTGAATATTGACAGTTCACAGCAAGTAGACGTGAAAGAAATCAAGAGATGTAAAGAAACATCTTAATTCCCCAAGTTATCAAAAAAAAAAAACTATTCCAAGAATATGATTACTTAATCTCTACTTTAAAATCTCCGGATTTTAACGAGAGATTTCACTTCCTTCTTCTGTTATATGTCCCAAAGCTTTACTTTATCCTATAATTTTCTCTTCTGATATCTAAATTCTGTGCTCAGGGACACATAAGACCTTCTTGTCTTATGCACTGCATGCCCTGAAAAGAAATGATTCCCTGCCCTTGTAGTAGCTCTTCACGCTTCTGAAGACGCTCACCTTCTATTCTCTAGATTAAATAACCCTTTCATTCTTTTCTTTTGGATCACACTTTTTAGAACTTCAGCCACTTGCATCAGTCTCTTCTGGGTGCTCTCTATGTGATTTACATCTTTCCCGAAGTCTAGTGGTCAAAACTAGACCAAGCACAGAGTGGGAGAAGAGTGAAACAAACAAGAAACATTATTTTACCACTTCCTTTAAGGCCTTTGAAGGTTGTATTTCTATTCTTAGGAATTCTCCCACTGCAAAGATCATACACTCAGAAAAAGCTGGAGTGTTCAGTAGCATTTTCACCACCCAGAACCAAGAAATCTCATACACTAGGCCATCAGGTTCATTTATCATGGCACAAGCTGCATTTCCCTGCAGTTCATAAGACTTTCCCAGAGCACCTGGGAGTTCAGTTTGTTAGGGGAAAGACTGCCTTGCAGCACATGGCTGGGTTTGTCCATAAGAGCTGTTTGGTTGTGATCTGTCCTTAGCAGAGGCCTTTTTAGCTGCCGGCTCTTGGAAGTATGCGGCACACCAAATAATTTGTTTTGGAAATGGTAGATGCCTCTGGGGCCTTCTTTTTTGTCTGTTCTCTAAAGTGAAAGTAGTATTTTATTCTCACCCTAACCAGTGCTTACATCTAGCAAAGAATCCTTATTTAGCACAGCCATTCAAGCATGTTTAACAGCATAGTCGAAACAAGCGTATGTTTAGAGTAACGATGATGTTAATTTAAAACAAATAAAAATATCTGAATGTTTCTGAC
Source organism: Nothoprocta pentlandii (assembly GCA_013398315.1). Taxonomy (NCBI): domain Eukaryota; kingdom Metazoa; phylum Chordata; class Aves; order Tinamiformes; family Tinamidae; genus Nothoprocta; species Nothoprocta pentlandii. The sequence goes on from VZSG01000107.1 coordinate 886,747, forward strand.
TTTTCCTTTTCAAAAATGAACAATGACAGAATATGAATGTAAAGTTAGGTGACTTTTATCTGAATTGCAAATGTATATTAGCAAATGTAATCTCATTTCCTTCCAGAAGTGTTTACCAGAAGTATAAACATCTGTTTTGTGATTTTTAACAATTAAAATGAAGATAACAAAAAAAGATGACAACAAATTCTAATTTTGGTTCACTAGGATGTTGAAGATACTTTTTTTTCTGGAAAAAAAAAATTCTGGATAAGTTAGGGTAGTAAAGCCTTCAAAGGATACCACTATAGTTAGGAATGCTTTTTTCTTACAAGGTTGGCTCCAGGTTTCCACACAGGTGGAGTTGAGATTTTATACAGGAGGAAATTGTAAGAATAGAGTGTGATATTATGTTCTCATATAATACATGATGAGGAAGATTTAAGTTGGAAGCCATTTTTTATTTTCTGCGTCTTAAACTCAGATTAACTACACAGAAATCAGAAAATTTCCTGTGGGTTTCCTGGTATGACTTGAAAGAAGAGCATACCTCAGTCATTTTAGCTTAGATTTTAAAGTGTATAGTGCAGTACACAGTGCTACAATGTAGAGATTGAAAGATGCTTATAGTAACAAGTGCTTTTATTTATTAAATTGCTTCAAATGCTGTTATTTTATAGAGTCTAAACTTCTGTGGTTGAAAAGATGCTTTCTCTCACATTAACACTGACAAGATCTACTTAGGAAGCTAAAATAAAATACTTTCTGAGACAGCAGAATGAGGAATTTCTTCAGCAAAAAGCTGTGTGTGGAAAGAGGAAACTCAAAATCATGTCAGCATGTACTTCCTCTGGCATCCTTCATGTGCAACCAGCCTCGGGAACAGCAAAGAAGCAGGACGATCAGCAGAGATAAGAAAGCATCAGATGATTCACAGAATCATAGAATCCTTAAGGTTGGAAGGGGCCTCTAGAGGTCATCTAGCCCAACCTCCCTGCACATGGTTCCCCTCCTCCTGTCTCTGC
>VZSG01000107.1:888757-993910 GCA_013398315.1 Nothoprocta pentlandii
CGGCTCGCGCGGCGGGCGCAGGGGCGGCGGGCGCAGGGCCGGGGCTGCCGCGGGTAGTGGGTGCAGATGGGGCTGCCCCGGCGGGCCGGTGCTCGCGGAGCTGCGGGCAGGGACGCTGCAGGGAAGGACCCGTGCATGGCCACGGAGATGCACCAAGACCACGCGCTCTCCAGTGCGGGTGGTAATTCCCCAAGTGCAAGGGCTGCGGGAACGCAAGCTCAAGGTTGCGCCTAGGATTTTGACAACCATATTTCCAACCATATTCCTGCCAGGAAAAAAAAAAAAAAAGTGCTTGCAAGGGCTCTGCCATATCTGCTTTTAATATGCCGTAGCGCTCAAAGCGATGCGCAGTTACTTATGTAAATGGTGTGGCTGATGCGGAGGGAAACTCCAGCAGTCATCGCTGCGAGGAGGTTTATGCCGGTGTCGGCTGTAGGGAAGCAGTGTGTGTTGCTCCTGGCCGCCTGCCAGCCCGCCTCAAGCACTGAGCCTGCTGAAAGGCTTAGCGGGCACGCACTTCCCGGCTGCAGTGCTAGCGGTGCGGGAATGCTGTCTGCTTGCTGCGATCTCCCTTGGTTGTTTTCACAATTCTGCCGTATGGGCTTTCACACTTGAGCAGAGCTCAAGCTTGAAGAGTGAGATGCTGAGGGACTATGTTGGGATACCGCCACTGGCGAGAGAATGTCAAGGTGCTGCGTTACGTCAGTTGGGAGTCGGAAGGGCTTTCCCGCGTGTTGTACCAGGCTTCATGGGCTGAATCACGTGGCAAAGCGGTGTGCAAGGTGCAGCGCTAGCAGCTCGTAGAGCGGCTCCCTCTTTTCTGGTAGGAGTCCGTGTCTCATGGGACGTTCGAAACATTCCTTAACACATGGACATTTCCTCTGAAGAAAGGAGCTATCCAGAATGAGTATGGTGCTGGCGCTGCATATAGTAGTGATGCTGTCGTATGCACTCTTTGCAAACTCTGTTAGATGTGAACTTAGAAGCAGGAATCTTTTCACTTCCCTCAGCATCCTTTATGTTCTCAAGGATTTTTAAAAACACTATATTAATATTATTAAAATATTACCTTCAGATATTATGTATGCCAATGATAACTCTGTTTCGCTAAACATAAGTATGCAGTACTGACAACCCCCAAGTCATATGTGGTTTTTATTTCTGTTTAATTTTAAATAATTGCAATAAATATCAGTAGTGGTTTGGGCTGCTGCCCTTAAGATAGAATCCCTATGAAACTCAGCAAGATCTGCACCTTCATGCAGCATTGCTTTAAGTTTGTTAAAATACGAGCATCCTCAAAGGACTGTTTTGTGCTTTAAGTGGTTAGTATCAGCTTCCTGTGAGCCTCACTAGACCTGTGCAGTGTTACCCAGCCTGGCAGCGTGTACCCTGCTCAGAGACAGCAGTGCTTTGAATCCTGGAGTCAGGGAGGGCAGAGGTGCATGGGGGAGGAGCAGCATCTCCCTGGTAGTGTTCAAACACATCCTGGCAGAGCGCAGGAGTGCCTGGCCCCGACGGGGATCTCGCTGCGGGAGGCGCTGAGCAAAGTGTGAGTTCCTGGAGGACCTCCAAGGAGAGCGCAAAGGGAGCGCTGCACTTCTGGAGGACTTGTGCAGATCAGGCTGTACGACAACGGTTTGCTGCATTCACAGCTCAAAGACACCACATGAATCCATCGCAGTCACATTTTGTTAAAGGAAGTCATTTGCGGCTGACTATTTTCTCTCAGATAGTGACCACAGTTAATAGAAAAATACATGCATCGTATGTAGATTTTTTTTCCTGTGCTTTGTTACCATGGCTAGTGACAAAAAGTTTAGAGCTTTGTCTGTCTTTGGAAGTCATAAAAATAACAGCAGTTGTGTACTTCTGAAGCAACTGAACTTTTATCTTTTTCAAAGACACAGATTTAGTGGGAAAACTAATGCTTTTTACTAATAGTTTCTACTATTCCATTCTTACAGGGCCCTCTTGCTTGCAAGTTCAGCTTGAGCTAAGCTTTCTTGTTTGGGAGGTATGAAGAAATAACAAGTAGTAAATGCTCATTTGCTAATGAGCAAAAATGGGCTTAGGCCCATTTTGACCCAACCTTTCCTGAGATGCATCAGTGTTTTCTATTTTATTTTACTCTCCCTTATTTATTTTTTTTTATTGCTCCTACAGACTCATTCTCTGCAAAAGTCTTGTGCTGTTAGTCTGACTTTGTCACAGAAATCCTAGCTGCTGTGTATTGCAGTGAGAAAATCAGAATTGCTCCCCCATCAATGAACAGCTTACACATTATGCCTAGCCTCACTCTGTCCTATTTGCTTGTGTATTGCGACCTCTGATCTTAATCTTGGCCTGTCTTTGTCTGTGCAAATAGTAAGCTCTTTAAGACAAGGATTATATCCTGTATGTGTAAAATGTAATGAGCTACTGATCCCAGACTCCTAGTATCTATATAAATCATAATATATTCTTGTAGAATTTCAATGGCAGAATTACTTAACCTGTAGCATACACTATGTTTAACTTTTTTATGAGAAAGACTGTGAATTACCTTTCTTTTAATATACCTAACAATATATGTTCTGCCAAATTTTCTCAAAAATAGCAAGTCTGCCTTTTATTTTCTTTTGAAACACTTTGTAATTTTTGTTTAAGGGAAATGACAGCTTTCAGAGCAAGAGTCAGAGTTTTTTAATACCGCTGGATTTTTGCCCATGCCAAAGAAAACATGGTAGAAAGTAGAATATAAAATATTTGTAATGGAAGACATTAATTTGTAGAATAAGTCTATAAGAATATTCTATATTCTTCTTATATTCTATTCTTATATAAGAATAATAGATTATTCTTATATTCTATTCTATAAGAATAAGGGAGAACACTCCCTTGTTGAAATATAAGCATGCAGATAAGGTATGTATATGATGGAGGTTCTACAAATCATTTAATATATATTTAATATAACATCAGCGTTATAGATAAAGCAAAGAAAATTTGTGTGCCACATATGCCACAGATGTAATTGTCAGATATCCAGATTATATTGAATCCTCCATATTCTATAATATGTTGCATACCCTCAGCTTTCTGTAAAAATGCAGGAGAGTCAGAGTCAAGCAATATCAAAGCATTACTACAGTAACCAAAAACATCCGGCACTCCAGAAGGGATCCAAACTCTTTTGTTTTCTCCCCAAAGAAAACCCGATTTCCAAAAATTGGAAACTAAACCAAACTTCCAAACTGAAATATCTGTTATGAACCTCTAGGTAACTAGTGCATGTTCAGCCAGTTTTGGATGGGACAGCCATGAGGACACCTTGTTTCAGTACTCCTGTTCCAATGTGTTCTTTTCCAAAGGTCGTAATCTGGCTCTCCTTTCACCTTTTCTGTTCATAAGCAATTGGTACAGTAGAGAAAAGGAAGCACAGAAGTGACAGTGCTGGGATCTGGGGACCACACTATTGAAAACACCGTTCAGAGCCAAAATTATATTTTTCCATGATCTTAGCAGTGCAAAGTTACAGCCCTGGGAAAGTTCCACTTGTACTGCACAGTGCTTCAGCAAACAAGTACAGATTTGTAATTTAATCCTCCATAACAACTACTAAGGTGACTCTTCTGTTGGAGTGGATTTGGGAGAAGAGTCAAGGTGTCCTGTGTTTGTCTGAAAATAGCGTAAGCATCTGTTTGGATCATCCTACTCCACTTCTTCCTGCTACATCCTACTTTTAGTATTGCCAGTTAGCATTGCCCACAGCTTGATAGATTTATTCAGGAATGTTTAGATTCTCAATTCATCAGCTACAAGTTTTCAGTATCCAGAGTTCAATTTTATAAAATTATTCATTTTTAACTTTTTTTTTTAACATACTGTTGTTTCCATTTCTGTTATGTCTTTGTCACTGTATTCATCATAATTGTCTTCAGTGGAAACAGAAGTATAATACTGAGGCACATGAATCTCAACTCGATCTTATTTTCTAGCTGTGTTTTAATTATCTGCTTAAGAATTATTTGCTGTCATTACTTCCTTAGTCTAACACAGATGAACTTTCAGCAAGTCTTTCTTTATCCCTACACATACCACATACTATGGCAAAGTTCTTCTCATCCTTCATTTCTGGCCATTTGGTATAAATATTATTTCTGAGGTGACTGGTTTTACAAATATGATCTCTGTTACTCTGTAAATTGTTTCCTTTTTTAGGATTATCTCTTTAGATCATCTCTTTTGGTTTTTTTTTAATAGTTTGGACTACAATTCCTTTATCAGAGCTACTTTTGTGATTAGCTTTTTTCAATACTATCTAAAATGCAATATAGTTCTGTATGTAGAACATAGATGTAGGAATTGCAGCTATGACCTCCAAAAATTTTAGTTCCTACCATTATAAGAATCATTTATTTGTGATTGACATGAGAGTTACTGCTGTGTTGTATACTCACATGATTTTAAAAAGCATTTATTTTTCTGACAGCATTTTGAAGATCTCTTATATTTCAGGAAATGAACCAGATCAGATTTGCTATGTTGAATGAAGACCTTTCAGTCTACTGCAATAGACATTTCTTACTTCAGGCAAGTGTGCCTCATCATTAACACTAATGCTGCTCAGTAGTTGACCTTATTTCTTTCTTTTCTGAGATTTTGTTCAGTTCTTTGAGTTGCTCCATCACATTTTTTATATATGGGTGGCATTTTTATATATGGGTAGCAGACTTATGGCTGAAGGAGGTTCTTGAGTTCATTACCGGTTTTTGTCCTTGCAAATATCTCTTGTTAATCCATCCCAGATTCCTAGACAGATTAGACATTGTCCTTTCTCTGACCGACACCTGTCTATTTCTCACTCTCATCAGTATCTTTACGTTGTTTCTCCTTGTTCACCCTTCTTTGTCTGAAGTTTCTGTATCCATTACTGCTGTACTTCAATAGTCTAGAAGTTTAAAACTATTCTTCAGTGCAAGCCTTTGCCTGAGACAGTCATTTAGAATCCTTCTTAACAGGCACATTTCTCTGTAGGTGCACATTCCCAAAACATTTTCATAGCCTGAGACTCTATTTCAAGTCTCGTATAGTCATTATTATTCCTTTGCGGTTCTCTGAGCACTGGAGGGGCTCCACTGGAGATCATCCATCCTTTCACATCATCAGGTATTTTCCCCAAGCTGCTGTATATGGTATATGGTAGCAGCCTGTTGTAGTGGAAATCTGACATTTCTGCTGACTTCAAATACATTTTTTTTTTTTGTATTTTAGCCATGTGTATTTTATGACATATCTTGCATATCTGCTTCTAGCAGACTAGCAGACATCTCCCTTTTCTTTTCCTTTGTTTTTTTTTTTTTTTTTTTTTTTTTTTTTTTTTTTTTGGACCACTCTAGTGACAGGCCTTGTCTGTTTTCCTTTATCATGTTTTCTAAACCTTAAGTACTAAAAAATAAAATATGACTTTATCTTGCCAATGGTATTTTAGGCTTACCAATAAAAGGGAAATATGTTGTTTGCTTATCAGATTATTCAGAGCATTCCCAAGCATAATGAAAAAATGAGCATTAAATGAGGACCTGTAAAAGTTAACAGATGATAGATATAATAATTTTTAATCTCTTCCATAGAGGAGACAGTCTACTCTTCTGGCATTTGAAGAGAGAAAAAAATGCAATCCAGAGAGTTTAGAACTGCATCTAACCATAACAGATTGCTAGGCACAGTGCTTTCCATATGAGAAGAGCAGTTCATTTTCTCTTTTGATTCAAAATCGCTCAACAAGGATATTGATACAAGAAAATGGAATTAGCACAACTTCATCAATTTAATGAAAATAAATAGTAAATAAAATAAAAAAAAATCTTATTTCCAAGTAATACTTTTCCCTTTTGCTCTTGTTTACTCATTACATGCACATTCAGACCAAAAAGTTATTAGTTAAAAATAAGGAATAATCACTTGTTGAACCTAAAGTAGGGAACAGCTCACATAGTCCTTCAAGTTTATTTTAGGCTAGGATGCATGAGATTTAAGATATATGCTTGTCTTAAAATCTGTGCATTTTGAAAGCATATCCTTTTGAAAATATATCTTCACGTGTCTGGTGCTGAAATGAAAAAGTCACCACTTGTATTACAAGTGCTCTTCTGTAACTGCTGTGAGAATCATGGAATCACAGAAAGGTAGAGGTTGGAAGGGACCAGTAGAGATCACCTTGTCCAACTTTCCTGCTTGAGCAGGGACATTCAGAGCACGGGGCACAGGGCGGCATCCAGGTGGATTTTGAAGATCTCCAGAGACGGAGACTCCACAGCCTCCCTGGGCAGCCTGTGCCAGGGCTCTGTCACCCTCACAGGAAAGGAGTTCTTCCTCATACGGAGAAGAACCATCCTATGTTTAAATTTGTACCCATTACTCCTCATCCTGTCTCTGGCCACCACCAAGAAGAGTTGGTCACTATCCTTTTTACATCTTCCCTCAGGTATCAGACATCCTATCAGGGCTTAGAGTTTTTTGGGTTCTAGCTTGCCTAAATAATATGTAACCACTCTTCAACCAGGGAAAAGTCTTCCTCCCTCCAGATTTTGTCTTTTGTGCCTGGGCTCTGTAGTTCATGGAGACTAATCTTAGCAATAAAGAATGAAGCAAAGGTTTTTAGTAACTCGGCTTTCTCTGTATCCTCCATCACCAAGACACACTCCCCCTTCAGCAGTGGACTGAAGGGGGGACTTTTCACTAGTCTTCTTCTTCCTGCTGATGAATTTGTACAAGCCCTTGTTGTGCCTGACATCTCTTGCTAACTGTAATTCCAAATGGACCTTGGTCATTTGGAATTAGAACCATTTGGAATACATTCCTGCCTCTCTGACAATGTTCCTGTATTCCTCCCAGGTGGTCTGGCCCTTCTTCCACATTATGTATACTCTCTTTTTCTGTTTATGTTTTCCCAAGAGCTCCTTGTCCATCCATACAGGTTTTCTGCATCTCTTGCTTGATCATTCTTGTAGGAATACACTGATTCTGAGTGTGGAGGAAGTGGTGCTTGAATATTAGTAATTAGTTCATATTATTAACTCTCCCGGAATGCCTTCCCTCCCAGGGCCTTGTCCCAGGGGATTCTTCCAGGGAGCTCCCTCAAGAGGTCAAAGTTAGCTCTCTTGCAGACCAGGTGTGCAATTCTACTTCTTGCCCAACTTCCTCTTTGTGGGAACTTGAGCTACAGCATTTTGTGGTCACTGCAGCTGAGACTGCCCCCAACATTCACACTTACAACTAGACCATCTCTCTTTGTTAGTACCAGGTTCAGCAGTGCCCTTCTCCTCATTGGCTTATCTACCACCAGAACTTGATCTTTACCATCAAGAAGTTATCTGCAATGTTCTGCGTGAACATCCTGGACTGTCTGTTCCTGGCTGTGTGGTTTTCCCAGCAGACATGAAGGTGGTTGAAGTCCCCCAGGAGGACCAGGACATGTGACCGTGAGGCTTCTTGCAGCTGCCCGTAGAAGTCTCATCCACTTACTCTTCCCGGTCAGGAGGCCTGTAGTAAACTCCCACCACAGTGTCACCCCTGTAGGCCCACCTTTTAATTCTCACCCACAGGCTCTCGACCTGCGCTCCATCCTCCCCTATGCAGGAGGATGCCCTCCATGCAGTCTCGCTGCTGTCTCACCTAAAGAGCAACTCTGCCACCTCGCCTTCCTGAAAGTCTAAAGCCGTCCATGTCCACATTCCAGTCATGAGGGCTGCCCACCATGTCTCAGTAATTGCAGTGAGATCATAGCCTTGCAACCGCACACGCAGCTCCAATTTTGCCATTGTTTTCACGCAACAGGAAAATTCCGTTTTATTCCCCATGCTGCGTACATTTACATAGAGGCATTTGAGTTGGGCTTCCCGTGTGAATCGCTTTCTAACTGAGGCGGCTGAACTCTTCTGTGTGGGCCTTCACTAGCTCTCCTCTTGCACTGTGTTCCCTCTGCAGGCCCTGGGCATCCTTTGCTGACTCTGATGTTCAGCTGGGGCAGATGGGATGGCAACAGCCTGTCAACTTATACCTTATCACCAGCATCCCCGATGATATCCTCCTCTCCCACTGAATCTAGTTTAAAGCCCTGTCAATGAGCCTGCCTTGCTCATGGCCAAGAACCCTCTTTCCCCTTTGTGAAAGATGAATCCTGTGCGATGCCAGCATGCCTGGTGCCATGTAAAGCTTCCCGTTGCCAAAATATTGTAACTGAAATGTTCGTGTTCACAAATCTGAAAAACATGATCCTTCAATAAGAAAGAAAAAATCTTTCGTCGCAGGCATCAACTTTTTGTAAAGTCAGGAAAAATTCCCTGTGTGTTAAACTGAGTAGCTGATGGTGTGTGTAGGTCTTCTTGTCCTTTAGTTATTGGCTGAAGACAGGTGACAAGGGAGTGTGAAGCACTATTTAATCCACTTCGCTGCTGTCCGCTGTGTCCTGTGCGGTGCTTTTCTGCCCACGTCGGTGACTATGCAGTTTGCACAGGAGGATCTTTCTTTCATGTCTGTTCTAACTCTGCTTCTTTTTTAAATGAGCTCATGCCCACCACTTGTGAAGTAGCTTCTGAATGAGGAACCATATTTAGAAGCACAGATTCTTATTATGCAGCATATAATTTAATATCAGCTACGTAAATTATTAATTGCCAGTCTTCTATTTATTACTGTGCAGTGACTCAGCCTGCTGTGCAAGTAGATGGAGCACAGATCTCCATTACAGTTTCTCAGACACTTGCAGCTGGCCCAGTATGTTCCCCAGCTCCTGGAAACTGGTTTGCTGCTCCCAAGGGAGCTGTCAGCCCTGACGCCTGCTGACCTGTGCCCAGGAGAACGCTTTGACTGTTGTGCTCAAGCCCACACATCTCTGCCAGCCCTCCAGAACGGTGTAAGGACTCGCATGGGAAAGAGCCGAGCATAAATATCCAGGGTGTTTTGCATGGCTTAAGTGTTGACACTTGCACAACCAGTGGTAAAGGGAGCTAGAGCGGGGATCGGTAGCTGTCCCCTTACATGTGGGTCTCTTACAGCCCGTTCTGAACATTGAGCTGTCTCAACAGAGCTTTCCTCAAGGCCTGGGTTAGCTAGCTGGAGGTTAACTTGGGTTTGCTGACTTGGGCGGCACTTGCACCTCGCCAGCACAGGGCAGAAAGAGGCCAAAACCTAAAAACAACATTAAGAGGAAAAGTGGGGAGTCCCTTATGTCAGAGAGGGTTTGAAAAGAGCCAGAAGGGGCAATGTCAAAATGTGATTTTCTCTGACTGTGCTTATGTGTGGACACAGTTCCTTTGAGATGGCTTAATGTTCCTGAAGCAGGACAGCCTCCAGCCCTGCTGGCTGCATGCTGGAGGACCTTGTCCTCTGATAGACCTTGGGAGGGAAGCATGCAATGCCCAATATATTATTGTATGGGGTTTTAGCCAATAATCCCACTTATGATATTCATCAATAACATACTAAACAGATTAGGGGAGGAACACAGTGCATGGAGTATAAATACAATTATTGGTGTGTTTACCTTCCGTATTTCTTAATGGTGAACCAGGTGCATACATATCGAAAATGTATTTTTTTTCTCACAAGACACTATTTGACAATGTTACCTGCAGAATCTAGTTTCTTGCTTTTTTTTTTTTTTATCAGATTTATCATCATGTAGGTTTTGGTATAGTTGTAGCAATTTTAAACTCATGTAGCAGTGGCATTTCAGAGTTCTTAATAATAATTGACTCAAAATACAACATTGGCATGCATTATAAAAGTGAACTCTATGTAGTACTATAGTATGTGAATTTCAGATTCAAGCACAGAGTCTAATGGAATTAGGGATTATCCTGGTCAATAATTTGTCTGTTTTTAGCATGATGAAATACAATGAGAGTTGTACAGCTTTGGCATTTTACCAGGGGTTTAATTTTTCCTTTCTTCAAACATAGTATTATTTTCTTTAATAAATATTACAGTACATTAGTTTTACATTAATATGTGTAACGGCATTGTTATTTCTAAAAGCAGCAAACACAAATATTGTCATGAAACTATTGATGGCTGGCACTTTGCCAGTTGTTTTTAATGATTTGTTTTTGCAATTTCTTTCCCATTGATTGCCAAGCAAGGTTTCAGCATTAATTGTGTCTCTGGCTTGTGGGTACAGCAAAGCATACCACTCCTTGTGTTTAAATAGTTATTAAGACTCAGATTTCTTAGCTCTACAGAACTGGTGCGAGGTTTCTCTAAGCCCTGGTACTTTCTTTTTCAGGCTGCTGAGGTTGCTTAGGAAGCCAGTGCTATTCCATAGTCCTTGTGAGTGCTTTCCTTGGATTGAGGGCAGCTATGACTCCCCTGGGCGTGCTGTGCTGAAGTGGAGGGCTGAATGCTGAAGAGAAGTGCTCCAAGATCTTCATCTCACCCCGAGCAGGGGCTTGGAGGGAAGCTTCTGTCAGAGGAAGGCTACTTGCTGCAAGGAGATCATGGCCTCTTCCCGGCTAGTGGCGAGATCTAGGGACATTGCCAATGTCATGCAGCGACTTCAAGGTAACTGCTCCACTCACTCGGTCATTCGTTCATAAAGGGAGGTTCCTACTTTTTACTATGCTGCAAAGACGGAAAAGTAGTTCTGAAGTTTAAAAATTGTTCTAAACTTACTGGAATATGTGTATAGTATATTCAAAGAGCTCTTATTGTTTGGTTCATTTAGTATAATATTAATAATGGTGTTTAAAAAGAAGTTGTTATGAATGTGGATCCACGGGATAGGACACTGAATTTATTATTATTAGATTTTGGTTCTGTTTTTCCTATTTAGCTCCAATTTAGCTTGACAGTGCATAATTTTTGTCATGGAGAAGAGAAATTAAATGTGTCCTCTTGCCTGTCTACAGATAGATCTACTCTACTGATAAACTAGTATTTGTTAGAATAGTAATAGCTGATGTCTCCAAACAAAAAATGGACCTCATTATACTGTTAAGCACTGAATAATTTATTAGCCACTGAGCTAATTATTAGTGTTCAAGTACATGACATTTTAATCATATCACAGGAGGTCTTTGCAATATTCATTGAGTGCAGGTTACACATTTATTAAGTTCTTACAATAAAGCAGAATGAAATAATTATTGTCTTTAAATTGTTAAAAACTCTAATCCTAGAAGTTATGTTTAAAAACTTGCATTCAGGATGTCTGATTTTTTTTAAAATGTTGTTGACTGGAAATAAATTATTGTCAGAGCTGCTAAAGGTTTAATTTCTGTCAACTTTAAAGTTTAATTATGAAGCCATGAGCTAGTTCTTTCTTTAAACATCAGCTTGCCATTGTCTTCAACAGAAGCTCACATGCATGGAAGCGATAATCACCCCTTCTGCATTTTCTAGACTTTGAATCTTTATCTTCACTTTTTATTTATTTATTTCCCCTTTACATTGTTTTTCAGTTATGATAGGATACCTACATCAGCTTCCCAGACAACAGATGAAACTAGTGTGTGTAATTTTAATGTACTCACATCTGATAAAATTGTGCCTAATTAAATCAGGGGAATCATTATATCCTAACCTTCTAAACATGTACAACTGTTGCTGTCAAAATGGCTGTTCTGTTTACTTGTACCTTTTTTTTTGTTTGCAATTTTTTTTGTTTGCATGTCCTTTGTTAAAGTTTGCTGCATAGTTCAGAGTTCTGTATGTTGTTTTCTCTCTCTAAATTTTTGCTTGATTTCCCCAGGAAAAGTGAAGAACATTTAGAAGAATAAAATATATGAAACTAAAAGCAAATTTGGCACTGCTTGTTAGCTTGCAGCCGTAGCTGTATCTGGTTCTTTTGATGAAATCAGTTTGGCTTGGTGTTGTTAGGACAGCACTACAATAAATACTTCACCTTGGCCAAGATTTATAGCACTTGAAGCCTGAGTCTTTTTTTAGGCTGAAGCTCTGCATTATGGATGAGCAGACAATCTGCACTGCGCCTACCTTACCCCTTGTGAGATAAGGATATTCTACCTTCCAGAAATTATAATGAACTGAAATACGGGAAGGTGTGGACACAGGAATGCAGAGATACATCGGCGTGTTTGCACGTATCTATGGAGTGGGAAATGTTTGCAGTGCTCAAGGTGACGGTAGAATTGATAATATTCAGGGGATACCAGGAACTGACTTGGCTCGGGGATCCACACTTAATGCCGAATAACAGCTCAGTTCTGTATCACCTGCTTCCTGCCCACCCCCCGCCCTGATCTTAAGGAGAAGCATGGTTTTCCTTGTGTGACACAGTTGGACAGTGTTGCAAAATAGCAGTTCAGGGAATTTGTTGAGGTTGAAGGAGGGAGGTGAGGCATGTTGTACTCCCTCCTCCACCTTGGTCTCATGTTCATGTGATGTGTCCACTAAGCCTTTGTGGGGCAAAGGTGCAGGAGGGACCAGAAAAATCTTACTACTCACTGTGAGTTTTTTAACCCTAATTTTACTGTAAGTAGGAGAGAAGTAGCCAAGAGTAAGAAGTATTATCTCTATCTTCATTATCTCTGTGATCCAAAAAGTTAGACATAGGGCTGTTCATTTTGGCTCAGTTTGCAGTCACAGGAGAGAGACAAGCATCTTAAGCGGGAATTTTATCTCCTCTGTCACTATGCCCAAAAGAGGTTGTAGATTTTTAAATTTTAGTTAATGAGGGTGCATTTTGAAAAAGAAACCATTGCTGTTCTCTTTTTTTTTTTTTTTTTCCCAGGGGGATGGGACAGGAGGGAATATTATACATACTAGGCAAGGATTGTCAAAAGACATGTCTTTTCCATTTCAGGCAAGGGGGTTCTAAGAATACATCTTTGGAAGCCATAGTTGCCCTCCATTTTGCTCTTTTGCTCGACAAATGCACTGCCACACACGTGGCTATCATCTTTCCACTAGCTTTTGCTGAGTGCAGATCCTCCCCTCAAGCTCCAACAGGTGCTGTCCTGCTCTGCTGCAGCTGGGCCCATCAAGTCAGGCCTTCAGGGTTGCATCAGGTGATACAACTACCTCAGGAAATAACATAAGTGAATACAGGTGTATAAGAAGGGTATAGCTCCTCTCCTTATGGTGTGTTTTTCTATTCTGTGGCTGCAATGAGAGATTATAGGTGAGATGCATGATTTCTTGATTGCTGAATCTGGGAAGAATCCCACTTCTGAAATCATATGCAAAAATCTTTAGTGCTCTTCTCTTTGTAAAATGTATTACTTGCTTGCAAAATTCAAGCTTTCCTAATGCTATTTATGCCCTCCAGTTTACTCGTTCATTGTAAAAGCACTTGCAGAACCTGAACAGTGCTGAAATCCACCACCAGGTAGGACTGCAGCCTAGGGACTGTCCTTGGGCTAACTCAGGGCAGTGCAAAGGCAGCGATATTTAGCAGGAAGGGCAAGTTTCAACAGCATTGCAGCTAGTTCTACGCTGAAGATTTTGATAGCGTTTTCACTAGTTGTAAAACACAAAGCAAAGGGCTCTGGAACACAAGCTAATAAGAACCTTATGTCTTTTTAATCTCTGGTGTAATGAAATTTAGTCTTTTCCTTAAGCATTATGCTGTTACAGACAAGCTATGCAGTCATGCTTGCAAGAACTTTTAGGAAGCAGACATGCTGCCCTTCTGAGAAGAAGGGGAAAAAAAAGAAAAGGAGAAAAAAAAAAAAACCCAAACCAAAACAATGGCTCATGATTCTTAACCTTGTAATGCTGACTTGCTCTTACTGGCTTGTAAAATTATATCAAACAGTCATTGTATCATACTATTACTACAGGCTTTTAAATTTTTTTTTTCCCTCCTCCCCCCACATTCCCTTCCTCTGTTTTCTTTCTTTCGCTTTTTTTTTTTTTGTATGTTTGTGTTTTTGTTGTTGTTTGTTTGTTTGTTTATTTTTCCTCTCTCCTTTCCTCAGGAGTACTGGGGAGGATTCAATATTGGATGGTCCATCTGAGCATTTTTGCCCTTATCTATAGGGGATGACAATAATTCCACGTGCAGTACAGTCTTAATACTTATGTCACTTAAGTTATATTAACATCACTGATATTTCAAGGCTATTATCCATTTTAATACCATTCAGTAAAATCAGTTCTATGTACAAAGTAATTTAAGTAATATTCTGTTATGACAGAAGCACTTGAGAGACTAAAAGGAGGATGGAGGGAAAGAAAAAAAAACCCACAAACTATAAAGGATACAAAACCTTAAAACACGTGTTCTCAATCTTCTGTGTGGTTTTGATAAAATAATTCTGGGTTGTACTTTTTTTTATAAGAGTTTTAAAATGTTTTTGGCTTGGGAAAATCTTGGGTTTTTTTAAAGGGAAACTTCATAGTGTGTAGAAATTCAAGTGGGAAGGAGGGCAACATGGTCATTCATAAAGACTCATGATGGAAAGGACAGTTCTAGGTTTTTTTGATAGTCTTCACAACTTTCTTGAAATTTTCAGTACATGCAGGACAAGTTAACTTGAAGTGCAATAACTGTTTATTCCAAACTACATACACTCGTGTATTATCTTTAATTTTATGCCTTCCTATTAATATTATTCACAGAATACTGTTGGTTGATTGGTTGATTTTTTTTTTTTCTTCTGGATTGTCCTTCCAACCTTTATTATTAGCTCTTATTATTCCCTTCGTTTTATGCCCTAGAATTCTTTCTTATCCATATTGTGTCAGTAGCAATTAATCAAGCATATTATTTATTTTTTAGTTGATAGACACTTACACTTAATATGTACCCTCATGAGCTTGGTTGTTTTCTCATTAAGTGAGCTGTGACAACAGTTGCAGTTTAACATTAAGGTAAGCTGATTTGAGACAGCTGCTGAAAGCTACCTTGCTTCACTGGCAGCACACTCCTAACTTTATGTCAACCAGCATTATTTTTTCTCTTGCCTTAAGTCTGGACCAGCTGAAAATTGGGTTTGCAGAGGTCAGATGAGTTTCAGTGATTGGTAAACCAAAGTGTCAGGGTCTCCCCTTTCCATTTTATCTGCCATTTACCGTTTTATCTGCTGTGAATCAAGCCACTATCTCACATTTTTAAGTCTAAATGAGACTTAAAAGGTGTGCTCAGTCAGGAGTGCTGTGCAGCTTGCACACTTAATACTGCCTCCTCATCACAAACATGCCCCCAGTTTGATTCTTGCAGCGTTTGTGAGACTTAGAAGATTCTTGATGTACAGAGGATGCCAAGGTAACTTACTCTCCCTCTTGAGTTCACTTGAGTTACCTGCTGACAGTAGGTTAAGAGAAAATAGAGTTGTGGAAGGCTCAAGGAAAACTAAATCATGACATCATGACTTGAATCTGAATCGCATTGCAACATGTTGCTTAGCAGGAATTAAAGCAGGGTTTGGATAACTTTTTTTTTTTTTTTAAACTGTGGGCAAATTAAAGTTAATGGTTTTTTTTTCTTTTTTTTTTCAGAACAAAATAACACAATACTGAGCTGTTAGATATATGTGGGAAAGTTAAGACTGCTTCACAGTGGGGAAGAAAATCACAGATGGGTAAAAAATGGTGAAAGAAAGAAGTTGGTGTTTTCATTTACTAAACAACAACATGTGAAAGAGGCAGTAGAGAGGAAGATTCTGGTTAGGCATTAGTTAATGGTGGATCAGGAATGTTGCTGAGGCAAGGTGTAAAATCACCATTGCTAGAAATAAATAATTTTGGTTTGTGCATATGGAAAATAACCATAGGAGAATCTACTTCAGCTCTCTTCTGACCCAGGGGAGTTAGAGGAAATATGCAGAAATGATCTGATATATTGCTGGCACAGATTGTTTGTTGCACTGGAGATGCTACAGAAAAATATGGGAAAGGATAGCAAAACAGTAAGCACAAATGACTAAAGTATGCCCTGAATTCTTAATATCATGTTGCATTAGAGAATATTTTGTCATAGAGTAATAAAAAGTAATGTAGTAAAAAGAATCAGGTGATTTTTTTTTTTCTTTGAGTACATTAGGTTTTTATTCTCTGTTCTTTATTCTCCTCTATGAGAGTTCAGTCCTGGGGCAATCAGTGCAATGGAGCATTTCTTTTAGCGCAACAATTCTGAATTTTAATTTAGAGCTTTCTGCTTTGTTTACAGATTCCAGGTTAGAGAATTACATTTCCTATTCTTTTTGAATCAGTATTGCCTTCTTGTTTGCTCTGTTCTGCTTTTTCTCTTAAAGTGAATTACATAGTGCAGATCAACATATTCCTATCTCTTTTAATCCTTGCATCCTTGCTAGCACTTCTAATGATGGCAGCATAGTTCTGAGGATAGACTAATTATGCTCCTCTACACTTGAATGATGGTTGTGCAGAATACGAAGTACTAGAGATCACACAGGTGGTGTAAATAAGAAACATATATTTGGCATTTGGTTGCTATTTAAGAAAAATAAGCATAACATTTCTTTTTTTTGTAAGAAAATATATATTTAGACTGGAAAAATGACTAGTATTAAAGTGCTTTACATTGCCTTGTTTTGGTTTGATTCTGAAGAATCAGAGTTCTACAACTGGAATTCTCAACTTCTACTATGATTCACTGAGGGCAGTAATTATTAGAATGTAAAAGGCAAGATGCAAGAGCAATATCCCTCTCATCTCTTTCTATAGGGAGAAATAATGTTTCTTGAGCAGAGTTTGTCATCTTAGAGTAGATGTTAAAAAAAAAAAAATCAGAATTGTGGATTATATAAGCACATCTTTACAGACTATTTTACCACTTAACCTGGAGTTCAGATGTAGGTGTCTTCTCTTCAGATGTTTACAGTTGGTTATAATAAATACCTATCTGAGGCTGAAAACCTGTTTTGAATTAAAAGGTATATCTGTAAGTTTTGGCATAAAATTTTATCTTAAAGGAAGCATCAAATTTTTGGCATCAGAAGCATCAGATTTGGCATCAAATTTTATCTTAAAATAACATCTGCCATTTTACTAGAATGATACTATTGATATTTCAAGATGACTAAAAATATAGACAACTGTCAGCTTTGAAGATTTGTTAAAGATTTTGAAGAGGAAAATAGTAGTGATAGTTTTTTGAGAGCACTGCCTCTGTTTTGATAAGGTGCTAGACAGATGGTTGATTTTAGTAATGATG
This sequence comes from Nothoprocta pentlandii, assembly GCA_013398315.1. NCBI lineage: Eukaryota > Metazoa > Chordata > Aves > Tinamiformes > Tinamidae > Nothoprocta > Nothoprocta pentlandii. The sequence continues at coordinate 905,883 of VZSG01000107.1, forward strand.
TTGGGTTGGGGATATTGGGAGGCAGAGTATGTTCAACTTATTAAGGTATTTTTTTTTAATGCAGGTTATGATATTTATCGCTGTTCTGTTTGTAGCATGTAACAACTTCCTGCTTATGTTGCAAACTTGAAAATGTTGCTTCATCTTCCCACATCTGTCTACAATAGCTTTTATGCATCATAATGTATTATTAAATACTAATATGACAAATTGTGATAATCATTTTTTTAGTTACTAATCAATAAAACAAGATAGTTTTGTAGAGGAAATGCTTACATTTCTACAGTGATATAAGGGCTTGTGTAGTGTAAAGCAAAAATATTTTTAAGTGGAAAGGTTCTACTGTTTTCCTGCAATCTTATTATACATTTCTGTGAGAATCTGAAGCTTCACCAGCCTTAATTATCCAGGATGGAAATATTCTTCAGCAAATGTAGTTGAAAATAGGCAAAGCAAATATAAAAACAAATACACACACCTAACAATTACTAGCCAGCTATTCTACAGATTATTCCCCCAGTGCATTTTTATTTCGTACTTCGGACTTCATTTGCTTAAAAATATCTTGCGTCTGTCACAAAGCTTCTCCTTGTGAGTCATATCACAGAAGTCTAATTTTAGACTTGCCCTGCGTTTTAGTTGGCAATTGTATGTATCCAAGTGAATCGTCTATTATTGTATGCAAGAAAACAGACAACTTGTTCTGTCTTTCATCTAAGATTGGGAGGAGCCTTATGAAGGAAGTGTCAACAGAATTAAGAATCCAGTAGTTCATTAAGTGGGAGGAAAAAAAAGAAAATATCTAGCTCTGACATTTATTTATCCGCAGAGAACTGAGAAGAAGAGCTGTTGCAAATATTTTACAATTTACAGGAAATTATAGTTGATTATTTAACGAATGACACCTGTGTAATTTATCTTTAAATTCTATTTACTTTCCTTTGAGATGTAGGTGAGCTCTTTTATTCCTGTTCCGGTTTACAGGTTGGTTTGTGTCACAAGCCCGTCAAAAACAGTTATTGTGTTCATCCTGATACAATGTATGTCTAGAAGTAATTAACAGCATTTTGTACCTATGTTGCTGTTACTGCAGAATGATGGTTACAATTTAGCTTGTCCAGATTACTGGCTTGATTTTCTTATCTGTGCCTGTCTAATTCCCAAGGGGAGGCCGTTGTCTCCTTCCAGAGATGGCAAAGGCCTGCACAAATTTGAAATTTAATTCTTGCATGCTGAGCATCACCTATAAACCCAAATGGTGTAGTTTGATATAACTGATTATTATAGATATTATAGATATAGATATTATTACAGATTGACAAACCTCAGTTGACTATTTTGGAGCTTACAATTGCTGTACCTGGAGAGGTCCCACTTTTTCAGTTACTGTAGTACCAAGTTTCTCAGCGTGGGCTTTCTGTGCTACCTTACATTTGCATAGTGTTGTGAAAAAGCTGCTCAGTTCCAGACTTTGTGAATGCAGCAGCTGTTCTATGAAGGCTTTAGCTTAAGCTTATTAAAACAAAGGAAAAATCTTCTTTCCTGAAGGTGAAGGGAATCAGCTATAGCAGCCGCAGTAGGATGAAGAGCATTGCTGCAATCATTCCAATCTTGGGTGGTAGGGAGGAATTCTCACATACGAGATTACAGTATTCTAGGATGTATAGGGCCAAACCAGTGTACCAAAACACAGAATGGTATTAACTTGCTTATACTGCCTAATAAATGGTGGAAAAAAAATGCTTATTCAAGGTTGGAGAGTGTAGTCTTGAGAATTGACTATTAAAAAGAAATTACAGTTGTTTGTGGTAAACCTAGTTTTTGGACTATGCTCTCATTCTCCCAGGTGTATTACAATAAAGTATTATGACAGTTGGTTCATGTGAAGACCAGTTTCTTAATTCTGCTTATTTTTGGCTGGTGTTTCTTTATTATTATCTCATTTGCCAGCATGTGGTTAGGCTTTTCCAACTTGTAATGGTGCAGCCATTTCAGATACTGAGTCAGAACTGAGAGTGCAGAGTGATGTTTGCTTAGTAATAGCTGCCAGTACAGTCTTTATTTCCTGTTAGTAAAGTTATTCAGGAGAGAGCTGGCATATCTCATGACAAGAGTAACGAGTTGCTAATCCAGCTTCATTACCAGTCCAGCCATCCTCTGTGGTTATTAGTCCAGCTGGCTACGTGCCTGAGGCTTGTTCTGCAGCTTGAATGCTGCTGCCCTGTTTGTGCATGGGTGAGGCAAATGTGTTTTGTGTCTGGAGAGGAGGAGTGTGGTAAATACCTTCTAATGGAAATTACAAAGCTTGGGCTCCTTTGCAAACAAGGAGAGAAGTGCTCAGGCAGGGATTCTGGGCTGCAAGTCGATGGTAGCAGGGTTTTGTCCTTACATTTGAGCTGTGTTTTCTGAGCTTCGCTGGTGCTTTCTTCCCTGGTAGGCTGCACAGTCACTGACCTCATCTTGTGGTGGGGAAGTGATGTTTAAGGAAGACAAAAATCAGGTTTGTGAACAGACAGGATAGAGTTCCAATGTTCAATCCCAAAGCAATGGGAAAGCTAGTATAACAAGCTGCTGTGCTAGCTGGAGGTCCTCTGGGCATGAAGTCTTATTAATAGATGTGAGTTACAGTAATAAAACATGGATAATCATACCCTGTTTGAGACTGATTAGACAGGACATGAGACTAATTAACCTGGATTTCTGGCTGCATTGCATTACTGGAGTTGTGCAATGCAGCAAGAACAAGACTTGAATATATATGTAGGCACCTAGTGAAAGACACTGGCATAAAAATAGATGCACATTTTTTGTATATACTAGACTACAATTTTTGAGGCTTAAATACTTTATAATTTGATACATAAAAATATGTAAAAATTGGGTTGCTGATCTTGAGCAGTATTAAAACTTATAAAATAGTAGCACTTATGAAAACCTTGATAATTTGCAAATTTTGTTTAAACATCAACTCTTCTGATACTATTAAAAACCTGTATAATTATTTAACAGTGGTTACTGTTTGTGGGCTGAAGTTACTGGATTATCCTTTTGTTCTTAAGGAAATGTCTGTTATATAAAAGTGATGCTATGTAGCAGTCTTTTTTCTTTCTAAAATACGAATATGTCCTGCCAAAATAGTAGCAGCAGTGTGTGTGTGTAGGGTGTATTACCACTTTTTCATACAGATTAGACCTTTTTGTTAATGCAGTGCTCTGAACACTACTGTAGTCTTACTGCTTTCGGCTTGCCCAAAAGACAGAAGCAGGTTTTGCATGTTGTGTGACGTTTTTGTTTGTGTTTGTTTTCCTGCTTGATTCTCCCAACAGTAGAAAAACCTACTGCTTCTTCTTTGGAGCAATGTATTGTAGAAAGGAGAAGAATCTTATCTGGGTAATCTTCCTTCTTGGTCTTGCTTTCCGGAATCTCTTTTTATTTGGGCACTTGGGTAAGTTTGTATTACAGCCTAGTTGCATAATCCTACTTTTCAGAATCCTGAGTCTGCCTCTTCATTTGTGTCTCTGCAAAGAAGGGTATGGATGAGACCAACTGTCAGAACTGACTTGAATAAATAAAAGCAGTCATAAATGGTTAATTTCAGTGTTTCTGTTTAGTTTCTAAGAGACTAATAGTTTATGCACACTATCTCTGTGTCTGAGATTTTAATTCTCATTGCGTATTCCCTGGGGAGACTCGTATCTGCACAAAAACATCACCCTTCATAGTTAGGGGGAAGCCCCCAACTTTACAAAGGGAATCACATGCCTTTACGAATGAGATTAGATAATTGTATCAGTGTTGCACTGACGTTTATGTAGGCAAGGTATCTTTCTAAATCTTTATTGAATTTTGAAATTTAGGCAAATACGTAATAAAGTAACACAGTGAGCTGTGAAGGTGGTAAGGTTAGTTAATACCACTTTCCAGATGGAATTGAAGCAGAGGAAGGTCTCATTCTCACCCACTAATAAAGCGTGGGGATGCAGCATGACCTTTACTGCAGTCAGGGAAAGCAAGTTAGTTTTTTTGAAGATCATGAGTACCAGCTTATCTATGGACTGGATGTGCATACTAATGACTACAAATAGCTATGTCTGTCTTATAGCTGTTTTAGTGAAGGCCCAAAGCAGTGGAAAAATCAACTGTCTTCGCAATAGAAGAAAGTAGCTTGAAATTTGTAGTTTATATCTTCAACAGCACATTCTAAGAGTCACTCTAAGTTTCAACTATTTTTACTCAGTTTTTCTATATTATTAGTAGTTAAGCACTTTTGAATTTGTGCTTTTCATAATTTATTATTGACACAATTAAAATGGAGAATCTCAGTCACAAACACACTGAGCTGTTTAAAACAACAGCAATGACAAGACAGTGATGGTTCTCTAACTGAAATGCAAGCTACCATCAGATTTTTATGCAATAAAATCAGGAGTCTATTCCATTTCTTTTACAGACCTCAGTGACATAGTTCCATATACTTCAGCATAACATTAATACCTGTAGTTCAAGAGCTTTGGTTCCTGGTAATTTTAAATTTCATCTTAAAGTTGTAGCAAACTGAATTATGGTAAGGTGACCGGTAGAAAGTGATAAACAGATCTGCATGAAAATGTGTGTTGAACTCTCTGTAGGAAAAGATTGGAAGTGATTGGTCAAAATTCTGGGCAGCCAGTTTACTTTGTGGTGCTAGAGTAGAAAGTGTAGGGCACAGAAATCTGAGCTAAGTGGAAGATTCCTTAAAGCAAATAATCTCGTTTCAGGAAGAAAAAAAAAAAAAAAAAAAAAAAAAAAAAGGTTTTTTAATACTTTCTTTGCATCTACCAGTAAGGTAAATGGATTTAAAAGTTAGATAAAAGCTATGAATAGTGTTTTCAGGAAAATGGAAGAAACTGACATGTGGAAACACACTTGGAAGTGAGAAGGAAAACAAAATGAAGCGAAAGCTAATGGCCTTCTGATAGGTAGAAATTTAGAGAGAAGGAGAAAAGGGGAGGGAGGGAATGAAATTGGATATTGAGAACAACAATAGAAATTGCCTTGAAAAATGAAAGTAGAGAGAGAAGCCTTTTACCTCTCAACATTAAAAAATAACCATGGCAAGATTTTTAGTCAGTTTTACTGATTGTGCAGTGCCTCGGTCCCAGTCAATATCTCGGAGCATGTTTACCCTATAGTTGGATTTTATTTTAGCAGCTCCCTGGAGAAGTGCTGCATGGGGTCTGCCAGAAGGACCTGCCAGTGCCTCTGAGCACCTACTCCCCTGGGGGGGAAGCAGAGTGGGAGGTCAGGCCTTGGTCTGTCAGGAGCCGGTTTAAAAATCCGTGCGCTACAGAAAGCCAAGTCTCGTCTGGGTTGGGTATCTGAGCTCTGAACACGTGCTAAATGTGCATGCTGTCATTATTTGTTTGTTCCCTCTGGGGATTTAACTGTTTCATAAATCCTGGATTAATCCTTTCCTGATACTGCAGTGTTTTCTTAGTTTTGGGAAGAGTTCTGATTTGTTCAAGAGCGGTCTGTTTTCTGGGGGATTACTTAAGATTCTAAATAATTCAAAGCCGTGAGTCCTTGTAGTCATATTATTGTTGTGCCAGTTAATTGTTTTCTTCTGGTTCTCAAATTTTCTGGTTCCTGTCTCTGGCCTCTTTTGCTAAAGTTTTTGTTTTACTTTAGACTTGAAAAACTTTTGATTTCATTTTCTTGTACTTGGATGAGAGCAATTAATGTTAGGATTATCTTATCTTCAAACCTTTTTTTGCTGCAAGACCAAACCCAGAAAGATCTAGAAGTTTGTTAATAACTGCTATCTGCTTGTGATTGCAAATGTACAAAGTTTATTGGTTCAGGCCTATATTTGAGGCATTGTCAACTGGATTTGTCTTCAGGCACATAAACATTTAACCTGAAAATTTGAGCTCTAATGATACAGTTCAATCGCTTGTCACTGAAAGCCATATGTCCTGTGCACATGACCTGTTTTGCCCTGTGTCAAGCCAGGTCTGCAGGATGCTTTATCATCTGTTCTCCAAGAATCTCTTTTTCCTGTTTGACTGGACCAAATTTGTGGCTGATTGCCAGCAATGCTGGACATAAGCTGCTTTGGCAGATTTACCATTTTAAAGCTTTACTTTATTTGAAGGAAAACTGTGTCTCCTTTCACATGCACACCCAACCAGACCAAAAACAAACAAAAAAAAAGTCGGAGCAACTAATCCCATCAGTCTGAGATAAACCTAGTGATAAAATGACAAATTTATTATGGCAAACGAATCCCAAGCTGAGGATGTTCAGTTTGCTGTATGAACACAGTGAGGACAGACTGTGCTTTGCTGTTCATCAATAAAGATGAAATCAGATTAAGTTATTAGCTTGTGATATCATGTATAATCTAGGGATGTAAGTTCTCTAGTTTCCCTTTTTTCTTCCCTTTTTAGCATTAAAATTGAGAAGGCTATTTATTAATGCATTTGTTTTTGTTGTAGAGAGCTATGCATCTAAAACTTTTACTGCTATTGAACCTGAAGTACAGCTTGAAGAATATAAGCAGTATTGTATCAGAACACAGTAGTATAGGCCAAGGACTATATAGAAAACATGCCGGGCTGCTTTGTGCTGATGTGTCTTCTTTGAAGAAGAATATGTAAGATATTGTGGATGAGATTGGTTCATAATCGTGAAGCCAAAAGAGACTGCAATAGCCTAGTCCTGATTGCCTACACAATTTCAGAATCATTTCTTAGATGGTAGAATATTTTGTGGATATAAGAAATGAGATTTGGGATGTGTAGAAAAAGGCACAAGGAATCTGTCTCCTTCCTCTGGCAAGTAGCAAGCTTTATACTAAAGTGTATGCCTGTAACTGGGATAGGCAGAATGCCTGCGAAAGAACAGACTTAAAATCCTACATTTATTTTATTTTATTTAATACTTACTTAAGTCATCTGAACAAAAATACACAAGAATATTAGAGAGAATGAAAAAAGGATATGAGGAAATAAAAGGGAGGAAGTTGTACAAATGAACAAGTTCCCATTACCCCTTTTGATAAACAGTATACATCTTGCAAATAGCAATAACCAGCGGTAAGACTAGTACACACAGAAATGGTTTTGTTCCAGTTCAGCACCTCTCACAATGGTCCTAATGGTGTTTGAAAGTATAGCGGTGACATACGGTGGAGCAATTATAGAGCTGTTATGGTTATAGTGTTATAGGAGTTACTGTTGCACTTGGCAGGTTTTTGTATAATGGAAATTGGTAAGAGATCTCTTTACCCTCTGCTTATCAGTTTTGTGGGCTAGTTTGAATTTTAAAATTGATTGTTTTTTGTTGTTGTTTGTTTGCTTGTTTTTGTTAGCGCCAATACCATGTTCCTGTGCATTTCTTTTGCAAGTTTGAGGGTCCTGGTGGCCCCTGTTAGGTCACCATATAGATGACCCCACCCCCCACGAGTCACCAATTCTCCATTAGCCTGTAATTAAAATCTTAAGCTGCACAGTCTTGATCTAACAGATTTACTTGAAAGCTTATCTGTGTATATGTACATACACATACATAAACTAAAGCAGCAGCCATAGCTGTTTCAAGCCCAGCTAATTAAATTATTTTCTAGATCAAAAATACTAATATATCCGAAACTGAAAATGTGAGCTAATGGAGAGTGTAGTTCATTACCTAAAGCCTGAACACAGCAAATGTACTAGTGCTATGATATTAGGTTTAAAATAAGTGTTAAAAGCAGCTAAAACGTCCTTTTGTTCGTTTTTATGAATTAGTTTTGCTTGGGGGGGGAAAAAAAGCAATGTTATTCATACTAAGTAAATAACTATATCGAAAAATAAGGATGGGGGAGCTGGACAGTGGATTTAGGTGTGATCCTAAGTATCTGTAATTTGTGAAAGTCACACTGGACGTTTCAAGTTCAGTAGTTCTTCCCAATTTGCTTTGTACTGCAAGTTCATTCGAGGAGTTTATTTTTAATTTTATGGCCCTCATTACCATATTACCAATCCTCCCAATCTTGAAAGCATTTATTTTTACAACATCCGTACTCAGAAGGAAAACCTCCTCCTCTTCCGTTTGTTCCAAAGGCCAGTAAAGCCCTGCTTAGCGCTGGGTCCCATGGAAGAGGCCAGGGCACAAGGCAAGTATGTGCAGCTGCAGACCCGGCGAAGTGCCCACAGCTCTGCCACAGCTCCCAGGGCTGCATCGTCCCCAGAGTCAGGGAATACTGAGGGCAGAGCCATCCCTGCAGCCCCATGTCTCCGTGGAGCTGCTGGCTTGTGGTGCAGGGGCTCTCCCTGGGGATTTTGCATCCCAAGCTTCTCCTGTGTGGCATCCTGGTCTGCGGACAACTCTTGCATTGCTGACAGAGATGGAGATTTCCATGAATTACTTATTTTGTCCTCCCTCCCTTGGGAGTGATACCTCATGGAAAGCCTTGTAGATCGTAAACAGTCCCTGTGGAAAGGGAGCATCTTCTGCTTTAACAGGAGTAGTTACTGAGGTCATAGTTGTCCTTTCCCATCTGTGCAGTGCTCCACCCATGTGCTGTTTTCATGAAGAACTGGAATCATGATTTAAAAAAGAATCAGAAGGAAATTATTCTTGTGGTGAAATTTTTGTGTTTGTTTTTTCCTGAAAGGAGGTTCTTCAGATGCTGGTTATTTTTAGTACTTATGAGACTGAGAGACAATGAACACTGTCGGGAGCCAGGAAATCTATGAGCAAATACAATATTTGTGAAAACTTGCATACGTAGAAAAACTCAACTATATTTCACCTGTCTACCCCCATTTCTGATTGTAGATTTCTTTTAGAGCAAAATAAGTCACCATCCTACAGTTGTAAATTGTCATGTTGCTGGGTGGTCTTTCCATGTGAAATTTCTTAATTACTGTCTTCTGTGACCTAAGACAAATGTCGTTCCCCTCTCTACCTGTGATCAAAAACTGTCAAATTCTGTCCTGTTGCAGAACCCTATTTTGCATCTTGATGGCATAAATTTAGACCTGAAGACAAATGAATAGAGCTTTTTGTAAAATATACAGTTTGAAAGTAAATATTTTATAAAAATGAACATAGATTTCATAACCTATATGAAAGGTAGGTTGGTGAAGGGATGGACAAGTGTGGATGGACAGGCACAGGCTATAGGATAAAGGAAGGAGTATTTTAAGTACTGGCATTTTGAGGTCAAGTGAAGAAAGGGGAGACATACCAAAAAAAAAGCCTGATTTGCAGTAGTTAAATGCTTATTCTAAGAGGCTTAGCTGTAGCCACAAAGGCAGAAGTAATTACGTCTTTATTATGTCTTTATTGTTACTATAAATGCAACTACAATGCTGTATATCTTGCTTGAAAGAAATCTGCTTTTTTTTCCATGGCTTTAGGTCATGTTGGAAATGTTGAAAATGCTGAGTGTACGCTTCTTTTCCAATACTGAATGATAGTTACTTTTTTAACCCCTGTACATCTTTTGTGCTTCAGGGTTGCATATTTTATTCCAGTAGACATGTTCTGGACTGAGTGCCATTGCCAGAGTATTCAGGCTTCCTGAGGCTTTCCCTGCTCAGTCAGCAGTTATTCCAAGGACACCTGTGTGGCCCAGCGTGTTCCATCCATGGTGCACTTACTGGTTTGAGCTGAAATAGAAAATTAGGTAACTTCCATAACTTCTAGTTTAGCAACGAATGGGGCCAAGGAGGATAAAGGAGCCAATGTAGAGAAGTATTTGTATCAGGAAAAAGAGAATGCAAAGTGTTATTTGTATCATAACAAGAAAGGATATTTCAGCTGATAGTACACCTATGTATACTTTAAGTTTTAGATAAAAGATGTTTATTTCTTGTGCAGGTTCGATGACACAAGCTCCATCAAGCAGACTGTATACAAATGTAATCATGTCATAATAATGATAATCATAATTGAAACTCCTTTTCAGGGAGTTGCCACATGCTGTAGGTGTGCCTGCTTGAGCGGGAAGGTTGGACTAGATGATCTCTAGAGGTCCCTTCCAACCTTAAATATTCTGTGATTCTGTGAGTTTTTCCAAAAAGGTTGATGGAACAACTATTACTGTATGAATAAGTGATGACTGAGGAGGGAGCAGTGAAAGACAAGGTGTTTGCACTTCGCTTCAATGACCACACGCTGTTGTGGTCAGAATTAAAGAAGTGTGGAGGTAACGTGTGGCTGAGGAGGTATTACCAGCTTCTGAGATTCAGAAGCTGCAGCTGGAAGCAGGAGCTTTCAGATCTACAAGGTAGGACCTGAAGAAAAGCAGACTGAGCTTGAGGAACCTGTGCTGAGTTAGCAGGGGGCAGAGCTAAGGTGGCAGGAGCAAGCAAGAGGAGAAAAAGGGAGCAGCCTTACAACCAAGTGGCAGTTAAACGTCTTAGAACAACTGCTGGGATGGATTACTCAGCCATTTGTTTGTAAGGCTTGTCTAGTCCTTAAGTAGTAGTAGTAGAACTCGACTGGTGAGGTATGGCCTGAGAAAGGCTGAATTTAAAAAAAAAAAAAAAATCTGTTTTCCTTTAATTGTGCAGAAAATCACATTTTTCAGAACAAATTTAGGTTAGCATTCTTTCCATGTTAGAGTTCTGCCTGTGATGTATTCTTAACATTGAAATGCTCATTAAAATTACATGTTCATTTGGGACAGACAGTTCTTGCGTGTGCATGTTTAAGTTGTGCATTCATGTATATATACATGAATGCATGAATGTAAGGTAAAGGATGTTACCCAGCAGCACTGGCAGAGACCCTGTCATATTTCATTATTCTTGTCTAAAATGTTGTTTGCTGAGGGGGATGAAGAGGAACTGTGGTCAGACTATTTATTTTGTAGTAACAAAGGCAGAAAATGTAGAGCAGAAAATGAGGGGTCTGCTAATGTTTAAACTATGGAGAAAGTATTAACCTAGCTGAAATACTTCAGGCTTGTTGTGTATTTTATTCTGAATTTTTTTAAAGGCAACATTTTTAACTTGTGTCTCTAGCATGATCACTTTGGTACCTGAATACAAGCAGCCTTACTTTCAGAAACAAAGAGCACCTTCAGTCCCAGTCGATTTCAGAGATTTGTGTGCTTCTCTAATGATTAAAAACAGAAGGTATGTTCAAAATGTCACATCGTGTATTGCACACTGCCAATAAATACCAAGGTCTGAATATCATCTACCTCCCAAATTGTCTTTGTGCAGTATTATATTGATTCATAAGGAAGGCAGATCCTTTTTGACATGAATAGGATATGACAGCACATTAGGACTCTGTTTCTTACACTGAAAACCATTAGAAACCACAGATTTGTATACCCTATTTCTGTGCAAAAGCTTAAGTAGCTTTAATTGCCATGGAAATTGTCTATCTGTTTGTTTATTCCGTTGCTGATATTTGTAAGCGTATCCACCCAAAAGCTGTGGCTGAGGTCCAACTTTGCTAAGACTTGGCACAAGATAGCTCAGTTTTCACAATCAGTTTATTTTTCCAAGTTTAGAAGTTCAAGATTAAATGTTTTTACACATTTTAAGTTGTTGAACTCTTCCACTTTCTGGACCAGGCAGTTATGAGATATATATTTCAAACTTTCTAGATATCTGATTTTAGGAAATCTCTAAATCCAAATATAGTAATTTTTACATCCTCCAGACCTATTACATCTAGGAAGAGTCCTGATAACTAAAAACTCTTGTTAAGACCTGCTTCAAAGGCAGTATCTATAATCGGACAAACAAAAGTATTTCTTATATGTCAGATATGTGTTCTATAGACTTTAGGTGATTTTTGTTTGTTTTCAACATTTCTCACTTTTTGCCTCTCTCCAGTGTTTCATTTTGCATTTTACATAATGCAAAGACTTACGTAAAGATGGAGCTTTAGCTGGAATAAGCCAACATTGCTCCACTTCAGTGGGGTGTTGAGGAGCTGGCCTGTGTTATTATGCACATACAGCTAATGATATCAGAAGAGCTACTCGTGTTAACGATCAAAACAGATCCTTTGACTAAGTATTGTGTGTGTGGTTTTTTTTCCAGCCCATATGGCACCAAACAAATGTTTGTTATGCTAGCACTTACTGTTAATATGTATGTTAAAAGTATAACATGCTGTGTTAGAATTAGAAAATGGAATTTTCTACGTGCATTTTGTTAAGCCACTACATTAAAGCCACTGAAGAGCATGATGCAGTCGGTTGGTGCCCTAGATATGGCCATGACTCTTGCCTACAGAGTTATCTTGTCATTTAAATGACCACGTGTAATGAAGCCTGGGCTGGCCAGCACCGAGTGCAGTGGAGCACTTGGGAGCAGTTACTTGGGAGAAATAACCATTCCTGCCCGAGTTCCCCAGTCACCCTCTCTGTCTCTATGGGCTGAGATTTGTGGAAAGGAAAGCATGATATGGTATTATGTGATTGACTTCTGATATTTACATTTCATGCTGACCATTCTTCCTTGCAGAGCTGCCTGTACAGAAAATATAACTTAATCATTTGGAAAAGGATTTATTCCCTGCACCATGGGTCTTGTGATCTTATTGAATTTGTCAATTAAATATGTCTGAGTCAAAAATGATATCCCTGCATCATAGTTGCTGTATTTTTTTAATTGTGAAGTGTTTAATAGCATGTATTTGCACTTAAATTTAGTTTTTCTAGCTAAAATTTCTAGAAAAGTGTATTATATGTATTTTCAATAGATGTTTCTGAATTGAGTATATAGTTCTAAAATTCTGGTTTTAGTTGTTTCTTTGTGGTGTGGCTGTTTAAAGGCAGGTTGTTTAAATTATTAGATTATCCACCACAAATGTATGTCACTGTATAAACAATGAAATCTATAACAACACAGCAGGAATACAGAGGAAAAAAAGATGGACCTGGAGGCGAATTAGGTCTTGAAGAACAGTAGAAGATTCACTGGTTTTTGTTCTGGAAGGATATATGAATGAAGACGTGCAAAATTTTAGAGTTTGGGATTTTTAGAGGAGATTTTAGAGGAGATTTGGGATTTTTAGAGGAGATTTTTTGGGGGAAATTTTAGAGGAGATCAATATGTCAAGTATTCAAGAAGATGGTATATGCAGACACTCAGAAGCATGACTGTGTCCTCACTGGATTGAGATGTATTCTTATTTACTTGGCAAATAAATAAAAAGACACTAAATCACCTCTGGTCATCGTAGCTAAAGAGGTATGTATAAATTAGATGCATCAAGTGAATGACTCAAAGGGAGGGGGAGAGAAAAAAAAACTTTGAGTCAGAATTTTAACTTGGCTGGTTCTCATGTGTAACTTTAGCATTTACATTTGGTAATCCTGAGATTTTAATTGGCTGTGGTTTGGACTCTATGTGGAAGGAACCCTGTCATTCACTTTGCAAATCCTATGAGAGGGTGCCCTATGAGAAGGTAGGAAGTGAAGGGGGTAATGATTCCTCCCTGCGCTTCTGTTTTACTTTAAAATTTAGCATTGAAAAAATGGTTTACAGAATTTATAAAGATGCAAAACATCCAGTCTACAGGACTGTCTCATGCAACAGGACTTCAGCGGGGAAATGTGAGACCTTCTGAGAAGTTTTCTTTTGCTCTGATTGTAGAATAAGGGGATTTCAACACTGCTTTGGGTTCAAGGCTGTGTGGTTCCCATCTAACCTCAAGATAAGTAAAATGAATTATTTCTGTACTACTTGTGTTAATATTTTAGCAGTTACCAATGGAAGTACTGGTGCAGTAGTTTTATTACACAATATGAAGATAGTGAGAGTTGCTTGCAGGTGTTGAGAGCTTGTAGGACCCACTCTTTCTCTTAAATACATGTAGAAAGTCTTCTGCAGGATTCCTGCAGATGTCTGCTGTCACAGTCACATATTCATGCTCTTCTGGTTAGTGTAATATGCTTACCAGCAATTCTGGACTGCTTTAGAGCTGCAGCGGAGAACTAAATTTTTCACTGTATTTCCCTATTAAGTTCTCTCCTATTTAAGATGCAAGCTTATGCCTGTTGAATTTAATAAAATGCTTTTGGACTTAGATCAAGGGCTCTAAATCCTCAGTATCTTTCAGGAAGTAAAACAATTTTTTTCAAACAGTTATAGTAACTGTGGTACTCCGCATTCAGTTTTTGAAGGATAGCTCAAAATACTAGGTTGTGGCATGCAATCATTTCCTTCTGTTTTTCTAGCTTCCTAGAATAAAGAAATATCAGCAGTCAAGCATCTCTGCCAAGGATATAAAAGCAGAGGGGGTTGAAAACACTTTAAATAGTTTGTTGTAATGCTGTGAATGCTACATCCCATTAGGCAGCTGAGTGAAGTACTTGAGCTGTGTATGCTGTGGCAGACACGTTTGGGCTTGTTTGTTGACCAGACAGCGTCTACTTTTTCTGCTGCGTCACAGAGGAGATAAATTGCTTTCCCAAGACTAGCAGAACAAATCAAAGTGCAGACTTTGAATGCAAGCATGAGAAAATCCTAGCCAAATCAATGCAGGAGGAGCAGTATGAACAAGTGTTAAACAACCCTTACCTGGAATAAATTCAGGTCTCCCAGTCACTGGGCAGGCAAACATTCCTGGGGAGGAGGGCAATGTCTGATGCTCCTGTTGGGCTCTGGGTCCAGCGGGATCTCTGCTCTGCTTGTGGCTGAGCTGCTGCCTCTGTGTTGGGCTCACCAGCCTGCACGAAGTTGTGTTCCTCTAAGGATTTGCTAGCAGCCACTCAAATGCATGATCTAAACTCTGTGCTCTACCTGGAACAGGGGTTCACCTCCTAAGGTGAACCCTAGGAACCACAGTAGCAGGCTCGCATCTCCAAGTAAAAGGTTTTGTTGTTAACAGGATTTTTAGTGTTGATAATAGTACAATATATGACTTGATTTTTATTCTTTTTGGACATCCTTTACAGACATTTATTGTTTTAAAATGGCCTGAGGCTTCCTCTTCCTCTCCAGTGGACACAGACAAAGCGGAACAGGCAGCTAACTTGCAGGAGCTCCACAGACCTTGCTTTTCTCTGTGGACAGTAACCATTGGTTTGATTCAGAAATGATGGAGAGGCCATGTACACACTGTGACCACAAACCACAAGGGGACTGAACAGTTTCTGTTTTCTGTTATTTGAACAAATGTTAGCAGCAAAGCTCTAGCTGTTTGCTCATTTCTTGTCATAGAGTAAGAGGTAAATCTAATTTGTGTGTTGCAAGGTAGCATTTAGTTTGAGCTTTCCATTGGTACAGCCTGGTAGGAAATACCCATCAGTGTTGTGGAGCAGATTCATGTATTGTGCTCGTGAAACGGTGCCTCCGTTGCAGCACGGGGTTACGCAGTTGGGTTTCTAAACAGGAAACGACATTAAACGGTTGCCTAAACTTCTGCCTATTGCCTTTCCATCCTGCACCGGCAGCATGCACAGGGGTGCATGTGCAGCATGCACAGGGGTGCCTGCTCTCCACGTGCCGGGTAACAGCAGTGCCCTTGGCACACGAGAGGCGAGCAGCACGTTTCTGGGGCAGGAACGCGGTCGCTGCGGGGCTGCCTGCCTCTCTGCCAGAGCCCTGGGAGTGCCGGCTGGAGCCGCCGCTTTGGCCGGAGCCGGGAAATGGTCCCCAATGCGGGAGCAGAAGGGCCTGGCTCTGGGGAAGCAGCCGCTCCTAGAAGCGGTTGCTACTTCTCTTTTTAGGGTTGCTACCCTTTTTTTAGGGTTCAAAATTCAGATTTGGGGAACAGATTTACCCTTATGTATCTTGATTGTTGAATACTCTGCCTTATAACTCTTTATTTTTTATTTTAAATTAGAGCTATAAATAAGCTATGTTTGTGGAGCATATAAATTTTATTGAAATGTTTGTATCTATCAACAGGATTCATGAGCATTCTGATCCGGTGCAGTCCTTGCTTTTTGCTTTTCAGTGTTAACTTTAGAAGAAACCAGCAAATGCTCTGAGTCCCCTGAGGCCTTCAGGGATCTCATCTACAGATTAGGAAACTCAGATGCTTGTCATCTGTGTTGGCTCTTATAATAATTCTGTTTTGCTATTTTAGTAATACAACAAAAGCAGCCTAGGGTGTATTAAAAGGAAAAAGAAGACTGATAGAAAAGGAAATTTTAAACGTATGGTCTGTTTTTCCTTTCATTTAATATAACTTTGCAACTTAACTCCAACTTAACTGCATCAACTGGGCTCATTGTGATTGACTTTCTGCTCTAATTTACTCTAGTGCAGCCCTAGTGATGTCAGTGGAATTGCTCAGTGTGAAATCATAATCAGGCCAAGTACTTCTAGGGTATCCACTGCCATCCACCATCTCATGGGTGACATATGGTGGATACCCTATGTCACTAGGGTATCCACTGCCATCCACTATGTCATGGAACAGTGACACAGAAAAGGAAGAGGTGCAAGCTAAATATAATATAAAATATAAATAAATATTAAATATAAATAAATATAATAAATAAAACAAAATAAACTTGTACCAAACAATATATCACTCCAATCTGCAACATTTTTAAGATTTTTTTTTTAACCACGCTATGGTAACTGATGAAAATCAGGCCGAAAGAAAGAAAGAGATCCTAGGTACAGTAGAAAAAGATACTGTTTTCTAATGAATTAGTTTGACAGGTGTCAAACCCCAGGTGTTCCTCAGGTGTTCTCCTTAGTGTTATGTAGTATGTACAAATTTTAGCAAAGAAGTTTTGCTGCTAACTATAGATTGCTATTTAATTTTCTTGGTTAAAAGCAAATGCTATCAGTGATGTTTTTTAAAATAAATTATATATTGATGTTAGTTCACGTGGCAATATTTGTACTTTGTTCTCGTTGAACTTTTCTGACTTTCTTAGTTCATGCCCATCACAAAGCACTGTGGGTTTTGTGATTCAATAATAATTTTCATGTTAAATGAGTGTTACACTTATGGGCTGCTTCGATTCTGTTGGGCATGAAGTAACAACCGATGTAAAATGCAGAAGACAAGAACCTTGGAGTCCTCAGTAATGATTATTACTCAACTAAGTCTTACATACGTGTCCTGGGCTCTTGATCATCTAGAAGTCATCTGGGTTGTGTTCTTTCTCGCTGTTGACCCTTTTCTACTGAAACCATGATTGAAGCAGGAGGAGCCGCTGCAGCCCTGTGCTCACCCCATCTTGAGCTGGGCTGTGCAGGCTTATGTCTGGTGTATTTGAGGACCACCAGGCCCAACGGGTTGAATATAGTTAGTGATTTTTTTCACACCTTTCCTGCAAAGGGCAGTAGTTTGGTAAGAAGTGAGAGGATGTTTGCGCTTGTAATTTGCACTTCAGAGAACGCATGGGAAATCTGGGAAGAAATTTTGCCTCTGTTTCGTACTGTCTTCCCCCCACTCCTTTTGCAGGTCCCAGTGATGATACAGCAGAGTCCTGCAGCAGGTGGTTTTTACCACATTCCACTTTAGTTCACAGAGATACTTTTTCTGTGTTTAGGGATACAAAATCATGTTGTGCCTATTGGAACATGTATGGGTGCTGATTACTAGTGTCTACTGAACCTATAATTAGCTGCCTAGTCGCTGCAGTTGCTAGCAATCAGGATATTCTTTCACAGTAGGAGTATTATTAAGATGCTTTAAAAAAAAATTACAAATGCAGATTATGCCAGTATTGATTTGGCTGTTTCTTTATATCAGATCCTTGGCTTAAGAAAATCCACTTTTATCCTGCTCCAACAGAACAAAATGGATTTAGAGGCAGAAAGGGCTGTTTGTGATCTTTTGTAAAGAGAAGTACAGTCTATTCCATGCTACTGTTGTCTTCCAGTTTTGCAGAGGAGTTGAGTCGGGGCATGCTTAAGGCTGGAATAAATGCAGCCAGTGTTCACCATAATTAGAACTGTTTTTAAAAATAGCCATGTTAATGGTGTACAATTTATTATTTACCACACTTAGTTGCAGATATTTCTGTAGAATGCCTTCTAAAATGCACATGCGTATTTACCTTGAAACTGCATTCTCCTGAGGGTCTGAGGTACAAAATGAGTTGAATCAAGGGGTTTTTTTTGTTAATTAAAATGTATTTTTATTCTGCTTGTATTCCTGATTATAAATTAGGCTATGACAGTGCTTTTATTCTGATGAACCAAAATGCATGCACCTTGAAACTGTGTGTTTCAGATACTCTGTTAGGTAGTCTGTGCTCACCTACTACTTGCATAAAAGTTGTGATGAAACCTTGAGAAATTTTTGATATATTTATTTTAAAAAAGGCTTGTAGAAAATATATTCAATGTATGTATACACAATGATTGTGTAATGAAAGACTGATAGCATCATATGTACACGAGGAGCATGTTTACTTCTGAGTATTTGTCCATCTCAGGACAGCTGTTCTATAGTGTGAGTTTGTGTCACTTTCTGCTTCTCCAGCTATCAGATGTGTTTTTCACACCTTGTGGGTACAGACTTTCCAGATACCTTATACCCTTCCATTTATTTCTTCCTCAGATTCTTTCCTTATTTTTTCCCCTTTAATATATCTCTCATATTTAAATCTAGGGTGAGGGGGAAATGAGGGAAGTGCTTTTTTTTCCTTGGCTTACTTTGACTGAAGTACTTTGGACAGTAAAAATTGATTCTTGTCCATATTCCCTGAGCTGAAGTGTGTTCAGGCAGTCTGTGTGGGAGTAGTGTATGTACAGTCAGATTAATGCTCTAAGTTCAAGGGGATGAAGCATGCTCGAGTGGGAATGAAAGTGAGTTGTTTTATGGCCTGGTTGCTAAAGTTCTGAAGTAAGCTAAGCATTTGAAGAGGCTTCCAATTAGAACAAATTTAGATAGATTTTTTTTTTTTACAGGGGTAGCTAGAGTTCTGCCTCCTGTCAAATGTGTAGAACTTACTTATCCTTTCATTTAAACACTGAGAAAAAATGTGAAGAAGCAGCCAATCTAAAATTAAGACTCTTGGCATTGCAAACAATATAGTATAGACAAATGGGGAAAAAGTCTCTATTGGCTTGAAATGCTTGCAGTAAATCAAACTTCTTTGTATTTCTTCATTAATGGTAATTCGTTATTAGTGTTTTAACCAGCTATTTTTATCATTCTATTGCTGAACAACTATCCAGCCTTCCAGACCTTGACAGACCTTAGTTACCATAATAGAGTTGTTAAGTATCAAGTATTCAATAAAAGAAAACCTAATGAATTCCGCAATGTAGCTGACCAATTTGTCATGAAGTGTTAGCGGCCTTTTATTAATATTTCACTGACTGCATAGAGTCACAGGCAGGCACTGATTTTTGTCATTTTGGGGACTCCCTGAACATTTAGGCGATCAAACATTTTCAGTTGGGTGTTTGGATCTTTAAGTTGAAGGGCTTTGCCTGTGAAGGTGACACTGCTCAAAGCTCAAAACAGTAAATCTTGTGCAGCCTTTATGTAAAGAGCTCACTGATGGTGAACAGATTTGTCCAACACACAAAACAAGGCAGGTTTTGGTGGCTGTCTTTCTCTTTATGTAAATGTACAGCACAGCAGGCTATATTAATTGGCTGCAGAAAGTCAGTATTTCTTATTATGTCTGCTTCCTGTTGAATTTATCCTGCTCTGTTGTTTTGTTATAGCCTTTTTTCTACTTTTTTTACTGACTTATCATTCAATTTGTTGATACAAACAGAAATGTTTGCTACTAATATTGGTAAATATTCTGAATTTAGCAATAGCATACTAAAAATCCCACCAGAATAAAGAGAATTGCAATTGCTTTTGTGCAGAACTCTCACAAGACACTGGTATTTAGCCTCCCTTTTGTTAGGTTTATGGTTGCCTGGAGCTTCAAATAGTAACCGTGAGATTAACTGGAATCTTGCCTTTTGTCTAAGGTTTGCTTATTGGTGAAGCTGATACCATAAGCTTCCACACTTGAGGGAAATGTATAGTTAGTGCCTGAGTACTTAACGCTTTTGTGTGTGTCATTGTTTATTCATATCCAATATTATACAAATACACAAGGTTTTGCAATTCATGTCCTAGACAAAAGTAACTAAGCACTTTTTTTCTCTCTGTGGCTGTGTAAACGTTTTGCCAACAGCAGCTAGTGTAACCAAAAAGAATTAAACAATTCACATCAGAATTTGGCTAAAAAATTATTCCCAAAAAATACATCTGAGGTATTTTGTTTTTACTAAGTAGATGCAAACAATAACTAATATTTTGCGGTTAATAGCATAAAAATCTTAATTGGATACCTAAGCAGCAGGCTGCATCTTTCAGCCTCTGATTTTTAAATGTAATTTTTACCCCAGTTTTCCAGAGTGTTTGTTGCATCATAACACACATTTTCAGTTTTTCAGTTCTGTTTTGTTCAGTTGTTTTTGGACACAAAAACTGGAACTCTTTGGGATCAGGGCCTGAAATTTTCCGCTGAAGTTGCCATCACAGAAGTGTAGGAGAACCTGTGCCACCTGCTGTCCAGGACACGGAGACAGGCTCAGCCACCCAGCTAAGGAGCTAAGGGTAATGTCATGTGCGAGAGGGCTAAGGAGCAACAGGACCGTTTTAGATAAGGCTTGCAATATAGTTTCAGCTGACTTGGAAATTGGAGCTCCATCCCACTACATTTCTTCGATAATGTCAGTACTGCTTCCTCATCTGGAAATACGTATTTTCATGTAAGGGGCAAAGGATAGGCATTGAAACAATATTGTTATAAAATAGGACTGAAAAGATCTTCAGTCATTTATCACTTGCCTTTATAAGCTACCAAACCAATAAAACACTTCTAGAGTCCTGGGAGTTTGTTTCAGAGCTTTTTTCTGCTTAAGGGGTGAAAACCTTCTTCTGATTCCTATCTAAATATATTGGTAACCCATCTGCTCCCTTTGGCTTTTGTGCATAGAATCATAGAATCACAGAATGCCCAAGGTTGGAAGGGACCTCAGAGGTCATCGAGTCCAACCCCCCCTGCTCACGCAGGGTCACCTAGAGCACAGGGCTGCGTCCAAGCGGGTTTTAAAGATCTCCAAAGAAGGAGACTCCACAACCTCTCTGGGCAGCCTGTGCCAGGGCTTTGTCACCCTCACAGTGAAGAAATGCTTCCTTAAGTTCCTGTGGATTTTCATGTGTTTTTAAGTTAAAAAACTATTTTCTTTTGTAGTCTTCATTCTTTTCTCTCGTATATTTACACAAATGATTACTTCCTCTTAGACTATAATCTAAGCAATTTTAGCTTTCTTTTATATTGGCTCTTTAACCTTTTGATTTCAGTATGAGTTCCAATTGTTCATGGTTTTTGAACATAGCCTAATCTTTATTCTAGTGTTTGATTAGGTCATTTTTTTTCTGGTTTCATTGTAGCCGTGTTTACCAAGTATGAGTCATTGGTAGACTTCATAAGGACTATTGTATTTTCACCTGTCAAAATGATGTCTGAAAATGTTAAATAATACTGGTAAAAAGACTAATCTTTGAGGATTTCCAACTCTTTTTCTCTGTTTCTAGTTAATGAACATTATTCATCAAAATAGCCATTTTCGGCTATTCCTCTCTCCCAGAAAAATTACTTCGTCTCTGAGTAAAATATCTGAGTTAGATGCTAGTCATTTTAAAACTAGAATTTGTTGTTTATTTTTCAGTTAAGCACCACATTTGAAATACCAGTTTAAAAAAAAGGAAAAAAAAGATCAGATGGAGGTATGAAATCACTGTGCATATGCCAAAGCATGTTCAACTCTTGTGAAGGCTATTATTCAGAAAGAGCAGATGGCTTTGGCTGTGGCAGGAATAACCATATGATCTAAGTCCATGTTGTGTATGTACCAGACTTCAGTTGGTAAGATTTGTGCATATGCAGTTCATGCTCTCTACTTCACTTAAAAAAAAAAAAAAAAAAAAAAAAAAAAAAAAAAAAAAAAAAAAAAAAAAAAAAAAAAAAAATCCTTTAGCTATTTATGGAGAGCTGTAAATATTATTTTTTTTTTCAGCAGGAGATACTTGATTTCTCACTTAAATTTTTTTTTCAGCAGGAGATACTTGATTTCTCACTTAAAGAGGTAAGGGATTAGCATAAGAAATAGCATTTCCCATAGAAGTGATTTTTATATGTGCTCATGTGTGGCTTTGTTATATTGTGATCCAGAATTGGAAGGTTAGTTAATATCTAAGGTCCTGATCTGGAAGATTCGGGAACATATGTATAACTTTATAAATGCAATGAAAAGCTATAATGTCTTACATTTGTTTTCTAATAATATTGAATGGTTGTTAACTTGTAGTAATAAAGCTACTGACTTCAAAAGGCATGAATATGCAGTGATGCATAATTTGATTCTGAGTGCATTTTAAAATATTGAGCCTAATTCAACTTTCAAAAAATATTGCATATTTTTCCCTGAGGTAGATTTTTTTGAGTTTCACATCTTAAATTTGTTGCAACTATACCAAAATGATTTCAAGAGAAAAGTTGCCTCGACTTAGGACAGAATAAATAAAAGATAAGAATTCTTCTTTGTTATAAACCTTTAGTATGCCATTGTCATTTCAGTGACCCTGGGCAAAAATCTCACTGAGATGACTGCAGAATGTCTCAGAATGTCTCTTTTTTTCCTTTTTTTTTTTTTTTTTTTCCCTGGAAGACAAGCATTATTCACATGTGCTTTATTTTTATGCACTGTTTTGTGTGTGGACATGCAGCACCCCTGCAGCCTTATTTAATGTCTTAATCTACATGTGGCTAGTATGTCTCCTTTAATTTAGCTTTATCTCAGTAGATTTTAAGCTCTTCCATGCTGAAGTTACATTTTCTCTCCTTTTAGGGTGTTCAACTCACTATAAGCATGGAAGAATACTAATCTTACTGTTGGTAGTAAATATTTGCTCAGTAAATATTTTTAATATAGTGTAAGGAATTAGAGTTTTTATGTTTTCTAAAATAAAAATGGAGCATAAAGTCTCTCTAGAATGTTGTGATTGGTGTTGTGAGCTGTTAGTGTCACACACTAGTAACAAACATACAGGAAATCAGTGAAAACTATTAACAATAATCTTCCTTCATGTCATAGTTGACCTCAGGAAAGCAACAGTTTCATTTCCTCTAAGTATCATGCAGTGATTAAAGGATGGAATTGGAGACTATATTTTGAATTTTCAAACATATACCACAATAAATCTGCTAGATAATACTGTAAAACATCATGTTAAATATGCTCCTTGAGTGTAAAATTACTCCTTAGATTCCAAACTAAGATATCTCTGGACTTAATGGCACTCTTCTGGGTAGATTTTAGCAGAGCTTGTTGTGTGTGAGACGTGGTAAGACACGAGAATAGGTGCATAAAGGAATTTAGGATCTCAGTCTATTTATGATGAATTTTGTTTCCTGAAAGTACTTGTATACATATATATTTTACTTCATAAAATACACACAAGAAAACTATCGAGGACAAACGGTCCCTTCTTCAAGAGACAGGAGAATATTTTTTTTTCGTGTTCCAGGTGTCTGCATCTAGAGCTACTCATGAAAAGTTTGTTCTTAAACTCCCCTGTTATCTTCACATGTATACTTTATATATAGATATATATATAATACACACACACACACATTTATATATTTAGGTTAAATCATAATCTTGGTAGTCATTTTTATTAATGAACCTCACTGGATTTTCTGGATTTCTAAATGAGTTGTTATCAAAAATTCTTCTTAAAGCATACACTTAAGGAAGATAAATAAAGAAGTAATAAAACAAGCGTCAAGTGGACTCTGATCAGTCACATTAGACTGCTTTCACCTTACGTATAGGTCCAGGTTGAGGTATGTGTGCGAGTACTTAGTTCATGACTGACAAAGATACCTGTAGAGCAGCTAATCCTGAACCTTTCAGAATGAACTAATATCATTGCAGATACTCATCTTAAAAGTTTACTGTCTTGATTTTAATTAATATCTTTGTTTGCAATGGAGCTTTTAAAAGTGAATTAAATGAGTTTATATTAGTTTTTTCTAATGGATGTTCACTTCCAGTTTCATTTCCAACTCTATTCAGCTGAGTGCTGATGTTATAAAAGAATAATGTATTTATGTCCATATGAGAGATGAAGACAAACGTTCACAAAGATGATGAGAATATTAGTAGAACAGCAATGAAGGCAGAAATTCAGTGAATGTAAAAAATATATTTATGGTTTGAGTTGACTATGTTCTGCTTTTCCATGTGGGGAACAAAATGTACCCTGTCTGGAACACAATTCTTTCTTTCAGTTGTCCAAAACAAAATATAAGCAAGTAAGGAATGGGCATGAAAAAGATGCACAAGGGTCATAACAATGTTATTTTTGTGATATTCCAGTCCGTTTCAGACATTCATGCTGTTCTCACTAATTTATTTAATAGGTGGGAGAAACCCTTCTAATCAAGGTCAAGAGATGTTATGGCCACTACAGCTGTGCCCAGAGTGTGGGGCCAGTGTGCTCCTCCCATTGCCCTAGCTCCTAAGCATCAAGATTATATCAGCAAACCATGCTTTACTCAGGTTCCCACACTTTAGCTTCCCTCCTATGAAGGTCAGAGCACAGGAAAGCGAGGAATTTCTTATGCATGTAAAATGTGTCTGTTACACCCAGATGTGCAAGAGTGTGAGCCTGTAGACAGAGCACTGGTGTGTGACACTGGGAAGCCCAGATCGGTTTCCCCCTTGTTTTCATGTTGGGGAACTGGACAGAGGATGGAAACCTGATGGATCCTGGATTTTTCCTTTAAATATATATATGATATATATTATATATATATATATAATCTAAATACAGAAATATTAAAAAAACTAAATGGTTGACTCAAGAACATACTCCCCTTCTTTGTATCAGTATTGCTAAACTGTTGTGTCAGCTGCACAGCAGTGGCTCTGATAGTAATTCTTCCCTCCTCCATCTTATTTTGCTCTCACTGCCTGTAGCACTCTCATCCTTTATTTCTCCTGACTAAAGCGTGTAGGACTACTGCTAAACATAGCAACAAATGATACGCCAGCTTTAAAGCTGCCATCAATGTGCATTGATTTAGTAGACCAAAACAGGCCTGGCATTGTCCCAAAAATACATTAAATACAAACTCAAGCAATTCAGTCTTCCTGCTTTTCCTTTACATAGTACTCCTCAATGGAGTTATCCATCTGTTATGGAGGCAACTGGGTTAAATGCATGTAGCTTAACATTGCTCCTTTCATGAGTGAAACATCTGTATTATTGCATAGACTTTGCAAACTTTTCTATGGCTGTTTTTAAGTTAAAAACGTCTGTAATGAAGATGGAAATTGTAATACAAATTTTCTTGCTTAAAGCTTTAGAGAATTCATTGCAGACTGCTGACCAAACCAGCTCTCCCTGCTGTTTACCACTTTCTGTGCTGTGACATGTTCTCAAGTAACATCTTGAAAAACTGTAGGTGGTTTGGCATGCTTCTCCACTCCTCCTTATCCACGATCTCAGGTTATTTTAATGGTATTCCTAAAGGCTCCAAAGAGCTGAAAATAAAAATTGGAAGCCGTTTGGATTTTGAGGCAGAAGGAGCAAAAGCAAGCAAAACATAAAAGATAACTTATGTCAAAAAGGACATGTGGACACCTTGCGTTGCACTAAAGACACAACAAATCTTCCAAATATTAAGTCACCTAGAACTGCTCGATAGACTGACAGCCAGGCCCATGTGTGCAGACTCAGCTGTGTCGTGTGAGGTTCCTCCACGTGTCACCTTGCAGCTTGCCCTGTCCCTGGCGCTGCAGCTGGGGAGAGGCTGCGCCGTGGGCAGCAGGCAGAGGCTGGGGCGCTTGGGAAGCTCTGTGTCTAAGACGGCGCTGTGAGAAAGCGTGCTGCTACTCCCCCTCCCTCATCCATGCTGTGCATGACTAGATGCATTATAATGGGCGTGCATGGGGGCTATTACATTAACACATTCATAACTGTCCCAAGATTCGTGGTTGGATTTGTTGACTGTTTAAAATATTTTTTTTCTAGTTGACTTGAAGTAAATGCATCCAATTCTATTTACTTTTCAGGTTGACTAAGAAAAAAGGTCAGTTACCAGTGCTTTAGTAGAAAAAAGATACACAAAACTATAGCAAAACTGTCAGACATTTAAAGGAAGACATTTGATTAAATTAAACCAAGCTATGTTGCGATGTTTCTTTCATACACAGCGTGATGTTGTCAGTCACTTTCTTTTACGTACACTTAGGATTGATTTTGACCTCTTTTTATAATGCTACATTACATATAATATATTAAAAACTGGCTTTTTGTTCTCATCTCCATAGTATGCACTCCCCTTCTGACCCCTGTGGGTGAACGACACACAAATCCCCACATTTACTGTTTTGTAACTGTGTTCGTTTTACCAGAGCAAAACAAAGTCTGTTCAAGTGCATTGGTGCTCTGGTTTAATGAAGTAGAAATTACTGTATATTTTCAGAAATATCAATAAATTTCAGGCTGTTTTATCTACGCTCAAAAAATTCTGTGTGTCCTTACTTATTTTTCATCTTTGTTATAAATCAATTTTAATATATTATTAAAAGCTAAGTGGCCTACATGCCCAATTTACTGCTTTTAGCTCTTTTTTTTTTTTTCTTCTTTCTCCATGTTCAGTGCTTCCCTTACAAAACTGAAGGTCAGCCCTTTCTAAACAGAGAATATGCTGTGATGAACCCAAGTGGCCATTTTTAACAGCTACTTTCTTTTATATGTATGACAATTTAGCGAAGGACTATGTCTTTCAGCCGTTTTTATTTTTGCTGAGTAGTACATTATGAAAAAGCAGTGGTGAGAAGACTGCCTTGATTTTTGCAGCCGCACATGCAGCATCTTGCTGCGTGAGGATATCGGCAGTGTATCTGGGTTGTCCCAGTCTCTGGATGAATTATTCAGGCTCTTGACATCAGAGGTTTCTGCCAGCGGATTGGCTGTGACTTGGGTAATAAAATCTTTGCTCAGAACAGCAGTCTAGGAGGAGGATGGCGGTGAGACCAGCAGAGCTGCTACTTCAAACACAGTTGGCTTTTCCTGGCTGTTGCATCCCTGCAAGAATAAAGAAGGATGTTTTTAAGGTCTGGCTCCATATGAATTCTCTGCTAGGAGCCAGAGAAGGGATTGGTGCAAGGGGAGAGCGTTCTCAGTGCAGCAAGTGATCAGCTTGCTCTCCAGAATATTGCTTGTAGCTGTGTTCTAAATACAAGCTGCACCCTCACTGCCCGAGCCGGGAGGAGCCGCAGAGGCAGCGCGTATGGCTGGTTACAGAGGTGCTGCTGGCAGAAACGTTTCATCGTTAAATTTGGTTCCTAGATTCTCCCCACACCGGCAGGGTAAGTGGTGCAAGGAAAACGCTGACGTCTTTGCAAGCGGGGTGAGCACGAAGAACTATGTAACACATGCGTCTTGTGGTTGTAAATTAGCATCTCTTCTATAGAGTATTTACGTCAGAGAAATTTAGGAAAAGTATTTTTGTTGTGGGATTTGTGAAATCAATCCGCTGTTTAATTTTATTCAGATGTAAGTTGTTTTAGTTGATTACATCTGTTATTTCTGAACATAATAGTAAAGTTTCTCCTTTTTAGTGCTTAGTCTATATTAAGAGTTATTGCTGAGATTGAGAGGAATGCATTATTCATATATTGCCTTGAAATAGTCTATTTCTGCTGCTTACTGCTATGACAGAAGTGGAGTATGTCTGCTGCTGGTGAACAATTAGAAGCCAGGAATCTTATCTGATTTCCGGGTGCCAGCAGAAGTCCAGTTCATAAACATGCGGGATCAAGTACAAATTAGGGAACTGCAGACAAAGTAGATTAGGGCTTAAAGGCAACTATGGTTTTGGCTCATTTCATTGATTAAACATATTCTAAAGATGCGGTTATCTTTTGGTAAGCTATTGTTATACCTGTTCGTTTCTGGGAAGTTTGAGTTTGAGGCATGGATGGAGTCAGAATTGGATGGATTGGTGTGCTGTCTTTCTCTCCATTACCATATCTACAGGATATAATTCAAAAGTTCAGCCAATTCTACTGAAATCAATTGGGCTACCTGTATAAGTAATAGCTTGTCAGAGCAGAACTGGCACTTACTATATATTGCATATGGAAGGCTCTGTGTGTATAGTCTGCCTGTGTGTTTTCTAACCCAAACTTTATTTTCCAGGATGTTGAAATTCAGTGGTTTTTTTTAATGTTATCCTCTCAAATATCTTTGCATGTTTTTGTATGCAAGCAAGACTTTTATTTTTTGAAACAAGGATCAAAACTTCCTCATTTGTAAGTTGGCATATGTCAGAGGGGTGAGTGGGAAGAAAAGCTATAACCCTGTGATTCCAAGGCAGGGCAGATAAAATTGTCACTTAGAAAGACACCCTCACGCTGTGCCCCAAACCGTTGGTACTGAATAAGGCATGATGCAGTATTCTGAGTGATGCTTTTCATCACTTAACTGTAAGTGCAGCAAGTAGATTCTAAAATTGTAATGAATGTTCTAAAAATGATACAAGATAGGCTTCTCAACACATTAAAATATTTAGAATTATTTTCTTAGAAAGTAAGTAATAAAAGCTAGAGAACATATGGATTTTATTTTTCTCTGGTAAATCTCATAGTATAGGTTATATTTTTAGTATATTTTGACTACATTGTTGTTGTCTTTTATGTGACTAACCATTCAAAAACATGTTCTAATTGAAACATAATAACTTTGAGATATAATACACATGTTTTGGTAGGTCACATTGTGATTGGGGAGCCATTGGTGTCCCACTTAAAATAACATGTACTCTTACTGTGGAGCGGCATTATAGGAGTGCAAATCTGGAAGCTTATTACCAGCAGTATAAGTAGTAACTTATTAGTTATCTCTTCTAGAACTTTAAAGGGGATTAAAGAATATTCCCTTTTAATTTTACAGATGTGATGGAGATCAAATCACTGTTCAGTACCACAGAAGCCTGTAGCAAAGGCAGGAACTAAAATTAGATTTTCCAGCTGTAGACTGTGGCATGCATGCGTTTTTTTTTAAAGAAATAATTTATTTAACAACGTTTCATTATTTATTTAGATTTTCTGTAGGGAAAGCAAGGGGTTCATTCAGAGCTGATGATAGTCATGACGTGATTAGCTTTTCAGTGAAATAGTTATTTCCTTTCCTTTTCAGAAGGAAAATCCCCAGTGTAAATATTTGAGTGTCGCTGGTGTAAAATTACGGCACGTGTCAAAACCCATGTGTTGCAGGGAAGGGACAGGAGCCCGGGACCAGTTATGGCACCGTGATTCCCTTCCTCTCCGTGCTGTGACCCTGGCTCCCGCTGAAGGCAAGAGCGAGTTCAGCAGCTGTTTTTCCATATGCAGCTGGCAGCAGTTCCTGAGGGACTGTCTGAGAATGGTTAAAACCCCCTATAAACTCTGACAAGCTCTTCAAGAGAGCATTAAGGAGGATAGTACAAGTGTAGAAAGTGTCTGAACCAGCTCGTGGCTCCTCCTTGGAGGAGCCTCTCTCAGGGGACCGACAAGGGTTATTGTGCCATTTCACATCTTTAATTTGGCTTGCTAAACATTTCCAGGTATAGATGCTATGGGTAGTTTTACCATCTACGAAAGATGGACTCTGAGTAGAGCTGGCTGCTGCCTTCAGTGCTTATAATATGAATAGAGAAATCAAATTATTTTTGACATTCAGACTTGCAGGGATGATTTATGTTTCAGTCATTCATTAGAACTGGATTTGTGCTGTGAACCTGTTCAAACAGGCAAGTGTCAGAGCACTAATAAAAGAATATATAGCTTTTGTCATTGGTAGTTACGTATAAAATTAACAGGATTGTCTCAAGAAAATATAGTGGCGTTTCTGACAAAGGCAGAATGCATTTGTTGTCATTACAGAATATTTTTCTTCTGTCATATGTTTCAAACAGTGTACAGCGATGTCTAAGCAAACTGTTTTCCTTTTTTCAGATGAGCAAGAGTCAGTGCAGAAGAGGACTTTCACAAAATGGATCAATACTCATCTAGCTAAGGTAAAATATGCTTTTGAAAATATTGCTTTTAAGTTAATTCCTACTCTCTGTATCCATGTAGGCTGTGCAGTGTAGAAGATTACAGATATTACTGAGCTGAATGGCATAAACTTGACCCACGTTATCCATACGCTGCAGCGTTTGACTCTCTCAGTATGGTGGTGGTTTAGGCAGCAGCAGCAGTGCAAGTGGATCTACAGCCAGGTGCTCGGCTCCTTTGGGCAAAACTGTAGTCAGAAAGGAAGCACAGTAGCTGCTATTCATGTCAGAAGAAAGATTTGAAACTACTTTCTAAAGAGATAGAACATTAGCAGGAATATTACTACCTATAGCATACTTGAATAAAGCTTTGGGTGCTGTGTAGTTTGGTGGAGGCATCCTGGTCTGTCTACAAACATGCACAAAGTGCTTCTCAAGTCCAGTGCCAAACTACTAATCTGATGCATCTAAGGATATATCATGAATATATTTTAACTACTAATCACAAGTTTTAATCACAAGGATTAAAACCTCCTTTTTGGTTTTAGTAGAAGAATGAGGGCAGTGACAAGTTTGAAAGCACAAAATTATGGGTGACAACAGCTTTATCTGATAAGATTTTTGATTTTACCAGAGTTTTCCCACAGTACAGCTCTTCCTATGCTTATCAATTAGTCCGGTAAATTAAGATACATAAACATGGGAGGTGCTATTTGAAATGCTTTTTTTTTTTTTTTTTAAACAACCTCACTGCCTTTCTTTATCTCATACATTGACTACTCTTTTTTTTTTTTTTTTTTTTTTTTTTTTTAATCTTCATCAAAAAGCTGAGGAAGGAATAACCAACAGAGGACCACTTTGCCATTTGTAGATAGAATTGACTAATAATCCACTTAAAACCAAACAAAATAAAGCCTAGTAACCCATATTAAGTTATATCCTCTGTTTTCATCTAATGAGAAATTATGGTGGAGAAACTATTTACGTTACTGAGGAATGCAAATGAGGAATTTACTTCATGAGGAAATGAACTTCACTGGTCTTGTAAAGTTCAGCTGCTAGAGTAAGCCTATCTTTAGGACTTCTGGACTGTAGCTTCTAACGGGGAATGAGATTATTCTCCCTATTGTTCTTGAAATGTGTGGAAAGGGCAACAGAAAACTTTAACACTCTGCATGTGTTCCAAGTGAGGCAGTGCTTCAAGTGAGATGTAAGGAAAGTCAATTCTTGCTAAGCACTTAGCAGAAGTGGAATTGAAAAATGCAACATGGCAAAAGAATTATCTACTTGTTATTACTCCATTTCCTAACTGTGTTGCATCATTACTTATTAAGCAGTAATATCTTATAATGATCAATTTACATATATGTATATTGTATTTGTGTGTGTATAAGAAAGTGTATAATGGGCTAATAATAATCAGTTGATATTTTTCTTGGAAGCAGAAGATGTCATGATGGAAACTCGGTTAAGATATTTTGCTCTGGACTGAGGTATTTTAGTTAAGACTCCAAAGAGGAGTAACTCATGTCACTTTAAAATTTAAACACTAGGATACTTGATTCTCATAAAGAATGTTGCTATTTTTGTTATTAAAAATATTGGAAACTATTTGTGGACATTTGAAATTCTTGGCATACCTTACTTGAGCAAATTTGACTTCATTCTGCTCTCATCTGCATATCCTGTAAAAATGTGGAGCACCTGTCAAAACTGCAGCTGATGATGAACAGAGTAAAGTGCTGGTCTTGCACTGCTAGCCAAGTAAAAGAGTTGCTGAGACCTGGAAAAACTAGGCTAGGCTATAGGAAGGGAAGTGTTAGCCCATGTTACGTCTGTGCGACTCACATACTTAAGGAAACAGCCTTTCTGCCTATTCTCTCTGCCTGCATCATTTAGCACCCAGGAGAGAGAAAGGCTAGAAAGAATTAAGATTTCAAGGTAATTGTGTTTTCAACAGCTTTATACCAAAGATTTCAATATTTGCCAATTGTTTCTTTTGCCTTTGAGGATAACAAAGTTACCTGAAATAGTGTTCCAGGCTTTGGCAGAGGTTAGGGCTTGTGTTTACTTTTGGCTACTGTAGACCTGCTGTGTGACCCTCAGTATTTGTACTGTACACATTCTCAGAACCATTGCTTGTTAGAGTTTTGTTCATAGACCATTTGTTGCAAGTTAAAAAGTAAAACAGCATTGATTTTTAGAAACCAGTGTAGATGAGTTTGATGAATATTTTGATTACTATTTTGGTGCTCAATGGACATGTATGGTTGATACTGTATAAAAATTTTAAGACTAAAAATAAACTATATTGCTTTAGTAGCTCATTTTTCTTCTGTATTGTCTTGTTTCTGTCTCTAATTCTGAAATAGTGTCATTTCTGGAAGTTTTGATGCAAAACCTGGCTGACTTTTTTTTTTGTTGATTTAGATGCTTTACAATGTAAACTATAGTCTCTTTCAATTTAGAGTTAAGTTGGATGAAGGCTACTTCTGGGCTGTAAATAGTGAATTTTTATGATTACTAATTTACAGTAATAGAACTATAAATTAATTTATTCTTTAAATATTGATCACTTTTCTTAGGTAATGATTTTGGTATGTGAAAAAAACCTTTTCTGTTCTGCCATGTAGGAAATATATTTCAGACTTTCTAGTATGTTTATGAAATATAAACTATTTAAGTATTGCATAACATGTCACAGAACAGAAGAAAACTGTAAAGAAACATATGATATATTGAAACTGGAAATACCTTTAAGTGTTGTCTAGTGGTTATATGACAAAGCTGCTACAGAAACTTTTTATTATATGATATACAATAAATAACTAATTAAAGGAATATGCTAAATATAAATAAATATAGTACAAACTGTTCATGTGTTTAGAATTCATTTACTATGACACCAAGTTTCTATAATTGTTGTCCTAACAGCTAAGGATCTCAGATTAGTCATATGGAAGAGGGGACATCTATTAGGATCTGATACAACAAATTGTACTATACCTAATAACCCAACTGGCATCTTTAGTTAAGTCACCATTAAATACAGTAAATACGTGCTATGTTAGTATCAGCAAATAGCAAAATCTAAATTGTTATCCAAAAACAAGTTGCAATACCAATCCTCTAATCAGGCACTTCTCAAAATAAGTACATCCAGAAAATTTTTGGACAATGTTAATTTTGATATCTCGAATTTTTCTGACTGTTGTTGATGCCTTCCTTTTAGTCATCATTGAACCTTGTGGTAAAATTTGATATCTCAGTCATTATCCAATTTAGGCATATAAATAGAAAAGCTTGTGAACTGAGAATATATTATGTTTTAGAAGTTATGATAAGCTTTTTCATGCTATTTTATTTTATTATGTTCAGCTTTCTAAAATGTTTATATGGTTTATTGAAAACAAGTAAATACATATGGATGTGATGACTACTTTCTCAATCGGTAGATGTAAATAAGCTCTCTTGCAAACTGTGTAACCTTGTGGTCAGTGATAACAGAGGAATATGGCAACTATCAGAGACCCTGAGACATAAACTGTGCCAGTTTATACTAGAGCACCTCATTTCTTATCCTCAATGTTTTCCTTAGAGTATTAAATTATTTCCATGTAGACATCAGAATAAAGAAGTCCTCGATCAACTTCAGTGTGAGCTAAGGTGTTTGAGGCACTAAAATCCATCCTGCATTTGGGGCTGTGCCTGTTAAAATTAAGGACATTAAACTGTGATTAAAGTGGAAGGAGTTCCAAGACCTATAGAAGTGTTACCCATGTAATTATAGATGAATCTACAATTACTTTTTTTAAATGCATAGACCTTTCCTTTTTTTTTTTTTTTTTGAGTGTGTATGCCAGTTGGTGATTTAGAATGTAATCCAGAAGGTAATCCAGAATTATTTTAGAATGTAATCCAGAATAGCTATTTTTAAATTTGACTCAATATTTATAGACTTCAAAATTAATAGTGATTTCACTTTAAATTGGTCTCATTTTCTTCGCTGCTGGTGTAAAGATTTGAAGCTTTTTTTTTCTTTTAAAGAAGAAAGTTTAATTGTTGCTCTTTTAAATAACTTAAATATATTGTCATTTAAGTAACAACTTAAACCAGTTTTACATCCTTGGCCAAAATTCTTGTTCTCAGTGGAGCGTGGCAGACATTACTACATGAATTTACCAATGTTTGTTTCAAAGATTTTGGTATTCTGTGATTGCTACATAAATCTCAGTTTCTGACTTGATGTGGTAACTCTGTCTCCTGTCTGGTTCTTTGAACACAAATGCTAGAGCAGAAAGGGAATTCATAACAGGTTGTATTTGTCAACTGAGGTGAAAAACATCCTGAAGAACCTAGGTGCTTTGCGTTTCTTCGTTCCTGTTTTTCATCTGTGGGGGAGTCGGAGTAAGAAGCTGATAAGAGAAGTTGTCTTATGCTTAAGCTTTCATTATAGGCCTATATATTTCTAAGTAAGATCTACAGTATAATGTTTTCATGTTAGATGCTTTCATGATATTTTGTCTCTTATTACAACTTTTTGAAAAGAGATATAATTCTTTTGAAACAAATTAATAATTTGGGAATGTAAAGCTGGATGGAGTAGATTATCAGAGTTTTTAAGTAAAAGATTTGTTCGTCAGTAAAAGAGATTCTTCACAGGAAGCCTTTAAACTCATAGCTAATGTTTTTCTTCTTTAAAGTCATACTCAAACTGAAACAGAAACTAATTCAACAGCTATTTTAAGTACATCAAGGAGATTACAGGGGTTTTTTGACTTTCTAAACTGTAACATTTATAATAATAATATGGGTATGAGCACTTCAGAATGAAAGTATTGAGTATCTGTCACCTGTACTTGTAAGTGGCTGTGGGATCCAACAAGGATTCTATTTAGGAGCAGAAGGAGATTGTGTCAGAGACAGGGCTGGAGATTGGACTTTGCACCCATGCTGTAAAGTCTCCCCAGGGGAGCTGGCCACACAGGTACCCCCCAGCATAGCTCGGGCACCGCTGGCGGCCCCGCTCCAGCTGCTCCCAAGCCTTGGGCACCGGCCGTGAATGGGGGTCCCACGTGGGGCTGGTCAGGGAGATCAGGGACTGTTAGTGCACTCAGGGTTGCAACACCTATCATCACATCATCAAGAACTACCCACATGGTCATGAAATTACCAGGTCAGAGCAAACTGAACACACAGGGAGTACTCTGATCCATGAAAGATTTTTCCTTGCAATGAAAGCGTGGCACATGAATGAGGAAGTTAATAGGAATCCTGGCTCTTCTGCTGTAAGTCCTTGGAGCATTGGCTGCCTACTAAGACCAGGATTAACTTTTTTTTCTTTGTGTGTGCATGTGGATGCCTTTATACACAACTTTTTAGCAAATATTGTTTGAAAATGAATGTAGTAAATATAGTTTCCAAAACATTGATGCACTCACAATACTGATACTATTCTTTGTACAGTACCATGTATTTACTAGTGAAGTTAAATACAGAATGTGAAGAAGAGATTCCTCTTGGAAAGAAGCTCCAAATGAGTAATGAACATGAAGAAGCATTGGAATACAACAGCCAAATCAGGCAAATACTTGCTTGATGGCTGATTTTTACAGTTTCATATCATTAATTTCCTTTATTGGAGAAATTGTACGTTTATACATATATTATAAATCTGCTTTTATTTTTGGGGACTTATTAGTTGAATACTTTTCATATGTACTGAAGTGAAGATCTTTTAATTGTTCAGATTATTTCCTGTATGCCACAGTGATAACATCAGTTTGACAGAGCAAGCAATTTAAGCAAAACATTTCCTCATTAATTCCTCATTAATTTCCTCAAGAATTTGTGACCCACGTCTAAATGCAGCTATGTAAATAAATATTTAATAAGAAAAAATCTGATTCACTAGCATTTAAAATTAATTTACTGCTCCTTCAGATTCCTCCTACAGAGCTTATGAATTTGCTTGTATGGAGTGTCCCTCTGGTCCTATGGTATGACTGTTCCTAAATGTCGTAGTTGCTATAAAAAGAACTGTGAGATTGCATATCTATCTTTTATCTGAGTTTATCTGGTATACCTGAGTGCAGATATAAATGACTGTTGACTACATTCAATAGGCATATAGAATGTTATAAATATTATTTTGCTTTCTTGGAGAATAGCATCTTAAAGGTGGTTGAAATGCATAAATTAAAATCAAAACTTCAAAAAAAGTGATAGGCATTTGAAATCTTAGAGACCTGACAAGTTGTAGATTTAATGTCTACTTGTTTATCAGAGCGTAATCTGAGTTTCCTCAAATAATTGTGCTCAAGCACCTGATAAATGACTGCTTTCCTTTAACATTATATTACTTTAAATGATTATTTCAGATGCCTCTGAAATAGACTCTGAAAGAGTCTCTTTCCTACCTTAAAAATGGCACAGGGTTTCCAGCATTCTGAATACAATGTGTTAAGATGCTTAGGATAGATTGCATCAACTAGAGTCATATAGTTATTAGTATAAAGCCAAAATCTGGAGTAGACTGAATATTTTCAAGATTACTGAATTTTAATTGTTTTTCATTTCCTTATGTTACTAACTTATAGATGTTATGTTGGCAGTGCCCCATGGCCACTGGATGAATAGGTGCTAAGTCCCATTTATTCTTCACAATATAGAATAGTATTCAATAGATTATAACTGAATCCAGTGTTTTTTGTTGTTTATTTGTTTTTCAAGAAAACCTTTCATTTCCTGGAAGCTGATAAGTAACCAATGTGTATATATTTGCTTTTTAACTTCATTTTCATTAACATATACAGCCGAGGAGTGTTTGTTTATCCATTCCAACAGAAGCCTTGGTCTTTGTTATTCTCAGTAGAGAGTCTGGGAGAAAAAATGTGCGGTATACGTCATCCTGTGCAATAGTTCATATACATTGAATAGATACATATGAACTTCTTACTGTCAGTAAGTCTACATAAATGCATGTGTATTGGCATGGAAAATAAGGCTTATTATTTGTGTGGTATTTATGTAAAAGAATATCCTGTTTGCCATTTGAAAATATGACTCATTCCATGCTTCTGAGAAAAATTGGAGTCATAACAATAAGGTAACTAATGTGAATGTTTATGCTTTATATTCAGGGTAGGAAAAAATGATTTATGAAATCAAATGAGGCTATTATCTTCTTGAAATTACATGTTAACATTTTCAGTGTAATGAAATACATTACATGCATTACAGAAAATCACTTCATCTGATGCAGCAGTCTGTAAAATTAGCTGATATCCAAAACAAGAGCTTTCTTATATAGGAGACTTGGTGGCAAGACTGTTGTGACTGCTTTCTGTTCCCTGTTGTACTGATATTAAGACATATTGTAGCAGTAATTGTAACTAATTACACATACCTTGCAGCAACAGATAGTAAATTTGAGTCTGCCGATTTATGAAGAACCATTGTGGTTTTCTCACTTCTCAGAAGTCAGTCTTATTAACTTTGTTGTAAGTGATTTTGTGGTTTCTTTGCTGCTTTGCTGCTTCTCATCTTTTCCATACTTCAAATCTTTTTCATGCTTCCCCTCATTTTCTAAGTTATGCAATTTTTTATGTTCAGCATCTGGTTTGTTTAGAAAGGATTGTATTACAGGAGGTGATTTACTTGGATGATGTCTTGAGGAATATTTTCACTGCTTTACATGAGTAAGAGGGTAGGATGCAAGTCTCCAAGTTGCCTTAACAACTGTCAGGAAAGAGCAACAGGTCTTCAGAAGGATGTTCAGAGCAAGAGCTTGACAAGGATGATCAGAGTTTGGATATCTAGTGTGGAATGTACTGTGGAAACCAGAGGTGCTTCCCAGACTTTGTTTGCATAGGGATGCTATGTCTTTCCTTATGGCCTGGATCTTGATATCAGAGCAGGGACATCAAACCTGGAAGTGAGCTGTGCTCAAAATGACAGAGATATTCTGGAGATCAGTGTTGTATAGGGATGGCCATAAATTTCACTTGCCCTCCCATACAAACATTTCTTAATTGTTCCTGGTTCTCTTCTTTACTGTGTAGCAAACTTCAACAGACTATCCTCACTGCTGGCACATCTAAATAGGCGAGATTTGCCAGGCCTTCAGCTGCAGTTGGAATATCATGGAAGCTTCTATAAACATCATGTCTTTTAATCTTTTTTTTTTTTTGCCAATTTATCATGCAATAAATGCTGATAAAATAAAGGTTCTGAAAGCTTCAAACAGGGAGCAATAACACAGAAGGTGATAAAAAAATAATTGTATTTATGTCAACTGCCTGTAAAGCAAGACTGGGGCAAATTAATTGGCAGTGACCTGGTTGCTATGTTGATTTCTTTGGTGTTGCATTGTGAATGAACACAGTCCATTATGGATTGCAATGTGAAGAATGTAAAAATAACTGAGTAAACATATCCTAGTAATTAGTTGTAGTACTGCTATATTTTGTATATGCAAGAAATGTACTATTTTCATACTGTGGTTCTTAGAGACTTTAAGTATTTTTGTACAAAGTAGTTATTTTTTTCACACTATACCAAAGTGGTTTTTTGTTTGTTTGTTTTATATTAATTTATCCTAACTGAGCAATGAAGGTAGAGTATTTTGATTTTGGAGACTAGTAGCCTTATGGGAGCTTTCCTTTATTCTGCTTTGTTATATCACTTTTACAAGAACAGCAATGATCGTCATTTTAGTCAATAGGAGGTATGAACATTAGAAGTATGTGAATAAACAGATATTTTAGCACATTGTGGAAGGTGAAAGTTGTATTTTTTTCATTCATTTCTTACAAATTTCACACATACTTTTTTTACTAAGAGAAATGTTTGTGATGATTGAAGTACTGACCAGCTCATAATATAATTTAATAAAGTTTAATGACTTAAATTAATGACTTAATGTTCTTAAATTTAAGAAATTTTAATGATGTGACTGTTATTCAGAGTAAGTATCATCCATTTATGCATTTTTTTTCATTATTATCATTGTTATGGTTGTGAATATAAGGACATATGTTAATTTAAGTAGAAACTGATATATAGCTTAACACTGGAAGACTGCATGGCCTGGAGGAAAAAAAAAAGAGAAAAATTACAGCAATTTAGTAAAACAAATGTCAGCGGTGAGAGTAGTATTGTGGGTCAAAAAGCCACACTCCTGCTTAAAGCATTTTTCCTTCATAATTTCATTTTTCAGACCAAAAAAGTGGAATTGCAATGACATTCTTAAAACTAGGATAAAAAAAGCCTGATAAATTGAAATCTGACTGCAATGCTGCATCCATAAGTTGGGTGTATTTTATAGATTCACATGCAGTTGTCCATCTGTCTGGTCTCTACTTTTCCTTTGTATCATTAGTGTGAGAAGGCATCTAGTTTGCCAGAGATGTTCCGTAGATAGACAACGGGGTGACAAAGCGATGTTTAAATGATTCAGTGATATTAAGCATTAAAAAACATAGCAAAGGGGACCAAAACTCTGTGCCTATCTGTTTGAAACGAAAGAATGCTGCACTGCGAGTGAACTGTTATTATATCTGAAGTCTTCTCACTTTTCAGCGCAATCCTCCCATGTTGGTCAATGATCTGTTTGAAGATATCAAAGATGGGGTAATGCTGATTGCCCTTTTGGAAGTCCTCTCAGGACAGAAACTGGTAAGAACCTCCTTCTTTCTGAATATATATTCGCAGAACTTTTAATTTTCTTTAATTAAGAACTTTAATTAAGAACTTTAATTTTCTGATATATTTCTATAATTAAATACCATAAATTTACCCACAGAGGGCGCTATTTGTTTGCAATATAAAAAGGTTATTAGAAATGGAAATTCTTTATTATTACTGTTAATTTGGTCTTACTAGTTTATAAAAGTTGTTTGCTTATGTTGTCTTTCATCTGTGTGTTAGTACGATGCACAGACAAGGTCAGAAATCCTAGCATGCACTTCAATGAATCTTAAATAATGAAAACCTTTCATATTTAATTTACCCCTTTCTCTCTGAGAAAACAGGGAGCACCTAATGTTTCTCTGGGATCTAAGAGCCATTTGCCCTGGGGGCTGCCGTGCTGCAGTAGGGAACCTTAGCTGATACCAAATGACTTTTCCCTGCCATTGTGTCCATGGCAAACAGGTCTGTAGGGAGCCAGATTACTGCTGTGTGTGATGCAGGAGGGAAATGAAGGGGTTTTGGCCCAGGGCTCTCACTTGCTCACCCCTTGCACAGGGCAGGTAGCAGCATATGCAAGAGCAGAGCAGCAATCCGTCTGCCTGCTTCTCTGGCGGCTGCAAAAGTCACCTGTTTCTTCGAATTCAAGTAATTTGCAAGGGTCGCTTGCGCTTTTGAAATGTCAGATGAATGTTTTGATTATGGACAATAGCCAAAATTAAATAGTAATTCAGACTGCAAGAGTGGTAGTAGCGTGAGTGAAGAAGCTTTGCTTTCTGCTGTGCTTCTGCCCTGCCAAAATGTTCCAATTTTTCTGTTTCTAAGAATTTGTCTAAGAAAAAAAGTCTCCCCCTTGTGGTCAAACCTAAGCAGTAAAACAGGAATAGAATTTTAATGCAGTTACCAGTAATTCTGAAATTCACTGGGTTGTATGCTGCCTGTGTTAGTCTATGAAAGATGAGAGAGATGACAGGACCAGCACACTATCTTGTTAATTTACAGGTCATATATAGCAGATTATGATCCTCTGCAGAAACTGCAAGAGGAATTTCATAATCTCTAGTGAACTTTTGTGATATCTGTCTGCAGTTTTATGAATGGGAGTTTAGAACGTAGTAAGTAGCTATATATTTACCTTAATATATAAGACTTGGAGAAGAATTTGAAATTTGAGTTTAAAGTTTAGAAGACTAGAATATATCCTTAATTAAAGGAGTTCTGTCTTTTTTAAAATCCTACATGAACTGAGGAAAAATAAGGATATTTAAAATTTGAACAAACATTTTGAAAATTCAGAAGGTTAGAGTGTTGATAATACTTGATAATAGAACTATAACGTTTACTTTCCTCATATGTATATCACTCCTTCATGTTGCTATATTTAAAAAACATATTTGATTTTTCCAATAAGTATTTGTACATGTAAATCAGATTGTCTTATGTGCATATGCAGTTATAACAACCTCGAACTTGATTATTTTTTTTAGCAAATTGACATAAATTTAATTGAGACTTTCATGTTTCTTTCTCTTTAAGCCTTGTGAACAGGGACGTCAACTGAAGAGAATTCACTGGGTTGCCAACATTGGTACAGCTCTTAAGTTCCTAGAAGGAAGGCGGGTAGGTTTGCTTGTAGTTAGTCCTGTCTCTTTATTTTTACCTTTACCTTTTTTTTTTTTTTCTTTACTCCATAAAGGTATGATTTGTATCCACCTATCTGCTCTAATTCTAAATCTGAGCTGTGTGTGCAGTCTTAGTTTCTACATAGTGCCTAAAAACTGCTGTAAACATGTAAAACAACAGTATCAAGATCCAGCACTAGTATACTACTATATAGCAGTTTGTAGGATAAAGCTTTTCTTCTTTTGAGTTCTTTTTGAGAATCACCTTGGATGGTATTTCTTTTTCCCCCCTCTCTTCTGCACTCTTCAACTCTTCTCTTTTCTTCTTCTTCTCAGCAAAGTTTGGCATAATGATCCTGAGCAGAGGATCATTTATCAATTTATAGTTAAAGGCATAGATTTATGGACTTCACTAGTGACCGTATTTGCAATACTCTATTTCCTATAAATGCAGAGATAAGAATTTAGAATAATGTGACCCTGATTAGTTTAGTGGGACTTCAGACTAATTTCGGGATTGATTCGGGGGGGGGAGGGAGGGGGGGAACCTCAGTGTTTTAAATATGAATGCTATATAAAGGCAGTCTACTTCTCCCTTTTTTCCTTCTTTTTCTGTCTGTATTATACTTACTACATTTACTTTTTTCAAATTAGATTATAGGTATTTTTGTTCTTGTTATATCAATCTTTTGTATTAACTTTATTTTCCCCAATGTCATAGCACCAGGAGTCATTGAATTTTGGCATCCTTTCCTCTCTCTAACCCTACAGCATCTTCACCTAATAACTTTCCAGTTATGTGGGATTATCAGTCTTGTAAAAAAAAAAAATCGCGCAAGATGTTTTTTATCTTCGTTGTTTCTGAAAATATATAACCAAATCAAAGACAATATATACAAATCAAATTTCTGCCTGACACCACAATTTTACTAGTTAGTGTATTACAGTTTGCTAATACAATCTATGTTATATGCAACTGGAGAGTGGAAGACTCGAAGAAAATGAGAGTTGCTTTCCTGTTAAGGCCTGTAGAGTGAAGAGCATAAGCCTTGCTTTTCTAGTCTACGTAGCCCATTGCAATGTGTGACCAGATGAATGACCCAGCTCAGATCCCATCTGCGCACTACTGGAGGAGAAGAATGAAAAATAGGAGCAGAAAAGAGGGGTATTCATATACAAGAAACCAGGTTGTGTGTGTTGAAAAGAGAAATGGGCTGTGGAAGGCCTTCAAATTTGTATATAGTTCTCACAGTGGAGGTGATTGGACTGCTAAGTCCTCTGCCCCACTGTGGACTGTCTCATAAGTAATGATTATTAGAGATTAAACTAATTTCCTATTTTCACTACCCAGACAGATTCCTGCAAATATTCCCATTATGCTACAAAAAAAAAAAAAAAAAAAAAAAAAAAAAAAAAGCTTGAAATTTGGCAGATCTCATTTTGGAATATTATGCTCCATTGATTTCCTTGATGGAGGAAAATGTAAATATAATCAGTAGGGATTTCTTCTCTCTCTCTCTCTTTCCAAGCATCCTGTGGAGCTCTAATTTCATAAAGAGCCCTGCCTTTTTTTGCTGTTCATTCTTGATATTATCTACTGGGTTTCCAGCTGCTGATTCAGAGATCTGTAATCTTTCTGTTTTGTGTGAGGAACCAGGTCACTTAAAGTCAGTCTTGTGCTTTTCTTTCACTACTTCCCCAAAGTAATTCCGTCATCTTTTTTTTTTTTTTTTTCCCATGAGCAAATTTACAGCTCATGAGTACTTGAACTACTCTTCACACTTACTTCACAGTTGGTGGCAGAAACTCTTGACTTTCCCGAGGGAATTAGGTTCACCGTATTTCCTAATGTTCCAATACTCCCTGTTCCTTTCTGTTTCCTTGAACGTTTTGTTTTTTCCTGCGAATTTTGTTTATGATCTCTTTTTATTTATCTCCTCCTTTACTGACTTTTATGAGTCTCTCTTCTATGCTAGATTAGCATTTGGGAATTTGGTATAACTACATGTGACCACAGATAGCTCATTTTTTTGTATTTACTTATTTTTAAAGAATTAATGTCATGATTGTTTCTCTGGGAGTCTTAAAAAGTGGTGATAAAATCCTTAACAGTAAAAGGCTCCCTACTTGATAACTGTGCCATTTTCTTTTTTATTATCTTTATGCTTTTCATTTTCCTGTTTTTCATTTGTTCTTGAACTAGCTTTCCTCTTTGCATTCCACATCTATTTAGAACTTAGCAAGAACAACTTGTGTAATTTGTGATGTATGTCTGCTATGGAATATTTAATTTGCTTTAGTTGTTAATTCTATTGTAAAGTGTTGTTAAAATGTCTTTGCATTCTAAAGTTAAATTAATGCATTTTTCATTTTCAAGTTGTTGTGTGTATCATCTTCTCCCCTTTGTTTTTCATGCTAGTCCGTATACAGAGGATCTCCGGTTTGTACAATGGTTTTATGTCATTTACATTCTTTTTTTCTTCTTGAAATTAAATATTGCTTCCACAATTTCATTACCTATAACTGTACTTGGACACAAAGTGAAATTCCATCATTCAACATTATTTTTGTATAAAGACTTATTTGTTTGCAAAAATGCATAAAAATATAAAACCTATTTGAAATCCATTTCATAATTGTTATTATTCCTTATATGAGTGACAGTAACAAATACTCTTTTTCCTAAATAGATTAAGCTTGTCAACATTAACTCAACTGATATTGCTGATGGTAGGCCTTCTATAGTTCTTGGCTTGGTGTGGACCATAATTCTATATTTTCAGGTATGCTATATGTTTATATGTATTTATCATTCAGTGTAATCTGTTCAAATAATGTCCAATCATCACTTTGTATGGTGTCATTCCAATCTGTCCTGATATCTAAATGTCTTTGTAACTAATTAAGCATCTCATCCTAAATAAAGCCACCATTGATGATAGCAGTGTTTCACACTGGGTAAATACCTGTCTTTGGAATGGATTGATCTGATCTATAATGATGTTCCTTTATTTCTGGGATAGTTTCTTCCACTTCTGTTTTTGAAGAATATAATAGGACAACAAGGGAAACAACATGGAAAAGAACTGTGAATTCTTGCAATGTGTAGTACCTTTAGCAACATGAAGGTGCTTGTGCTCTGTCCAGCTGCAGTGCAATTGATG
This sequence comes from Nothoprocta pentlandii, assembly GCA_013398315.1. Taxonomy (NCBI): domain Eukaryota; kingdom Metazoa; phylum Chordata; class Aves; order Tinamiformes; family Tinamidae; genus Nothoprocta; species Nothoprocta pentlandii. Next base: position 950,348 of record VZSG01000107.1, read on the forward strand.
TCTTCCAGGTTTTACATTAATGTGTAGGTGTAAATAGGTGTAAACATGTACTGGGAGATACAGATATTTGCATTGACAAAATTTAGCTGTAAGTTAAATATAAACTACCATATTTAAGTTAAATATAAACCACCATCTCCTGTTTTGATTATAATTAATATGGCCCATTTACATATTGGTCTAGCTGTAGGAAGTGAGAAAAGTCAATTTTTCCTAGATGTTTTATACTTTTGAAATTAATACAGAAATCTGGACACATAAATTAGAATTTTCAAGGGTACTTTTATATACAATTAAAACAAAAACTGTGCCATTCAACTTTAATTTCAGTCCTATATTTTTAAAGGAATTGATGAGAATTAAGAGGATCGTGTGTCTCTCTTTTTAATACAGATTGAAGAGCTGACCAGCAACCTTCCACAGCTGCAGTCATTGTCTAGCAGCGCTTCTTCTATGGAGAGCGTTGTCAGCTCAGAAACTGCGAGTCCTCCAAGCAAACGGAAGGTGGTAACCAAGGTCCAGGGAAGTGCCAGGAAGGCTTTGTTGAAATGGATACAGTACACAGCAGCAAAGTGAGTAACCTACACACTAACATATTTGTATCTTAATTTTTTTCTTCAGATTGAAACTAACTCGGTCAGTGACTGTCCTTTTGCTGTGTTTACATAGCACCTGCAATCATATTTTTTTGATAATTGGGGCTGCTAAATATTACTAGCAACTACTTGTTACAAATAGTAAATAATAATTTGCATTACTTTTACAAGCCATTACATTTTTTGAATAATGAATGGAATTATCTTTGATGGAATGAGGAACAGAAAAGGAGAATTCAATGTTGTCTCAATCACAATATGTTAGTCCTGCTGCCAAAACAATTGATGTGACAATATAAGTTCCACACTGAAATAGCACTTCCCGGTAACAGATCTTGTGGGAACAATAAATTCTAGAACTGCTTTTCAAATGCCGATCGTTAAAAATCATGAATATCTTACAGTGATTTTGTGATCCAGATATCATATTACTGCATGTTCATTCTTTTTAAACTGAATTATTTCAAAGATTCAGGCTTGCAAACTTTTGATAACTTCAGAGTATTTCCTTAATTTGGTACAGTTATTGCAAATTTGTTCTGCTTACAGAAAGGAGAAAAAAATCCATAAATTGGATCAAAGAAACAGTAGTAATTTGATGGTTCCACAATATTATTGCTTCTACAATAGGAAATTAAAAATCAAAACCATAAAAGAATATTTCTTCAAATATATTCAGTAATGTGGAGGGGTCTAGCCAGGTCTAGAATAGTATTTATATTTATATTTATATTTATATTTAATTGCCTTAGGACAATTAAATAGAATCATAAGGACATATATTTTCTTGAGCTCTTCAATAAATAGGTAGAATACAATAACTTGTAAGTCAGTTCAGTCTAATTTGGCATTCTTCCTACAGCAATTTTGCCAGTAAGAGGTAAGAGGAATTGAAAGTAGGCATCTGCAAATTACGAAGAGATGTAAACATATAAAATTCCAGCAAAGAGAGGTCCATAAATCAAATTGTTCACATTATGTGAAAGAAGGATATACTATAAGAAGCACAGAGAAATGATAGTACATTTTGCCTAGCGTTTGTTTACACTGTAATGTGTAATGGTTGGCCAAGTGCCCCCCAAAGGCAATAAATATTTCTTGAATTAAGTGTATTTTGAATGAAGCATTAAGAGATACTTTTTCCATGAGGAAACTTCAAAAGATGTTTACATGCTCAGACTAAGTATATATTTGAAAAAAAAATAAAATAAAATAAAGTGATGTGAAAAGGTTTTTCTCTCTTCCCCCCCTTTTTTTTTTTTTTAATCAGAGGGATATGATTCAGTTCTGGTTATTTTCATTTTGATATGTTGCTATTTCTTTATTGTTTCTATTTTTTAGGAAAAGTGTAATGTTCTGGATTCATGAATTTGTAGTTTTAGATAAGAATTTTAAGGAATTTATTTGAGTGATAGTGTGGCTCAGGCTTTCATTTTAGAAGAAAACATATGACACTAGTGAGTTTCTGCTTTTTTATTATTTATTTTAAACAATGCTGATGTACTTATCTGGACTGCAGTTGTTATAATAGGGAGGTATAAAGTATTCAGTAATGAGGGAATGAATAATAAAAGGAAATGATAAATCTGCAAATTTGGTATGTCTTTTATGTATAGTGCAGTTCATTTGTCAAAAAATACCACTGGCATATTACCACTAGCAAGCTCATTGTCTCTCATCTCCTCTCTTAGTAGACCTGGTCCTGATGTCCTTGTGAATCACTTTTTTCTTTCATATTTTTAGGCAAGTTGGAATAGAAATCAAAGATTTTGGACAAAGTTGGAGGAGTGGTGTTGCATTTCATTCCATTATTTATGCTATCCGTCCAGATTTAGTGGACATGGAGAAAGTGAAAGGAAGATCAAATAGGGAGAACCTGGAAGAAGCCTTCACACTTGCAGAAGCAGAACTAGGAATCCCAAAGCTTCTTGATCCAGAAGGTACCTAAAACATAGCTGAATAAAGTTTAGACTATTTGCATAAGTTAAAGCGAACACTCTAAATTAGAGTGCATAGGCAGCTAGGTAACATTTTTATGTTATTCACCTCTAATTTTCTTTGTTTTCTTTAATTGTCTAGATGTGGATGTTGACAAGCCAGATGAGAAGTCTATCATGACCTATGTAGCCCAGTTTCTGAAGTACTATCCTGATCTTCATCATACAGTGACTGATGCACAAGAGAATGATGTAAGTTTCTCTAAAGAGCTTATAATGGTGGAGGGTTTAGAAATATTTTTATAGTTCTTTTATATTTTATCGTATTTTTTTTCTGAAAAGCATTTAAAATGAAAAGCAAATAGAAAAAATTAGACAAGACCAACTGAATGCAAAAGAAGCTGTGTTGCTTCCTGGTGGGTGGGGAAAATAGTCATCCTGCAGAGATCTTTGCATTTTCAGCATCAGAAGGCAAGAGGAACAGAAATAGTTATGGTAAATGGTAGCAGTCCCGTGGATCCTAAACTGCGCTAAGTATTTCTCAAGCACAACAGTAATAAGATTGAAATACTGAAGCAATTACTGAAGAAGTTACCTGAAGCAATGAGTCACTTGTGTTTCTGTTACACTGTGTTGCTGGATAAGAGCAAGTAGTCTAAGAGATTGTTTAGACCGCACTTTTGGTCTTTTTGGCCTGGGAGGCAGTTATGGTCTTGACAGAGATTTTGTTATGTTGCACAGTAGTGTTTGATTATTTGCTCTACAGGACTGCTTTCAGTCATGACTTTTTCATGTTATTTGTTTGCTTTACTCGTGCTTTGTGCTCTATATGCTTTGCATTAGAATGGTTGTACATAGGGATGCCAAGGGATTGTGGTTCACTTCGTTGTTCTTATCATTCACTTCCTTCATGGCACACAGCAGGAAGTACTGCTGAGGCAATCTGCTCAGCCTCAGCAAGGGTGAAGGAGGCAGCACTTTCTATGTTGCTTCAGATCCCCTACAGAGCTGTAGAAGAGCTTTCAAAAGAGTGAGTCTAGTTCTTTATGGCTCTGTGATTTGCTAGGTGTGACAAAGACAGCATTAGTTTTGCTGTCCAATTCCACTGTACAGCAGTTACTTCTTTTCCTTGCTGCAGCATCACATTGAGAACCTGAGTGTGCCCATGCCAGAGAATCTGACTGGAAGATGGGGAGGCCCTTACAGAAGAAGGGAGTGAGGGCCAAGCCTCCTGCTGCAGCTTGTGGTGGGAAGAGACAGTCCTGCTGCCTCCCAGCCAGCACATAAGGAGGCTCCTGCTGTTAACAGCCCCAGTTGCGTCTCTCCTAGGGCTGCTTTGCTCCCTGAGTTGGGTCTGCACTTAGAGGAGCAACCTTGCCACCTTCTTTTGAGCTTTATGTAGAAGTGGCAGGAGAGAGCCTAGGTAAAAGCCTCTCCATTCACAGAGATGCTCTACCTGCCACTGACTGTGCTCTCGGAGATTACAGCACGGTCTCTAGAAGAGGAAGATACCAAATTATCTCCAGAATTACTGGTAGATTACATCAGCAGTAGTTTAGAATTATAATCTACTCCTATAAATTACCAGTAGGGCAATACAAATTCTACTATTTAATATGCTTAGTTCTGGATCACCTCTCAGATGTCATGGTGATATTTCAAAGGCAATCCAAGTGTATTCTGATAGAACCTCAGGTTCTGTGAATGCTGTACTGCATAAATCATAACTTCCCAACTTTGAGGAAAGAAAGATGAGAGTTTGACACTGCAGTAATTTTTGATCCTCTTTCTTGAGGAAGAACTATATTCCTTTTCACATGACTGATGGAGTGCCTTGCATTTTTAGAGCCAGACTAAAACGCAGACTCTGCTATTGCATCTCAAGAATGTCTCAGCCCCATCAGGGATCCATATGTACTGCATACCTCACTCCTAATGTGCACGGCAATTCCTGCTTCCCGCAGCCCTAATCAAAAAGGGATGATCGCGCTGATAGGGCAGAGGCCGGATGGCGCTAGTCTGCTAAGCAGTGCATGAGCTCAGGTCCTAAGGCAGTAAATGTACTTTGGAATCAATTCCCAAATATTCTCTTAGAAACAACAGTGCAATGCTTTCATGTATTTGAGATTGGATAGATATAAACTCTCAAATGACCAAACTTTTCTTTGTCTAAACCTTCCTTAATGCCTTTTCCCTTTGTCGTATGTCACAGTGAGAGGCTTATTTTGTACTCTTGGCTCCTTTGCTTATGACTTCTCAGGAAGAATCTGTAAATACGTAATATTTCTAGTATTCAGTACTTCAGTTTTCAAGAAGATCGTTATGGTGAATTTGGAAGATGCTCATGTGAAAATTCCAACAAATGTTAATATAGTAGTTTACATGATTCTAGGAGGTATAGGGGTAATAAGAAGCCAGGAATTGCATTGATGCTGTTGGCTGCAGGATACATAGATAAAACATGTTATCCAGATAATCCTCTTGGAAATAAGAGTGTCATTCATTCACATTCATTGATATTACATTATTCATGATGCTTATAGAGAGGTTCTAGTTTTGAAAATCCAGCATAAAAATGTTGCATTCCATGTTTATACAATAAATGCTTTCTATTTAAGGAGAAAATTGAAAAGAATTATCACAACCCAGTGTTTCATAATCGACTAAATTGTAGGCTTTTTTCCGCAGGGTGCTTTTTCATCTTTCAGGCCAATTTTTTATGGATTGGTGAGAATTAAAGTATGAATTAAATCACAAGATTAAACAAGGCTACCACATTAGCATGTCCCAATTTTGAAAATATTTAAGAGCTTTCTTGATATATTTGTATTTTTAACTAAACAGAAATAGTAAAGTCACAATTTAAATCCTAAGAATGCAACAGAGAGATTTTAAATGGAAATGTGCGATAATAGATTCTGTTTTTAAAAGGAAGAATTGCTTATTTATTCATGTGCTTATGACTTTGCAATTTTTTTCTGATAGAAGTAAATATTTGAAATCATAGCATATGTACTGCTTTTCTTTATCATAAAATCCATGTGATTTTACTCTTCTTTTTATTGAGGAGTATTCTGACATCTTGACTAAGTAAATAAACTAAAAAGTTGTTTAAATCAGAGAGCACTTCTCCCTTTCCCATTACACAGCATTAGCAGTGAATCACATGCGACCTCTTTTCATGGCCTTATAATTCATTAGACAATAAATGGAAATTCATTTTTAAGAGCTGTTGTCTACAGATTCTATTCTAGGTACACAAATACATGCAAGATCAGACCAGACATGTAAGATGGGCTTGTTAGCACCCACCTGATAGCAAATGTATATGGACAGATTTTGAGGAGGAGGAAGGAAGAATTCCATGCTCTATCTATCCCTCTTCCTCATCTCCTCCAGCCATCATCAGATAATGTAGTTCTTTGAAATGTGTTGTCTGCACAAATTTTTGTTCTTCCCCCTGCCCCCTTCAATCTGATGGAATGGAATGTAAGGAATTTGCATTGGAAAAGGTGAAGTAGTGATTGAAGCTTGCCCTTTACTTGGCTTTCAAGGGATAGGCTATTTTATACATGCATTTCCAGAGCTAAGAGGAAGCTGGGCTCTAATGCATGGATCATGTGTGCGTATCTGTGAACCTGTGTTGAGATGTGTAAGCAACACATCTCAAAGAACTACAATTGCTGTAAGGTAACAGGTACAATTGCTGTAAGGTAAATGTTGCAGAACGATAGCTCATAGCTCGCAATGGGCCTTTCATGCTTGTCATCCATTTTATCCTGTCTTCAGGTTTCAGGTGTTTTTATATACCCTGGCTTGCCAGCCTTATATTATTCTTTACAACAGATAAAGTAGATGAACAGCATGAGTCTACTACCATTTTACACCATTTTTTTTGCTTAATTTTGTAAATAACTCTGTAGAAATATTACAGAAAAACGAAACAACTCAACTATAACGAATCGCAGTGTTTTAGCTGTCTTAAATGTAGATATAAATATGAGAAAATAGTACTAGATTATGGATATGTTTCTGCTAGTCTAACCTTAGATGGGTCTTTGGATTTGTGGAATAGATATTAGATTATATACGTTATTGTGCAAGTGATGTATGTGGTTTTTCTGTTTGAAACAGCATTTATGTATACTTGCATGATATTCTCTGCAATTTTTATTCACGTAAATTACAGTGAGGCTTTTAAAAATATATTTTTTAATCTTGGATGTTTTGATACTTAAAATTTTCTTATATGAGCTGAGAGAAATTCAGACATTTAGCAGATAAAGATTTAATGTTTGAAATAAACATTCATATATTAAACTAGATGACTGCAAATTTGAATATATTAGGAAGAGATAACAGTTGTCACTGCAGATAGTTGAACTGTTATGATCTGATTAATTACATTTACTTCACACTATTTTTTAAAATTAAAAAGTCATTTTGAACTAAGTATGATTATTAGTTCATCTCATATTATGCATAACTAGTGATATATGTTGAAATGGGGATAAATACGTGTAAGTTATTCCCATAGTACCCACTCCATTAAAGCAAATGTTTGATAAACCTAGATGAGACCTTCATGCAATTCATTAGCCTTATACAGCCCCCATGCATCTCTTCTTGAGTTACTGAGGAAATGAATTGGTGAATTCTCTGTCAATTATATTGTCTTGGTGGCAGCTCAAATGTAGAGGAAGAGTACTCCTCGAGAATACACATGATGCAAAGTTTTTCTTTTTTTCTACTCTAGTGAGAATCAACTATTTCAAAGATAATATTTTAACCACAAAATTTGGATTCCACTGAAGAGTTCCCCAATGTAAGAGGAATTTCCTGACCAGGAACTCTACAAATAATTTTCTGAGCCCTTTCAGTAATTCAGTGTTTGCTTTTAAGGAGAGAAGTTAATAACTCATTCTGCAAAGACTATGCTTCCACAGTACATCCATGATGCTGTTGTCAAGTGAATGTGTTTCAGTGCTGATAGTAGTATATACAAATAAGCTAGAGATTCTAAGAGAGATTGCCCAATGAATTAAATTCAGATTTAAACATTTTTTAAACAGACCCTTATTCTGTGGGTACAATTCATCTCTGAAAAATAGATAACATTTTGGGCAGGATTTAGATGCTTGTGTTTAAAATATCTATCGTGCTTTGCTTGAAAATATGAACAGCTCTATAGTTACGTATTATAGCAACCAATAAATACTTCTTTTCCAGTTCATAATTAAATTTCTTATGAATCACACGTGTATTTTCAGCTCTGCAAACACCAAAGTGTTTACAGTTTACTCTAATTTTCAAATTCAGTTTCCACCTCAGCTGAAAACTTTCTGTGTTAAATTAAGCTATACAGCCTTATTATATTGGAACCTAAAAATCTTTTGATTACATTCTTCCATGTTCTCCAGTTTCATTGTTCATCTCTGTAAGTTAGTGAAAATTCATAGACATCATCAGGTTAATACTCTAAAATGCTGTTTGGAGGCAGAATACAGGGCATAACTGATAATGACTTGGAGAAATTAGAGGAAATGTGGTCATAGATCAAAGAGAACTTTGTATTAAGGAAAGCACTATCTGTTCTAGGTAGCTTTTCATTGATGGCTTATGTCCCAGTCTGTGTGCTACTTGAAGTCTGCAGGCCTTAAAAATTATTTACCTGTTATTTAGAAGAACAGACTTTGGATTTTCTTTCTAAGGGTAGAGATCATGAAGCGCAAGTGAATTTTTAGAATTATGTAAGGTCTTTTAGCACCATTAATTTAGGCAGTTCCTGAAACACCTAGATCTACAAGATTTGCCTAACTAAATAACATTACCCCCCAACCCCAAAGAAAAACTCAGTCACAAAATTATTGCAACTTCTTAACTTTATCTTTTCACTTGATGTCAGAGAAATGACACTGTACTGTTCTTTTGTTCTTTATCTTGAGGAAACATAGAGGTATTCTTAAACCTAGTGATATTCTAATTCCAAAGGACCAAATCTATCTGGTTCCTGTGATTTTAAGCTGTGTTAAGAGGAAATCTTGCAAAATACATACTTTGCTCAGATTTCTTTGTGCTGTTGTGACCATAGAGGCTTTCATAAAGACTTACCTTGAAGATATGATTTTCAGCAATAAGAAAACAAGCCTCAGAGAAATGAAATATACTGTTTGACAGAACTGAAGTTATAGTGTGAATTAAAAGTGATATACAGAACTGTTCCTTTCTTGACTTTAGGGATATGTTACTTAAGTTTTCAGTTTCTAAGACTGCTATGATACTATTTGTCCGTTAAGATGAATAGCTTAGTGTTACTTTTATGGTTCTGAACACTAAATATTATTAACAGTCTCAATCAGCTTAATTAAACTTTACATGCCTACCTAATGCATGGTAGGCATTTAATGCAGATGATCTTTTCTTGGTAGCTTAGTAAGCGAATCACTTTGTGTGTTTTTCTTTTTCTCATAAGGAAGTAATCCTTTCACTTCACACATACAGCTATAAAACCAGAATAGCATAGCTTTTGTTTTCCTTGTGTGTACCTAAGTGATTGGGCAATTTGAAAACCTTGTTGCCTTTTGAGAAGCCACGTGCATTAATGAGATCCTAGCACTACAGATTAGCTGGAAAAGAGATGTCATATATGCCCTCTCCTTTTTCTTGGGCACCTATTTTTGGTATAAAAAAAAGAACTAAAGAGAACTTCGGGCTGTTCCAATGCAGCTACTTTAATATAATGTTGATATGGCTATAACTTTTTAGCTAAGATTTTACCTGGTGATTCACCAAATAAAAAATATAATTATATATATATTTAATATATACTTTATATACATTAATATAATATATACATGTGGATTATATTTTATATTAATATTATTTAAATATAAAAATATATTTTCATGATCTCTTGTTCAAAATCTCTGTCCAACTAGCTACCACAGTTTTGATTAGAAAGTTGGTAGGAGAAGAAGCAGAAATGCATCAAAGAGTTCCTTTCCTGTTCACAGGCCCTCTACTGAACTGAAGAGACCACAACCAGCAGTTCCAAGCTGTTAAAATGATTAGAGGAAGTTATAGCTGACATATTAGAAACAGTTTTCAAAGAAAAGAACCATAATTGACTTCCTTCCTAGATTAGGATCTCGTTGAAAGAAAAGAACTTTGTCTCGTAAAAGAGCACTTGGTGAATAGCCTTTTTGATATAACATGTGGTCCAATTTTCCTGGTCTCATGTAATGTCTGAAGCTTAATGATTCATTTTAGGTGATTAACTCATGTGGTCTGGTTTAACATTTGCTGGTTGTGATAGATCCAACAGTCACTCATTTTTAGAAATACGGCCTTGCTGGTTTCAAAGAGTGGCTCCTGGTTATAGCCAGCACCTATAGTTTACTGGTTGAAAATCTCAGACAAACACTTGTATCCCCCCAACCTTTTTTGTTAGCATGCTAACCTTCTCTCATAACATACTCATAGACCTGTGATTTACTGTTAGGATTTCCCTCTTGTTCACTGCCTGATCACTGAATCTCAAAAAGAGCTTTGCAGCCTTGCAGAGAACCACTGCCATGATAGATTAAAGTGTTAAAGCAAAACTTTAAAAGAAATATGCTGTTCTTCAAAGCCATACAATAGTGTGGAAGCAAAGGAAACTGACTACTATATACTTTACAAGTGTTTCTTTCTTTTTTTTTTTCTTTTCTCCTCCCTACTAAAAATTCCTCTGTGAGAAAGTGGCAAGATGAAATACTTTCCTGTCTCAATTCAATTATCTTGTACTGGAAATTCACTCTGAATATATGTAGAAGACAAGAATTGTCTGTTGAGATATATTTAAATAACTGTGTTAGCTCTGGAAGAGAACCTCAAGTAATAGCTCTGATACTACAGTGACCCAAACAGTCACTGTATTTGCACAAATGTCTAGATGTTAAGTTCTTCCCTAGTTCTAAGTAGTGCTTTTTAGTTAGACTGCACAAAGGTGAGTAATGAGAGAATTTGGCCCAGATGTTTCCACTGTCCTTCACTACAACTAATGAAATATACATGCTGGAGTGATATTGATTGTATCTGACACCTCTATTAATAGGCTCCAATGTTTTTGCATTTGTGCTAAAACACAGAAGGAAGATAGGCTGGTGCTGAGAGACCTAAAAGTGTGGGCAGAGCAGTTTGAAAGAGACTTAGCCCGTGCACAAGCAACGGAAGCAAGCTTACAGGAGAAATACCAGGTAAGGAAGTGGGAAAGCTTGGTATGGTAAGATATTATTTCCATGGTTTTGTGTAATATGTGCCACAATTTTATGCAGCCTGTACATATATAGTTTGACATACTGTAGCTTAAAGAAATAAAGTTACAAATTAGATTGCCCTTGATTTGTGGAGGAATGACAGTGTCAGCTCAAGCTTTGCTACTTAGAACTGTGCACAGATGGTTTGCCTAACACCAATCTTTTTCTAGCAGCATGAAGAAAGGCTGGCCTAGTTAGAAGCGAGCATGTGTCTGTACAACCTTTCCAGATCCTGCATGATATAGTTCAGATGGTGAGGTATGACTAGAGGCTGGACGAGGTGACAGGTGGAGAGAACAGGGCTTAGAGGATCATTTTTAACAAATCTCCCTAAGGTGAATATCTAAACCATTCATAGAAATTTCTGCCTAATTTTTCTTCTGAAGCTTGGCTGCTTTCCTGTCCATCCCAAGCAGCATTTAACCTATTTGCTGCTTTATCTGACTGAAGAATTTGAAAATGCCAGTTATGTCTTCCTGGAGTCCTACTTATGGTTTCCAAGGGTATTAAAGCATTTTAATAAGATGCAATTCAAGAAAGCCTTTAAACATACAAATTTACTGCTATCATTTTTTTGTAGAGTTAGGATTTTTCTTTTTTAATCTGGATAAATTTCTAATACAGGGAGCAATATGCCATGAATGCTGTGCAAATGCCTTCTTTGACTTTGTGCTTTTTTCTTTTCCAGTCATTTAAACATTTCAGAGTACAGTATGAATTAAAAAGGAAACAGATTGAACTTGCCACTCAGTCATTACGGAAAGATGGTAAATTATCACTTGATCAAGCTATAGTGAAGCAAGCTTGGGACAGAGTTTCATCCAGGGTAAGTTTAAAAATTAACGTGCTATCTTTCTTATATTAAATGAAAGACAAATCTTTTAAAGTCATTTAGACACCTATTTTGTATTGATTGTTTAGTCATTGGGAACCTAATTTTGGACCAGGTCCCTGGCAGTGTTGAATTATATTCTGTTTGCTTTGACAATATTTACTGTACTGTTCCTTTTAAAAGTAGCTCAAGAAAAGATACAAAATATTGATTTTTAAAAACTGAGTACTATTCTCCCTCAAACTACAGTATTTTAATGTAAATTGCTGAAGCCACCTGCAAAATTCTAGTATAATACACTTTAACAACAACAAAGTTTCTTTCTAACAAATACTAAAGTCTTAGAAAAAAAAATAAAGCTTTAATGCTATTTTTAGCCTGAGCTTGCAATAATAATAAAGGAATGCTACCACTGAGAACAGTAGTTTTGCAATAATTGAATGAAAAATCCCATGTAATATTGGTCATCCCACTGTAAAGTAATTAAGTCATTATTAGTCAATGTATCGTCATAGAATTGTGTCATCATAGATGTGTATTTAAGAAAGGAACTATTTAAAGTATTTTGGAGTTTTGACATGCTTATTTTTGTCATTTATCATTTCCAAAATGTGTTTGCTGATAAAACAAGCTACTTTGCTGCTATACTCTTGACTTCATAATCTCTTTGGACTTATGCATTTTACACACACAAAATATAATTAAAAAAAAATTATGCAAGAGTATGAAATAAGTGGCATTGAACAGAAGGCAGTCTCATTTGTCTTACTGTGACTGTTAATTGATAGAGTACCAGATTTTCCGCTCACCAGTTGGTCCAATTTATGCACGGTCAGTTGTGCAACTCAGTTATTCTTTTGGAAGGGAATAATTTATATCAGGAAATCTTTATAGTGATTTTGTTGCCTATGACACTGCTATAATTTTAAAAGTAACGTCAAGTGATATAGCTGATTTGCCTCAAATATAATTTGTTTTGCCTTTTTATTTCTTTTCAGCATAAAGTGTCTTGGTTTATGTGGTTGTATTTTTTTCTTCAAGATACTTGTCTGTACATTTAAAAAAAGGACTGAAGTTCAATCTTGTTTACTATTTTTACTTTTTTTTTTTTCCTTCTCTCTCTCTCTCTTTCTCTCTATTTCTCTCTCTCTTTCTCTAGCTACTTGATTGGCACATACACCTTGATAAATCTCTTCCTGCACCTTTGGGAACCATAGGTACTTGGCTTTATAGAGTAGAGGCTGCTCTGAGGGACGAAATAACTATTCAGCAAGCTCATGAGGAGACAGCAAATATAATCCATCGGAAACTTGAACAACTTAAGGTAGATCTAGAGACATTCATTCTATACATTATGCTTTATTGACAATTATGCTTTATTGACTGCAAGGTTTTAAAGCAATCATGCTCTACAAACAAAGATTGTTGTTTGTGATTTGAAGGCTAGTTGTCTTTCAGTGATAGTCTTAACTGTCGTGTCTCTGTGTCTTACAAGTGATATTCAGACTTGCATTTGATTTTTCCCTACTTCTCTCTGAAAATTTCATGCAGAGCTAGTAAGTTGAGTGCATAGTTTGACCTATAAGAACTGGTTAGGTGAAGAGAGAGGAGGCAGGAGTAAGGAGAAAAAGGGAGTGAGAAAAAGATTGTGAAAGAGAGGGAGGGAGGCAGGGAAGGATGGGGGGGGAGGAGGGGGGAAGAGAGAGAAGATACTTAAGTGCACTGATATTCAATACTGTTGAGGTTGTAACCAAGACCAGGGGAAAATAGAATGAAGTGGATTTTTAGTGTTGCAAATGACGAATTGCATGAAAAGTTCACTCAGCTACAGTAAATGAGAAATATTTCCAGGTGAATTTTAATAACAATTTTAATAATTGCTGTTACTCTTTGCTGAATCTGAGCTCTACTTTAAAGCCAAACTGTGATGTTTGTATGTGAATTTATGTAACATATTATGAGAAAGATATAGACAGCAGTTGGTGGAGAGATGATAGAAGAAACTGAGAAAATAAAAAGGATAAAGGAAGAACTATGGTGTAGAGAAAGGTTGTACTTGTGGCAGTAAGACTTGTTTATATTGTTTCTCAGTATCATTGTAAAATTTGGTTGTCATTTTTTTGTTGCTTGTGGTTTGGTTATGTGTTTTTTTATTTTTTAAAAGCCATGTCATATAATGAAAAGCTGAAAAATTTCATGATCATCTTGGAATAGTCAGAACGGACAATCAATGTTTTGCTGGAAGATGAGCTGAGTCTTTCTCCAGCTATTGCTTACATACTGGAGTCAAGTGCTAGATAATACAATTTAACCAAAACAATATTAAAAAAAAGATAGTGGAAGTTATTGTTGTCTTTGAAGGTCAGTCTTCATAATACTCAGTTTGAGTTTTTCTGAAACATCAAGATTTTCAGGACGTGAGATCTGATACTTGATTACAAAAAGCAGGCCAAATTATTTTTAGGTCTTATAATGTAATCACCATTGACCTTCTTTTAATATGTTCATAAGAAACGAAGACTGTGGTTACTAAATTGTGATTTCTTTGCATCTCAAATGCTGTCGTCAGTGTGTGATATTTTTTTTTTGCTCCAACAAGTAAACTCAGGCATTGGTTGTTCTGTGCTGGGTGAATTTTCCCAAGAGAATGGGGAAAACTCCAACAGAGTAGAAAAAATATCACCTCCTGGAATTATTTTTGGCATTTGTAGTGATAAACCCTGATTGGAAAATACCAGTAGTACATTAGTACTGAAAAGAGTACTTTTTCAATTACTGTCTGGCAGGAAGTTGTTGGGGTTTATTTGCTGTGTTGAGATAGTTTCATCACATTCTTTTATCTTTGTTTCCTCTGACAATGGATTATATTATATAGCTTATGGACATTTTGGTGGCAATTCAGAATGTATTGGCTTATTTGCACAAACCTTCAAAGCATTAGGTAAACAGTTAAGTTCATTTTAGTTAATATTGCCACCAACATCAGGAAATTAAGGAAAATATCTGCTTGTTCAGACTCATTTTGCAGAGCAGGATTTCACTTAGGGAGTATATTACATACAAAATTTCATAGGCTTCCTGATGATGTTGAATATTTAAAACTACTGTGCTTTATTTTGACTTAAGTATCTTAGGGGCATCCTTCTTTGGCAAGGTTTCAAATGCAGCTATCCAAGGTACTTGTTCCAAGTATCGATCCTTTACAGGAGAGAACATTAATCTCAAGATATCCTCAGGAAGGTTTTTCCCAAAAAGCAAAATGAGCGCATCATTTGCAAGTGAGGAAGTCTGATTCATTTCCCTTCATAGCAAGGTTTTTTTTTCTGCTGAAGCAGAAAACTGAGTAAAGATAGGCAGGCTGTTGGGAATATTGGGAAGATCTGGGGAGCCAAACCATTAGAATTGCTATGGGTTTCCGCTGCTGGATGTGGCCTGTGAGGAAATCCTCCTTCAGCACCTGGAGCAGGGAGAATCTCTATGCTCCATGTGCTAGTCTGCCTTGGGTTCACCCAGGGGAGGGGGGATTCCTGTGACCCCCTGTCTACAGCCAAATATCCCTACAGCCATAGGGATGATGTCTCCAGCAATATCCCCTGCTGTGTTTCTTCAGTCTCTGGGGGCTTGGCCTCCTATTGCTACGGATATTGGTTCAGAGACTGTTGCCAGTCATTCATGGTAATAAGTAATCTCCAGGAAACCGTTTGAAGCAGTGTTGCTTAGTTACAGTTGAAATGTGCTCTGCTCCGAGGTTTCTGCTGGTGCAAGCCTTATCGCAGGAACACAGGTTGGATACCACATTCTGCATTCATTCGTGTAATGTATAGAAAGCAACCGTGAATCCCTTTGATGTTGACAGAGTGAGAGGTTCACTAAATATTGAATTTGTATTTACATAAAAAGCTCTGGATCTTCTGTCTTTATGTAAAGAAGTAGTTTAGTCACAGAATATTTGAATCAATATCTAATAAAGGTTAGTATCTGTTATAAAGATGTAAACAGTAAATTTAGCAAGGTTGTACGGTTGTGATATTAGTGTATATGCAGGCTGTATTTTGGGGATTATTTAAATATAGTTAAGAGTTCAGGTTTTGATAAATCTCTGCAGTGTATGCATCCTCTGCTTTGAATTAGACGCTGCTTTTGCAGAGCATCTCATAAGGGGATTCCCTATGTAAATGTTCAAGCCGCTGTAAATGCTTTTATAATATGCATAACCTTGCATGCAAATGTGACAGCATGATCAAATAGTTAACTACATTGAGTCATCAGTGCAGCCTTAAATTTGTGCTTATTAGTTTGATAGCCTACTGTGAGCCTTCTCTCTCTCTCAGTCTCTCTCTCTCTCTCTCCCCCTTTGAATCGAATCAGGATCTGCTGAAAAACGTAGATGGTCACAAAAAGACATTCCATGAGATCCACCGGGCCAGGTCTGTTAACGGAGTGCCAGTTCCACCTGACCAATTAGAGGACATGGCAGAGAGGTAAGGCTTTCAATCTGAAATGAAAATCCTCTGTGAATGAAAGGGAACCTGTTCGTGTTAGAATCTGTTCATGTAGAAATCACTGTCTAATTATGTTTCACGGTAGCAAGCGTGAAAATAAAATTGGAAGAATCCCCTCCGCCCTACAAATATAAATAAAAATATGTTGAATAGCATGATGCATTAAAGATTGACAGTCAGCTTAATCTGTAGGGTTTGGAAAGTGATACTTTTTTACATTGATCCTGTTATTTCTTGCTCCTGGGCAAATGTTATATAACAGCACTTTGGATGCATGTAAAAGAAAAATAAAAATGACTTTGCAAAACTTAGTAACGTGTAAACTGGTGTTTTCTGTGAATAAACAACAATAATTAATGCTACTAAAGATCAGGCATCAGAATTATCATCATGCAAAATAAAATATATTTTAGAATTAGAGATAGATCAAAGATCAGAAAAATATCTCACCCATAACTAGAGCTTCCCGGTTCTTCTACAAAATGAATATTGCTGTATGTTTTACTACTGTGTGATTCATTTTCTAGGTTTAATTTTGTTGCTTCTTCATCTGATCTCCATCTGTTGAAAATGGAGTTTCTGGAACTGAAATACCGTCTACTGTCACTCTTGGTCCTTGCCGAATCAAAACTAAAATCATGGATTATCAAATATGGAAGACGAGAGTCAGTAGAACTACTTCTTCAAAACTATGTTGTAAGTTTGGTTTGCCTTCTTTGTATTTTTTTCAAATATTCACATTTAAGATTATGGAAAATAAGTAAATAAAAAGTAGAAATGGAAATGACATTTGCCAGTTAATGACTTTATGGCTGAATTCCTAAGATACATCTCTTGAGAACTGGATGTACCTTTTCTGTGGAAGGCCCTTGATTAGAAGGCTAAGCTTGAAAAAGATACCCTTTACACCATTACTTTAACACAGAAATAATGTCCCAGTTGCTAAATGTATGAATACCAACTTACTGAGCATATCTGGAGGTTCTGAATACAAGATTTTGACTCACTTTGCATATGAATTCCAAAGAAGTTCTTTTCCTCTTCTTTTACATCAGTGTAGGGTGTCCTTTATGGTGCTAATACACGGTATGGTATGTAGACAAAGGAGGCTTTTTTGGGGTACAGTCTCCCACAGTACAAAAAAAAAATTCTCCAACTGTATGAAAAAGTTATGCTTACATCTGTATGTTTATTGAATAAAATACATTGCCAAAGAAATAATTTTATACTTTTAAGGAATATTTTTTCCCTTCCTGCTCAGCATTAGAATATTACATTCAACACTGTTTTGGAAAGAGATTGTTCCAGCTGTGCATCATCCCTATATCTCTTTAAGAACCTGAGTCAATAAGGCTATTGACTGACAAATACCCATTGATACTTTCCCTTTTAGTCTCATCCTGTTGTCTTGCTAAATCCATTCTTGCAGTGACAACTGCCTGGCAGAATGACACCACTACTGCACTTCTGTACTGGGGTATGAGTGGAGGAATGTTTTCAAAAGCAGGGCTAAGCTTAACATTTCCCTTCCCTCTAATCCATAGGAGAAAGAAGTGCACGAGAGAATTCAATTCGGAAAGAATTCATGCCCTATTTAGAGCCAGGAGTCAGCCATTTTTTGTACCCGTTTTGGTAGAAAAAATTACTGATGGCCCTATAGCCCTGTGCTTCTTAGTGCTATGGAAGCAAACTCAGTAAAGCTCTCCTACAAAATGAGAGCTGAAGCTTTTCATGAGAGCTTTTCCCTCTCTGATTTAAGAGACTCAGGTATTCTGGACAAGGTCTGCAAAATCCCAATCATCGTTTAAGACAACACTATTTGCTAGAGTGATGCGCAATAACTAGGAGTTATGTATGCTGATTAGCACAGCCTTTAAGAGTACTGAAAGGTGACAAGAAAATTTATTGAGGGAGTGGATAGCTTGGGTTTTGGCTTATTATTTTATATCACATTCTTATTTTTTCCTGTATGTATTCGAGCTTATAAATAAAAGTGGTGCCTTGCTATTGTATCCATCATTATTCTCTAGCTTGTCATGTAAATAAAGGTCATCATAGATCTTACACCAACAATCTGAAGATTATATAGTACCAGGACGTCAGCTGTAATGGAAATGTAGAGACACTGGATTACAGTCATCCATGTATTTTAACACATAGTTGTTCTTTACTTTTTCCTCTTTTTTCTTAATGCTATGTATGTACAGAAACAGCAATTTTTCCTTAATGCATCTTGTCAACTAAGATATTATTACTCAGTAAAATGGATATAGTCTACTTAGTTTTAGGAAATATTTCCAAGTGGTCTTAGTATCAGTACTGTATAAGTAGTTTGATGTAGTTTCTTGGCTTTTCTTATCAAGTGTTTGTGAATAAAGCAGAATAAAATGTGTTGGGACTTTGGCAAAAGTCAAAAGCCAGGATTTTATTGCATAATTCATGGTAATGCATGCAATCCTGTATACTTTATGGAATACATTTTTTAACACGATACAGAGAAAAGTTCTGATTCTCTTTGCCTTTTAATTCATACGCTTATAACTACATTTTAACATTTTTAAATTACGTAATAAGTAACTGTAGCGATTTCATATCAAAACTCTAAAAAGTTTTTAAATGAGCTCTTTTTTATATATTCTAGCTGATGGAAAAGTTTTGAAAGTTTTTCTTTTTTTTTTTTTTTTTTTTTTTTTTTTTTTTTAATGTAGGTCTGTCTGTCTGTCCACTCAGACATTGCAAATCTTGTGAGATTTGATGACCTGAGATCTAGTCATCTTACATTCTTAAGACTATAACTTGGGTGGTATGAGCAGCAACATAGGAAAACCATTCCAAAGCTTCACATTAGTAAATAAAGGAAGAAAATTTGAAAGTTCATTTTAAAAAATATATATATGTGTGTGTGTGATGTATATTATTTTATATCAGCCTTTATAGCAGTGATAATACAAGAGATCCTGTAATAATATCCTTGTATAATGCAGATGTAATATTAATGTAATTAATATTCCTGAAAGGACATAAAACCAAGAGTAGTCAGTGCTGTTTGGTAGATTAAATGGCATGATTTTGTGATGAAATATTTCCATATACGTTATTCAGCATACTGAAACACATTACATAGCTAAAATATCCCTCCCAGAGGAAAAACACTGTCACACTTTGGAAAAGCAGCATTTGTGCAGTGTTTCCTTAAAGTTATTTTCACCATTTTCAAAAACAAAAAGGAAACTTAAGGACTCATAATCTGAAATCTGCCTTGGCAAAAGAACCATTTTTAAAATTTAAGTGGATTTGAATTTTGTGGTGATGCTCTATAGAGAAGAAAATTTCTTCTTATTAAAATGATACCTTTTTTTTTCAGTGCAGGAATAGTTTCCATTAAATAACCTTTACATTAATTGTTTGGTTTATGCACATTACATTCCAGTTATGTGCTATGAATTCTAGCAAGACCAAGCAACTAGCAGACTCCCTCAGAGGAAGTTAAATATTCTTTTGCTATGCAAAGGAAAAATAAACAGAGTTTATGAGTGAAGACTGCTCTACCATTAATTTGAAACGATGAAATATTGTTCTATAAATGAATGGAGCAATTGAAGAATGTCATAACTATCATTTATTTTAATTTTAGTGAAATTATTGTTATTTATATTCTTTTCTGCATTATTTTTCTTCTTTTCAGTCTGTTATTGAAAATAGTAAATTCTTCGAGCAGTATGAAGTTACATATCAAATCTTGAAGAGAGCAGCTGAAATGTATGCCAAAGCAAATGGCTCAGGTAAATACCTGTGTGTCTATTGTCAAGAAGACACAATTTTAATATCTTTATACATAAACATTCCCTAGAAAGATCTCATCTGTTTCATCCCCGCAGTACAGCTCAAAAGCAGCGGTAATCCACCAGAAAGAGGACCCCTTTGATAGTAGTTTTTCATTATGTCTAGCATGAGATTAGCTGGTGCAGAACAGCCTGCCTTCCTTACAGATTGGTTTTAAAATCAATGTAATATGCAGTGTGACTGTGTTAATGTTGCACTTTTATGTACTTAGCACAAATTCACAGAATGGTTGAAGTCAGAAAGAACCTCTAGAGATCACCTAGTCCAACCCCCCCTGCTCCAACAGGGTCACCTAGAGCACCTGGCACAGGGGGGCATCCAGGTGGCTTTGGAAGATCTCCAAATCACTCTTACCCTCACCCTGCTCTCCCTACTCCCACTCCTTAGTGTTTAGAACACAGGTCTAATTTCTCAGTAATAATTTCGTACTAAAATCAGGCTGTGAGCTGAGCATATATGTATGAACACGTACAAAAATAGATGTTTCAGTAAATTGTAATTCCCTGATGGGAATGGGTAAGCATAGCATAAAATGAAGCTTTACCAAAGCAAACAAACAAACAAAACCCTAAACAATCAAATATCTCATTTGTATCTCAGTGGAAGAAGTTGAAAATGTGATGAAATTCATGAATGAAACATCAGTGCAATGGAGGAACCTCTCGGTAGAGGTGAGAAGCGTAAGAAGCATGTTGGAAGAGGTCATTGCAAATTGGGACAGATACAGCAGCACTGTTGCAGGTTTGCAGGCCTGGCTGGAGGATGCTGAAAAAATGCTGAATCAGCCTGAACAATCTAAAAAGGTATGGAACAATAGTGTCTATTTCTGACATTTTGTGAATTATGAAATATGAGATGTGTTTGGAGTTTTGCTTTGTTTTGCAAAATGTCATAGGAG
Organism: Nothoprocta pentlandii; assembly: GCA_013398315.1. Classification (NCBI taxonomy): domain Eukaryota; kingdom Metazoa; phylum Chordata; class Aves; order Tinamiformes; family Tinamidae; genus Nothoprocta; species Nothoprocta pentlandii. Next base: position 971,253 of record VZSG01000107.1, read on the forward strand.
AGAGTGAATGCTCGCGGTGAGATTTTTGAGTATTTATCCATTGACTGGATATCCATGAATCCTTGTCTCAGTACTCAGAATATTTTTCCATTTCTCGCATACAGATTTCAGTATAAATTGTTTTCACAAGACAACATTGTCCATATGTGTAGAGTTATGTTTGATGGACAAATAATTAACCTGTGAGTTCCTCTGTTGTTTTAGAAGTATTTCAGAGAATTTTTGAAGACCTGCAGTCATAAAAAATCATTTTGCTGTTGCATTATGTTCTAATGTTAGAGTACTGAAGCAGTAAGATTCTCATTTGTGAAACTTCAGTAATGAAGCAACTGACCTGAGTGATGATTCAATAGGTTAGCTGCCACCGGTTAACAGTAGAAAATTTTCATTTCTGATTTTCATAGGTCAGCAGGATGTCAAATTGATACCAGCTCAAGAAAGAACATTTTTGTTACATAAAGCAGAATTATTTGGGAGGAGGAGAGTTGATGCAGGAAATAGCCTTTTAAAGTAAAAATCAACATATAAAAAGGATTCAATAGTATAGAATATTTTAAATATCAGAAGTTTTTATTAGTGAGGAAGATGGATGACTCATCTGATAAGCTTGATAATGAAATGATCTCATATCTTTGTGTATGAGTTAAGTAAAAAAAATTTACCTCTCTGATCATTTTTGTATCTTTATCTTCACCTAGGTTTTTGAAGCAGATACCTATACATGTCCCTACACTATATATTTTCTTCTGGTGTCTAGCCTAAATCTAAAAGTACATTTGACCACTTAAAATTTTTCTGGTATCTGAGCATTTTTAAATAGTTTGCAAAAATTCCTTAGACATGAAAACATTACTATTCCTGAAATGCAATTTCTTAGAAGCCATTTCCTGGATGCTTGCCAAGCAAATAGAAAGAACGAAGGTGGGAGAGGGGGCAGTTAGTCTTGTCTATCAGTTTATGTGTGCGAACCTTCCTACACAGGCATGTGCATTTCGTAGTGACTTGGTGTTTTAGGTTGTCTCACCAGAACAGGGGGAAAATCCATGACAGCCGGAGCCTTTCTCTTCACTCAACTGCTCCAAGATAGGAGTAGCAGTGGTGTAACACCAGTCTGCTCAGGTCTCCTGGGACACCAGACCTTGCTGAGCTTCCCATTGCTCACGGAAGGGGAAAGATCTCTAGGAGTGTTTGTGTTCCAAGTTGCTGCCAACCCATACTAAGTCAGTACAAGACAAATTAAATGAACCCCAACAGTGTTTCCAATTATGGATCAAATCCTTTCTCTTCAGAGGGAGTTCCATTAATTTAACTGAAGCTACTCACTGGTGTAAAAATGAGCTGCGAGTAAAACGATAATACTTTTTAATTCAGTAGGTTATGTCATGGACTGGAAAAATCTGCTCTGATATTCTCAATATACTCAATATGAAGTTTCACAGGATAACTATTTAAAGAATTTTATCAAGCTTTTATTAGCTGGCAACTAGATTTTAGTGTCGTGATATCAGCTAACTACTTCTTGCCAAGGCTTAGGAAAAGTGGTGTCATTTTGTTTTTCAGGATTTCTTTCGGCATTTACCTCACTGGATCCAACAGCATACAGCTATGAACGATGCTGGTAATTTCCTCATTGAGACGTGTGATGAGACCATTTCAAGAGACCTGAAGCAGCAACTTCTGTTACTAAATGGAAGATGGAGAGAATTGTTTATGGAAGTTAAGCAAGTATGTGTCTTAGCTTTTATCACTTTTAAATAGCTTACCATTTCTGTGCAAGCAAGACCACGTAAGATTTGTCCTGCAAACAGGATTAGGGGGCAGCTTACTAAGGTACCTAACTGTTCATAACTCTTCGTAATAGACATCAAACATTGACAGCAGTCTGTTATTATTAGTGATTTTTGTCTTTTTTTTTTTTTAACCTTTTGATTATTTGGATTTTTTTTCCCCCATTTTCACTAGTGTAACCAGTCATCCTTTACAGCTGCCTATCTTAAGCCAGAGAATATTGCTAATGCATGTCCTTAATGATCTTTTTAAACGTGATTGTTTAAATAGCTATGTTTAGTATAAGCTCCATAAAGCTAAGTGGTGAAAGTGAATATACCCTAATGCTCCTTAATGAATGTTACACTCGGTAACTGTACTGAAACAGCATGTGCAGAGCTAGTTAATTAAAAAGAAAAGTCTGACGTTACTTTTATTACCTTTACTTCTTTACCTTTAGGAGTTCAACTGTTTGGAAAAAATGGTTTTCTGTGCTCCTTTGGAAGTCAAGAGTGGATATAAAATAAAACTAGGCAGAAGTATTTAATTTCTCATAAACATATAAGAAAATATATTTGCCAGAGTCATTGTATATCTAATGGTATTTTCTCTTGTTAATGGTTTTAAAATAGCAGTCGTGTTTGAAGGTGCTGAACCCGTTTTCTTTACCGGCATGATTATTTCAGTCATAATCAAGAAGTTGCATAGAAAACCAAACAATGATTGTCTTTTTTATTTTTTGAACTTGTTGTTATTAATTTTATTTTAACTTTTGTAAATTATTTTTTAGAATATTCTGAAGCTTTATTTGGCCATGTTATTTAGAATGATTCACCTATAAAACCTGTAATGCCCAGAATGCAAATGCCTTATTTTGCAGTTTTTCTCAATGGCCTTTTGTCATTTCCTCATACAGCTCCTGTCTTCCTTCTTAATAAGTCCTCTTAATAAGTTGTCCCTCTTCCCAGCCAATAATTCTTTTTCTGACATATCCTTTGGCTTTTCCGGGCTTTCATATTCTATTCTCTTCAATGTATTTTCAAAATTGATACTCTAAATGATTAGAAATGAATTGGTATGTTGATTCCAGGTTAGAAACAAATGAAAGCTGGGATTCCAAGAACAGTTCAGATCTTAAAAAATGTTTAAAATTTGTTCTGTGAGTGAAGTGTAGGGGGTGATTTTTTTTTCAGTATCAGTATGATTAAAAATAATGCAGACCTTTAGTTTATTTTGTATTTTATTTATTATGATTTTTCTCACAAGCAGTTGTTCTGATGATATATTAATTGACTTAAGTAATTACGTAATTGTCACATTTCTCATTTTGGGTTTTGTTTTTGCTTGCTTGTTTGTTTGATTTTGTTTTCACATTTTCTTAGTATGCTCGGGCAGATGAACTGGACAAAATGAGGAAGGAATACCTGGATGGTGTTGCCAATTTGACAGCTTTTGTTGAAGAAAGCAATAGAAAATGTTCAGTACCTGTAGAAGTGTCCTTTATAGATGTCAAAGTGTTTGTGCAAGATTTAGAGGTAAGTCGTCGTCTTTTTTTTTTTATTTTCTTCCATTTCTTTCTTTTCCCTTCATAAGAAATATTTAACTGTTTAATTTTCAGGGCAGAACATAATATGATTTTGAATATGTTTCCATTATTGTTATTTTTATACATTTTATATATAGTTCCTGCTTTAGCTAATGTGAATTACTGCATTCTATGAATGATATTTCTAGAGTGATAGATATTTCCAAATGATAGAATGAATGATGTTTCCAAAAAAGAGTGTCCCACTGTATATTTCTTTTTTTTTTTTTTTTTTTTTTTTGTAGTTTCAGATCACATTAAGGTAAAGTAACTGTGACACAAAATGAAAATGAATATGCATAAATATGTCTGAATGGGACGATATATATTTATTTAGCAAATGCAAAATGCTTTTGGAACCTAGTCCAGTCTTCACTAAAGTCAATGATGGAGAAAAAATGAAAATTATGTTATATATCTTTAGAAAAGACTCCCACAAATTCAAAATGCTGTTGAAATATTTGCTTAAAATATTTGTTTCAGAACATTAAACAGAAATTGCCTGTGATGGAAGCTCAGTACAAAATGGTTACAAGGACAGCACAGCTGGTAACAAAGGAAGTTTCCCAAGAAGAAGTAAATGAAATGCTTGCAACTTTGACAAGGATCAAAGAGCAGCTGAGCAAGGTTGCAGAATAACTTTTCTCCTACCCATCTCTGTTGACTGTTTAACTGCTAAATAAAGTTAGAATTTAGCTGGAAACTTGTATATATGCATACCTTATAAGATCGAAACAGAGAGCTTAATAAAATAATGCCTTTGCCTGAGTTAGCTGTAATAAGGCAGGCTTATTTAGTAAGCTTCCCCATTATATATACTCATTTGAGCAAATATATGGTTATAGTAACTGTGATAGAATTTAAGATGAGGAAAGTGTTGCTGCTTTTAGATATTATCATGCTTAAATTTAATATTCTTTTCTTGAGAAATATTATAGGACTAGATTTGATATATCTTAAGAGACAGGCAGAAAGTATGTAAAACCTTATTTGGTGAAACCTACTGTTTATTGCATTTTACTACTTTCAAGTAATTGTTTTTCTTTCAAATGGCCAAAAGCTTAAGGAGTATTGTGGTGCCCTGCTGTATGAATGCCAGCATCTGCTGCCTCCACTGGAAGAACAGGAGAAACAAATCACACAGTTTTATGAATCTCTTGAAAAAGTGAATGAGATAATTTCTATCCTGGATCCTGAAACACAACCTACAGCTGTTCTTAAACAAAAAGCCCAAGTAAGTTCTTCAGAAGAGCATTGCAAGATGTCTTCTGAAAAGACTGGCGGTAGCTCATTTAAAACAAACAACTCCCCCCAAAAAAGCAATGTTCAGCATCAGTGCATTGTACTGGAGCTTTAATATTTTACTTCTCCAGAAAAAGATCATCATGGTGAGACTTAGAACCAATTGGGAGAACGTACTTTTAAAAACAAGTGAAATAAAGCTATCTAAAGATCTCTGTTATTCCCTCCTGTATTTTGTGCAGTCTATTTTTCATGGCAATTTGACTATGTCATTTTTGCCTTAATGGCCAAAATATTTTCCTCTTATTTTGCCAAACTTTTCTCTCCTTTGTTCCTGGCCAGAGTGCATATATGTTTCTTTATTTCAGGATTTGGTAGCTTTTCAAGAAAACTGCAAGAAAGCTTTGTCCCTGATTGAGAGAAATAGTCAGAGTGTTCTGCAGTGTGTGGCTTCAAGTGAAGTATTGCGGCATTTTCATCAACTGACATTTCAGAAGAAAGTTACACAAGTTCAGATTACTTTTCAGGTAATTGTCGTATCTTGGTACATGTTTTTGAAAGCTTGTCCACACACATCTAAATTGTGTGTCCCTAATGTCAACTTGTTTTTGAAGGACTTGTCCATAGCAAATGGTTAGAGAAGTTGATATCCTCCATGTAGCTATTTGGAGGGAAGCATGCCTCAGACCTCTCAGGAAGCACAGTGTTGGAGGAGGACTTCCACACATCCTGGTCCTTTTGAGGGAGGGACCTAAGACCCAAGCATTAGGTCTATTTATTTATTTTTTTTAAGCTCCACTTCTGACTTCCTTTTCCTCACCATTTGTTTACTGCCATTTCCCATGCAGCATCTTTCACACAAAACATTAAAAAAAAGAGACTTTTGTAAAGGCTAATATGCCTTATCCCTTAAATGTGGGTATAATTTAAGGTAAAGTCTATCATGAAGTTAACCACTACTCTCAGGGCTCAAATTTCCAAATTCTGTGTTCACATGCATTCATTCTTAGACTATTATTGTGCAACATAAAGTCAACAATGATTTTTAAAACACACAAAAAAGTAAAGCGCTATTCCTGAGAGACGTCATGAGGTTTCAAAATTCATGTTTTAATTTTTGAGTTATACTGAAAGATGTACTCTTGGGAGTAATTTATTATTATTATTATTATTTATCATTTAGAAATGATTTATTTAACTGATAGCCATAGATATGGGGAAGATACAGTAGTAGCTAGATACTACGTAAATCATGACTTTACCATGAGCCTTTGCAGGATATTAAAAATTGGGAAACAGGGAACATGAAAGGGAGAAGACAAGCAGTTCTAAGCTGCATATGTTTGGAAGAGCCATGCCAATCAAATGCATTTTAATGTAAGATTATGGCAAAAGACATCAAATAAAAATCAATGAGAAAGTGACAGGTCATTTTCTTCTGCTTATACCTCAGAATATGGTCAGGAAAGCTGGTGACTGGAGAAAAAATATAGAAGCAAATAGCCGTTTGATGAAGAAATTTGAGGAATCCAGAGCAGAACTGGAAAAAGTAATGCAGATTGCCCACTGTTGCTTAAGAGAAAAAGGAAATCCAGAAGAACTTCTCAGGAAGCACAGTGTGAGTAAATTCTCTGATCTTCCTCGTAGAAACTTTGAGTGTATGGCTGTTATTTTTCGAGTAAAAAGATTGTTTCGTTTTTCAATTGTCATGCATTTTCTTAATATAATAATAATAAAAAAAAAATTGATCAGGTCAAACTAATGCTAAGGTTGGAAAAAGGGTAGGAAGAAAAGCCTCCCAGACCCAAATCACCTTTTTTATTGATCAATAAGCATCCAGAAAGTACAGAATAAAGAGCCCTAGGGATTCAGGTCAATTTTACCAATAAAACCTTTGAAGTAATGACACCAATCTATGTTCTGACTGGGCTCATGCATCCATGGCTGTGTTTCTAGATGATTGAAAATTCATGACTGTATTGTTACTTAAGCATGTGACCTTGAAACATTTTCCTGTTATACCACCTTCTTGGACACTCAGCCAACATATGAGAATACATTAATTCTCTGGACTATAAATAGCTAGAAATGTTCCTTTAACTCAACTACAGCTTCCACAAGTGCAGCAAAAGTAACCTTGAAACTTTAGGCAGTTTTAGGGAACTTCATGCTAGTAAGTTATGCTAATAAGTAACCAATTTCACCCTCACTTTGCTTCAATCTCAGGATTTCTTTAACCAGTTGGACCAGAGAGTCCTAAATGCCTTCCTGAAAGCTTGTGATGAACTCACTGACATCCTTCCTGAACAAGAGCAACACAGTTTGCAGGAAGCTGTGAGGAAACTCCACAGGCAGTGGAAGGTTAGTGACATCTGTGGAAGTACCAAGCCTTAACTCAGGAACATGTTTGCATTACCTATGTTTTGACTATACCTTCCGACTTCCCTGCTCCTCCCTGAACGAGTAACTTGTTCCTCTCTTCTTTTGTTTTTCTGTCCTTCTCTTCCACAATTTAAAACATATATATAAATATATATATATAAGGAAATTTTACAACATTAGGTATGTCTATAGGTAAAATAACATCTTGAAGAGGTCTGTTAAATAAAGCAATCAAAGGTGATGAAGTAACAGAAAATGAAGATGGAACTGTAACATCCTCTCTTATCTAGGGGTATTATGATACCTGCACAAAAAAAAAAAAAAGTATTTTTGAGCTTAGGTGCTGGCTTGTGTTAGCTTTTCTTACTTTATAGTGATGTTGGACATTTCCTATACTTTTCCAAAAACGTTGTAAGAGACTAGACTTTCGGTAGTGTCCTTTGCTAAGAACTTTAACAACTGAACAAAGTTGGATCAAAAGTTACCAAATATTTTGCCCTAAATGTAAAGATAAGTCTAGCAGGTACAGTTAACAGCACTACTTTATTTCCTTAAAGGAGTGCTGAGAATGCCCTGTCTTTTCATGCACATGTGGGGTTGGCTTTCTGTATTAGCGCTTACTATCTAATTTACCTGTAGTAACTTCACACTGAGGTAATGGGTAGTGTGTTTTATCTCCGACTCTTTTATTGCCTCTCTGGGGCCTGTAGGATCTGCAGACAGAAGCCCCGTATCATTTGATCCATTTGAAAATTGAAGTGCAGAAAAGCAAACTCCTGGTCACAGTTGAGGAGTGTAAAGCAGAACTAGCTCGACAGAACAAGGTGTTATCCAGGGAAGGCAATGAAAAGATGATCGAGGAGCACAAGGTATGAATCATAGGCCACCAAGTGGACATTTGTGTTGATACATTTGCATGTAAACTCAATGAAAGAGAAACAAAACTGTTTTAAACTGACTGTCAATTTCAAAAACTGACTTAATCCACCAAACACTAGGCGCACAACTAAATATGATTAATCTTTAAGCCTTTAAGAAAGATGTTAATTTGAATTTAATCTCTTCATGCTGATATGCATGACCTGGGAGCTTAGTACAGTTTATAGTGTGTGTGTGTGTGTGTGTACTTGCATACAGTGTATATATTTATATATACACATACATGCATACAATGATATCTATTTATAAAATTGGGGTTTTTTGTTTGTTTTGGTTTTATTTTTTGCATTGTCTTCTAACAGTTATTCTTCGGTGACAAGGGATCCTACCACCTGTGTGAGAAGAGGCTACAGCGAATAGAAGAGTTGTGTCAAAAACTTCCAGTTTCTGATCCAGCGAGGGCCACGTTGGAAAGCAGCCAAAGAATTCTGAAGGAGCTTAAATCTCAGATTGATAGCACATATGTGAAGTTAACGGAGTGCTCTGAGAAGTGGAAGGGCTATAAAAACAGGTCTCAGTTCAATTGCTAGCAGGGTCTGCTAGAGCGTTGCCTAAAGCAAGTTACACGTGTCCACTCTTGTGAATAACATTACAGATCAAAACCCCATACAGAATGATAAGTACTCTGTTGATAATTTCTGGTAAAAAGCTGTACTTTATATAGTAATTCCACAAATTACAGTCACCTGCTGGGAGTTTTGTTGTTAGCTTAAATTTAAAAGGTTACAATTTGGTGATGCTTTTTTTTTCTTTGTTTTGCATTATGTGATATTTTATTTCAGATTTTCTGAATTGGCTAATTGGATTTTGTCAGCAGAAAGAGAGATAAAGAAGATAAAGCAAAGCGTCAATGATACTACCAGATACAAACAACTTAAAGCAGCTGTGGCGGTAAGATCCTGGCCTATTAGCAAACTGTAGTCTTTGCTACTTGCACCCTGGATGTAATTGCAACTGTTTTAGAGTATAAACTGTTTTATGCAGATAAAGCTCTGCTGATTCTTGTTATTCTTATGTATTTTTAAAAGAGAGTTGTTCATGTAGCAATATGTGGCAGAATCTCCTGCTTTTAATGATTTGGAGAATGCCAGGCCTCTTTACCAGTATATTCAGAACATAATAGTACAGAAGTAGGAAGATTGAAGATTTGCCTCTAATTCTGTTGCATGCACTATTAGAGGTATGTGAGGAAATGAGATAACGTAAGGATGAGATGTTTTTGAAGGGTCAAGCTACTATATCCTTGCATGAAAGAAAATCTTCTGCAATAACACTATACTTTTATGAGAGGGAAGATGAAGATAAATCCACAATTCACTTTTGCAATGTTGAGTGATAGGGATGAAAGAATAGTTGAATATTCATAGAATCTTTAGGGTTGGAAAAGGCCTTCAAGATCATGGAGTCCAACCATAACTGAACCAATGAAAGTTCAACACCATCCCCACTAAAAGATGTCCATAAGTGCCTCATCTGCGCATCCCTTGAACACTGCCAGGGACAGTGACTTCACCACTTCCCTGGAGAGCCTGTTCCAGTGCTTCAACAGTCTTTCAATGTAAGATTTTTTCCGAATATCTAACCTGAACCTGGGGCATCTTGAATCCATTTCCTCTTGTCCTATTGGTAGTTATTTTGGAGAAGAGACCAACTCCTGCCTCACTGCAGCCTCCTTTCAGGTAGCTGTAGAGAGCGATAATGTCTCTAGACTAAATCATAGTCATTCTGTCAGTCTTTCAGTTAAATTACTTTCAATCAATAATTTATTGTCTCTTGGAACCTACCAATTTTTGCTTCTTGTGCATTTAAAAAAGAGTAACATACTGTGGGATTTTGTATGAAAGTCATTAGCAGGTTGTGACTGCTAACTGTGCAGAGAAATGTAATTAGGGTGACTTTGATAAAAACAAGTAAGACTACCCATAAAGGGAGTTCTACTCCAAAAGCTCATTTAGTTTCCCTGCTGGTAGCTTCTCACCCACACTGGCTCAAAGATGTTAGGTGAAAAAGGGAAGAAAAATAGCTATTTAAAATATAAAAAATGTTTGAGACCTTACACCACATGAAACTCTATGCTCAGGAAAGTTAACATTTGAGATGTAAACAAATTATGTTCTAAGTAAGAATTTTCTGAAGTGGAAATGTATAGATAGTATATACTTTATGTATTTATATTTATTGGTAAGTATTAATGTTTGTTAGAAAAAAATCCTCTACCAACTATGAGAGGATAGTGATATAATTTCTGTGAAGGTGAGTGCAAAAATCTGTCCCTTATTGGAATGGAATTAAATGAGGCTGCAAATAGTTTAAATAATTTTCCTTTTGTATTATCTTGAAATACTAGAAATACAGTATTTCTTTATCAGTCTTGGAACTAATGCCATGAAAGCTACTCATTGATTATACTTTAATTTGAGAAAATACTTCTTTTTTTTTTTTGATAATTCTATAGGAAATTAGGCAACATATTAACAAGCAAGGAGAAAATCTCAGCTGGCTGAAATCTAGACTTGCTGTTCTGACTGCAGTATGCTCTGATTTGGAGGCCAAAAACACAGATGATGAGCTTTGTAAGCTTTCCAGTGACTTCAAGGGACTCCTAGATTCACTGGCGGAGGTACAGTATGGGGGACAGGAAGAATTCTCCATTTACAGTGTCATATGAAATGACATCAGTCATGGTTTCACAAGCTTAAGTTCCCTGCTGTGTGTTTTGAATTAAACTGCAATCAACAAAAAAATTCCATATTCCATGGACAGCAAAGCCTTAAGACTACCGGGCAGAAGTACTGATTTATGATAATAGATCTTTGCAGAACAGGAATGCGTAAATTTTTCTGGAATCAAAATTTCTATATTTTGAGGCAAAGGGTAACATGAGTTTTTAAAAATCACCTATTAGTGTACATTAGCAAAATTGTGGTATATTTTAGTGCATATAGAACATGATATTATTTTTGTCAGCTAAAGCTATAATTTGATCTATGTATCTTTTGAACTGAAATAATAAAAGAACTACTTTGAAGTTTTAGGTATGAAGATTGAGTTTTGCAAGCCCCACTATGATAGACACAATGTTTCTCCAAGTTAAGGCTGTCTAGCATGCATTAGATTTTCAGGGAAAGTCTGTGATTGTCTGAGATTCAGAATGGTAATCAGATGCTGGAAATGATGAAATCGTGGGAAATTTCTAACTGATAAAAAGTAGAATCCCCTGAACCATCAAGATCTGGGAGTTTATTCCTTGACAGTTTTCACAGTGAAAAGGAAAGATCAGAAAAAAGGCATAGAGCATCTTACACTTAAAAGACTGCACAGAACTCTTTGGAAAAAAAAAAATGAGAATTAAGACTTTAAGTTTCATTGCTAATGCTGATTCCTTTGGAGACATTGAGTTGTAACAGTAGTTATTCCAAATGCATAGAAGGTCCTCTCTCCATGAAATTTTTTGAAAATTCTCTGAACTGAAAAGTTGTGGAAATTCGTGTTCTGATAGCCATTTACCATATTGCAATGTAATGAGGAATATGTCTAAATGGGTCGAGGGGGTCTCCACTATAGGTTTTATAATTTAAAGTCATTCTTCCAACATAATATTAGGCATATGCTAAGAATGCTGAAGATATAAATGGTTTGAATTTAGACAATTTACTGTGTTGTTATAAAGTATATGCCCTTTGACATGATATGCTTACATTTATCCATAATTGTAGATTGAAAAGATGATAAGCACTGTTGGAGACTGTGTCCAATACAAAGAAGAAGTTAAGAGTGCTATCGAAGAGTTAATCACCAACTCTAAAGAAGCCCAAGCAGAGGCTGAAAAGATCTTGGATACAGAAAGCTTACTACAAGCTCAGCAACTACTACTTCATCATCAGGTAGGGCAATTACTCATGTCCGCATTTGTCTTTTTTTTTTTGAATATGTACACAATAGGGTACAAATTTTATTTTGTAACTTAAATTATTCCCAACAGGAAGTTTTGTATATTTAAGCTTGCAAGGATCATTAATGCAAATGGCATTTAGTCCATGTTCTAACAGTAATTCCTAGTTTAACAAAAAAAATGCAGTCCAGAGATAAGTTTGAGATAATATTTTAATTTATTCTGTTTGTGTTTTTAACCATTGTTAAATGTGTATAAATACATTTATGTGTATGTACCTAAGCAGAATCAGTCACTTGCAACATTCCAACTAATGGCTAAAATTATAGTAGTTTTGCAAGCATTTTCTAGTTATGCAAGAATGATAGATCAAAACTTTTATGGCTTACAATAATAATAAATCATATGCATTGCATACTAAAAGTGCCTTGAGCTGTATACTGAAATATATGAGATTAACTTCAAGGCCTGCTGAGGAAGAATAATTTACTGTCAATGTTTGGGCATTATGTGAATGTTTGGTATTATTCTGTATTTCTGTGAGGCAAAACATGTCTTACTATCCTACTATGTCCTACTTTTTTTTTTTTTTTGTCCTATTTTGTGTTTTTGAAAACTATTACATGTATTTTTAAAATTTATTTTTAAAACTCTGCAATCCTTATCATTCAAAGGAGAGATAGAAGGATTAGCTGATTTAACCCAAAGTTCGGACTCTTCTTTTGGTATAGGCTGGTATGGTGAAAACAAAAATTTATAAAAGAAGTTTACCTGGCAAAACAAGCAATGAGTCAGGCATGTGAGGAAAGGACAGGGGATATAGTCTGAGAAGTTTCTGGTAGTGTTACAAGCCAAAGTGTATTGAGGGAACAGTTACGTAATTTGGATGTCTGCCTGTTGCTGGCGAATGCATGTTTTTTGATCAATCTGAAGTTCCAGCCTGTGCCTCAAAGAGCGCCGAGCTGACTGTAGTGCTCGTGAGGAGTTCATGCACATGTGATTGCTTTTTTCAATTGCTCAGTTGTTGTGGTTCTGTTTTCTAAAACACTGCTATGAATGAATGGCTTTTTTACCTTTTCCATGCCATTTGTGTGCCATGGCCATTGTGGGTACATGCAACCTTTGGATTGTCTGTAATCTGTTCTATAAATTTATGAGATTTGCCTAAATGCTTCCTAGAGTTTATCTCCTTATTTGTTACCCTCTTTGCCTACTCCTACAAGAAAGATGTTCTTGTGTGCCAGTTTCCCAAATAAGCTAAAAAGAAGTAGTAACTGTATATCATTCCTGTTGAATGAATCCCTGTAGCAAAGGGCAAAGAGAATCCGTGCAAAGAGGGAGGATGTGCAACAGCAGATTTCGCAAGCTAAACAATTGCAGATTGAAGGTGGACTGCCAAGCACGATGCAGGAAGATTTACAAAAGTTGGAAGGAACATTGGAGAATATGGAGCAGACAATGGAGAAACGAGAAGAACAGTTACAGGTGGGTCATTTGCATGTAGGAATAAAAATTATGCTTTAACCTTTTTTTAAATTTATTTTTTATTTTTTAAATAGAGAAAAAAGTTTACACAAAAAAGTTGGAGCTCAGTTTCCCTCCTCTGAATTATATTAGTTGGGATTTTCATTATCGGTACCTCCATCAAAGCTTACTGAATTTGCTAGATACCTTTTAATTAATAAAGAACTCATGGTGTAACTTTGCATGCAAGGCATCTGTGTATTTCAGAGTGACAATATTTCAACACTGTTCTAGAGGAGACATTACCCTTTAATGAGAGTTTTTGGGCTGGATATTGAACACTCGATACAGTGCAAATATTATCCTCACAAGTACTGTGTGAAATACTCCCTCTCATCTTATATTTAGAATAGGAAGAAAGAAGACAGAGAAATTACATTATGTGCCTCAGGTTTTATAACAAATTACTGTCTGAATTGGCATTATAATTTAGAGCTACTTACATCTAAACCTAAGTTTTCGTCCTTACATTTCTCTAAGCAGAAAGGCAATCCAGCTATTGGGCATGTTCACCACTTTGAATGTTTAAAGTTATAAAAATTACTTCCCAAATAAATGAAAAACAAGTAATCAAATGACTTTTTATTGTAAGAGTTTCTTGATAGAATTATTTTTTCCAAAGAAAGAAATATTACATGAAGTTTTAACTTGTGCCTTGCTTTACTTCAGAATCAAAATTCCAACAAATTTCTCATGACTGGTAATAACTACTATCAAAATTCTACTATTGATACTACTATCAAAATTTATCAAAATTCTACATTGTCAGAAAGAAAAAGTAGATTCTTATTTTTATAATTTCTCCTACCATTTTACTGTCCTTTACTTAAAGACCTTGAAATCCTTTTAAGGAATAGCTGAGTATCAGTAGCCATAAGCATAATCATTTGTAGTCATTACTTCATACTTTTCATACGCTGTACCAAGCTGAGATGTAAATATTACCTGCACCTGTGAGAACCACCATGCTGTTCTATGTAACATAGTGCCAATCAGATTGAAAACTCAAAAACTTCTCCTTTATTCAATTTATTACAATTTCCTGTGTTGGGTAGGCTGGATTTCAGGAGAAATTTCCGTATTTTAGAATGTACATTCTTCATTTTTTACTTTTTTAGTAACTCAAAATGAAATTCTATCCTCCCCACCACCCTTTTGTTCTTGTTGTCTTTGCTTTTGTTTTTTTTTTGCAGGTCACAATAAATAAATGGGAACAGTTTGAAAGGGACAAAGAAACAGTAGTAAAGTATCTTAATCAAGCGAGCTCTGCACTTGAACGTATCTTAAACTTTAGCAGTTTAGAAAGCCTCACCACCGAACTGGATCAGACAAAGGTATTCACTGCACGAAGTACAGTGGCTATCACTGTGCCTTGCATGTTAACATGTATCATTAGTCTTTGCATGGTTTCTCTGTTAGGGCATTGCAAATTGTATAAGTCTTTATCAGAGTGGAGCCTGCGTAGACTGTTTGGAGGTAAAACGTTCTTTTATTAAATGATCATGAAGAATTATCCAAATCTACCTCTGAGTCATTTGTATTCAAGAGGATGAAGTGATTCTTCCCATTTTATGGTCAGCAAGATCACGTCTGTATTGGTAAACTAGATGGTCTCAAGCACCGTCCTGTCATCATCTGTTGTATGCTTTTTATCGTGGCTTGTGCTAACCATTGCTCTCTTAGCCCTTAGGAGCAGAAGGAATGTTCATACTTCTGTATGAACACTACTCATATCACTTGCTCTTAATACCAGAGAATGGCCCCAGTCGATTTTGTTTACTAGTACTGAAGTAGTAAAAGTGATTGGTTTTCCTTAACCCTTGATGAATCTGGTAAATGGTATCTATCTTGGTTGTTCTCAGCATCCATTGTCATGGCCATGTGCATGTAGTGTGATATAACGGTTGCTAAGTGAAGTGAGATTTCAAGCCATGTGATACTACACACGTAAAGGGTTCTATAAATCTTTCATGTAAAGAATTATATCTATAGACTAAATACATATGATTACCACAAGCATTTAATTCTATACAATTCACTGATAGATTTACGTCGAAGAGTTGCAGGAAAAAAATGTAAAGGGAGAATTAAAATCTTTTAGACAAATAGCTTCAGTTCTCTTTGTGCTAGTTTACTCAAATGAGTATTTCTTAGCTGGTATTTGAAGACATCTTTCTTCTGAATTTGCTTCTGTGTATTTATACATTGAAATTGTACATATATGCAATACTTTCTTTCACCAGAAACACCAAGAAAAAATATTTTCCAGGTGAATAAATTACATCTTTCTCTGTTATATGAAAATGTGCACACTTACGTTAATATCATTCATCCATACAGGAGCTGTCTAAACAGACTGAAGCCATGGCAATGCAGGCTGAGAATTTGGTGAAGAATTCTTCTGAGATACAGCTTGGTTCAAGGAACAAGAAGTCCCTCCAGCGACAGGCAAAAATAATCCAAGAACAAGTGAAAAAAGTGGAAGTTAGTCTTGAAGAAGAGTATGTTCCTAACAAGTTGTAGTATTTCCTGCCCACTATAAGAATGTATTAGATGCCTAGAAACCCGTCAACATTTTGTGTTGTCTCGTCAGCTCTGTTACTTTCAGCTTGCTGTGGCTTAGTAACCCAGATTATAACATAAGATATGCGAGATGGGTAGTATGCACAAATAAGCAAAATCTTTTGTTTGCTGATATTTATTTTAAAAAAAAATGTAGTCGCAATTAACCTATCAGAGTTCTATCTTTAAGGTCCAGCTGAAAGCTTGTGAAAAAAGGATGATAATTAGGATTATACTTGAGGTACTTGTCTTACAGAAAGAAGGAAAAAAGAAAAGGCAGTGCAAATGTGAAAACAGAACACTTGCTGCCTCAGCTTTCCGCTTTCTCCATAGGAATGTCAAAAAGTGCCTTTATCTTAGCTGAATACCCAAATTTTATTTCATCGGCAATATCAAAAACTGCTTCTGCTGCTGCAAATAAGAAAAGGCATCATTTGCTAAATTTCATTTTAAAATGGAAAGTTTTCCAAACTCCAAGAAAATGTTGCAAAATCCTTTAAATATGTATAACTTTCAGTGTTTAAAAATTTCATCCCTTTTCACAATTGAGAGCTTAAGCTGTCATTATTATTTTGTGTGTGTATATATATATATGAATGTGTGTGTGTGTGTGTGTGCGCAGGTATACACACACACACACAAATATATATCTATATATATGCACACACACTTATATGGGTATATATATATGGGTAAAATTAGTGGTTTTGAATATATTAGATTTGATTCACAAGTCATGGAGATATGTACCACTTCTATGTTTTCACAGTGGAGTAACTATTTAGATGAATTTGCCTTTACAAGACTTAGTACAATTCACAATCTCCGTATAAATGCTAGTCAAAGGCAATGCTAGCATTATTGATTTTATTCCCTACCAACCATTGTCAGACTACCCTCACTTTAATCTGCTGCCTTTTTCTCGCTGAGGAAAATAACAATTTTAAGATAGACAATAACTAGCTTCTGTAGCAGCTATACCTTATTTGTGTTTGGTGATCTATTTATTTTACTTCCTAAAATATGAACTACTGTTGATTCGTAATCAAATTCTATCATACCCTACTTGCTATTTTCCTTTATGCATTATTTTTCCCCTGTATTCCTAAGTAAAACAGAATAATTTTTTGATTCAAGAGATTCATCCTTCCGTCATCCATTTTTTTCAAAAATGTGGCATCTATTTTTAAATAAAAGTCTTTGTTGCTATCCCCTTGCCACCTTGCCACCTAGATGTGGAGTTGGTTGTGGTATGTTATTGCGGTGCAAGAGATGATTTAAAAAAAAAAAAAGAAATCCCTTCTGTAAAACATACAATGTCCTTAGTGACTCTGTAGAGAATGTGATTAGTGTACGAGAGTTGTGTTGTAACTCACATCATTAATAACACTCTTGGCCAAGTAAATTAAAGTGAAGTTTTTCCCAAGTAAATAAAATGAACCAACAAACAAGAAAGGGGTGAAAAAAAGGTAAGCAGCTCTCTACAATCAGCTGCTTAGCAAGATGTCCTTCACAATCTGCAGCTTTTTTACAACTATAAGGAAGCTAGGTACAAAGACAGAGGGTTTCAATCATTCTGCCTCTGAATTAGACCTATAATTGTGATTCTGATTTCCAACTGTATTATTCTTTGGCTAGATTTGAGATAAATCTTTTTGCACTTTGTTTTCCTGCAAATAATACAATAACCCAGATATAAATTTGTATATACTTTTATTAATGAATAGCTGTTGACATTGCTAATTTTTATTTTTGAAAGTAAAAAATTTTGAAGGTGAATTTTAACATTTTAGGTGACTTTTTTCCTTAAAGCTTTATCTGGCTTTATTGAAAAAAAGAGAACACCAATATTGAAAACAAATCTTTATAATATGGAGTGATTTTTAAGGCTATATTTACAAGCAAAATATATTTTGGCATTTTGTAATATTCAGAATTTTCAGATAAAATTTTATTACTATTGAATCAGAAAATAATGTTTTACAAGCTCTATGTCAGATTCACATTACCACTGGCTTCCTTAAAAGGAACTTCAAAAGGAACAGAAACTTGCATGCCAGAAGTTAATTTTGTTAGGTTTTACATAAATATTGTAAGGGCCATAGAGCTGTTATCTGTGACAGAGTACTTTGCTTGCTGTCCAGAATGTATAAGAATCAGTCACATCCCTCTCTGTTTAGTTTCCAAGAATTGAAATATATGGATTTGGTTAGGTCATATCTGTTGTTGATTCTATGGCTTGATGTGAAATCATTGCCTTAGAGAATGCAGACTTCCTGTAGGATTAGCAGATTGCCACTGTTTATAAAAAGCAAATTTAATAAAGTAGTGAATGCTGGTTACATGTATATCCATAGTACACTTTTTTTTAATTGTTACTTCTATTAACTAAATGACTATCATCTATATACTCAGGTATCTCTTTTCAAGATATCTGATCTACTAATATTCCATATCATTTCATATAAATAGCACTTTTTTTTTGCGTTTCCTTTCTGTTCCTGCTATCGTGAGATTCTTGGTGCACAGCTGATAAAGGAAACTGTACTCTTTCTCACTCCTGGGTACTGTCACTAAGCTTAATATAATTGTGGACATAGTCTAAAAGAGAAGTGAGTTCAACTTTGGTCACACATTTTGGTCCTCAAAACACAAATTTTTTTAAAATGACTCTCCTGTAGATTGAATAAGTTGTATTTTTTATTTTAATAAGAACATAAGTAGTTTTATTATATTAAACTGTTTATTCTCTCTAATTAATTTGGTTAATTTTAGTATTAAAAGCATGGAAATGGTGAAAAACAAGTGGGATCTTTTTGGCAATAATTTTGAAGCTCTGTCCATCTGGATAGCTGAAAAAGAAAAAGAACTGGAAACTTTGGGAATATCATCATCTCCTTTGGACGTACAGATCAGCCAAATCAAGGTGATTGGTTCTCATTATGTTTAGCATAAAAAAAAAAAAAAAAAAAAAAAAAAAAAAAAAAAAAAAAAAAAAAAAAAAAAAAAAAAAAAAAGTGTCTTTGTGTTAGAGATGCTAGAGCCTGAAAGGAAGAAGAGACATTAGATTCACGTGTCAGAACTATCCCGGCGTAATGGTGCTGCACTTTATATGCAAAAATATCAAGCAGTAAGCTTCTACGTAAGCTAAAGAAGATTCTTTTAGGCTGCCTTTTGGTTTGCTTTGCCTGTATAAAGTCTTTTTGTGTATGATTAAAATTTATTTTTTAAGTTATACTCTCCTCTTTTGAGTAATCACTACTGATGTACAAAATGTCTACCTAAATACAAAGTGCGGACAGCCTTTGTATTACAAAGTGTACATCAGCTAGTTGATATAGAATGTGACTTTTAATATTGCCAACTACAGCTATAACTTGGTTTATGTATTTTTCTTTTGCTGAAACAATAAAGAACTGTGTTGCTCTGGGTAGCTTACAAATCCGCATATTGGTTATTGCTATTGTATTTGCACATAAATTCTATGTACATATTCTTTTAGTTCCTTATTGGTGTGAGATGCACATTGACTCCAAATATAGCTATTTCAAGGGCTGATTTTATTTACATGATAAATTGTCCCTCTCTGATTGCATGTTTTCAAGGGGGCATAGGTTTTCATTGTGTTCATTGTCACTTCCTTAATCTGACCTCCCTGCTCTTCAGAAAGCGTTTAGTGGTTGAGCTGCTTGCAGTCATGGACCCGACCTCGACTACATATTTTTGAAGTATCCCATAATGCATCTTTCATGTGATTGGAACAGCTTATCAACAGACTTTCCTCCTCTTAATTTGGTGACAACTTTACATATACCAAATAAATAAAATCTCCTCATTTCTTCATTGAAGAAAAGCTCAATGCTTGAGTTCTTGTTTAATGACTACTGCAATTCATAAGTGGTGTCCTTTCAAAATAGTATATATGCATGTATTCCGGTTGCATACATTGTCATGTATCCTAACTTGTTAACTTCTAAATGAGATTCCAGTGTTTGACAGCTGAGAAAACAAATACATCAAATTATATTAATAAAGCATTACAGGATAGATTAAAAATCTTTATCAAAATAATGCCTAATGACAGTCCTATTAGTCTATGCAAGGCACTGCTCTGGAAATCTTGCTGTTTTCTATGAGCCCAGATTAATAGTAGCTATTACACTGCATTGTAAGTTTCTGAAAATTCCAACAAGATTCTTCATTGTTTAACTGTCATGTCAGGAAGAAAAAGGCCACCAGCTAATCTTAATGACTGTCCCACTGAAAAAATAAGAGAAAATACTCCAGAGAAAGGTTAGGGAACATATTGTTCATTCATTTGCATTGCAACTCTTTACACTTTGATATGTGAAACAAATTGTTTAAGCTCTGATACCTGGACACAGCTAAAGGTCCCCTTAAGTTATATCATTAAATGCCTAATTTGCAAGATTATGCTACATTCTATTGTATATTTCCAAAAGAGTTTATTTTTGTCTTAATGCTAGTCAACATGCTGAATTCATAATTTCAAATCTGTCATGCTAGTAAGGAGTACCATACTGTGAGGCAAATAAGGACAAAAATGAGTATGACAGCTTTGCCTAATCCTCCCCCTCACCCCCCAAAAAAGAAAGGTGAAAATACTTACCATACATTCTAGCAGTAACAGTGTTTCTGTTGAAGTTCTTTGCAAAGCCTATATGGCCTCAGCAAAGCCAAGATTCAGCTACCCGTTTTTCAGGAATTTCTGGTGAACATGATGACAGTTACCACAAGTGGTACCGAGGCTGCCATTAGCGGTAACAAGTTTGAAGGCCTCAATTATCCACCTTCTCTTATATAATTGAGGGAATTTAGCAGAATAGTGTGGGAGTAAGCAAGTGCTGCCTAATTTCTATCTGCTGCCTTGTTAGCTAATGTTGGCTTCAGGGCTGTAAATCCAATTCTCATGAGAAGGGAAAAAAGGGTATTTTTTGGCCTGAATTAATTCAGAATATTTTGCATAAAAAGTAACTATAAATGCTTATAGCAATGCATTTTTAGTACCGTCAGTCTCTAATTCTGTCTCTGTATGTTGCACTAAGCTGCTCCTGAGCTATGTAATAGCGAGTGAGATGCTGTTGTATTTTTATCACAATTATAATAGGAGGTCAAGAGTTTTGGTGCACGTGAGTGCATTTTTGGGAAAGTTTTCAGTTGATGCCATGTGTGTACGCATTCTATCATCACCTCTGAGAAGAGCTCTGGCCTCTTTCATTTCCTTCTTCAATGAGCATTTTGCTCTTAAGAAGAGATCTGTGGACATGCCACATCAATAGCAATGAAAATAACTCACTAGTGAAGAAAAAAATAAATCCAATGTTTAATGAATAAATAGTTACAGATATCATAAGTTTGTCTTAAGTCTTCTATGCCATGGACCAAAAAGTCTATACTATATATCAAAAGTGTCATAGACTGTTACCAATCCTTTTTCATGGTGAATTCTTCTTCATGCCTCGGTTTAATTTATACTTTTTGATAACATAGTATTTTAAGATAGGGATAGAAAATAGCATCCTTTTTTTTTTTTAATTCATGGCATGATTTATTTTCTTTAAAACTTATTAAATGCTTAATTGTTATGATCCATATTTTCAAAGACATTGAGTTATATTCTATTTTTTCTTTTATCTTGGTGATTGTTATATTTATTTCAATGCTTGAAGAACACTGGTCATTGATTTACTGTGAAGCAGGAGATGCTAAAATGTCAACTATTTTGTCTGCTTATGAAGATGTGCATCTCAGCCTCTTGTAATTCATTTTCTTATAAATGATGTTTTTAGAGCAGGCTGTTTTTCAAAAAGGAAGCTTGCAGGAAGGACTTTCCTACCAGTTATTTCAAAGGGTCACTGAACTCTCCTCTTATTCACTCTTAATGGAAAAAAAATAGCAGCATAGTTAAACAAGGAAATTATGTGAAGGTAGTTAGATATTATTTTTTAAATACAAAGATAAAAATAACTAAAATCTTACTGTACTTCATTATATGCTATTACTTTACATTTTAGGTTATTAATAAAGAAATAGATGACAAAATAAATGGAATTCCCAAACTAGAAGAGGAAGCCCAGTCTTTATCACAATTTGTTACCTCTGGAGAATGTGCACATATTAAAGCCAAACTGACTCAGGTCAAAAGGTATTGGGAAGAACTAAAAGATCATGCACAGAGACTGGAAGGAACAATCACAGGGAATGCATCAGCACAGCACAAATATGAAGAAAGTCTCAAACAGGTAGAAAATGCAAAATCTTTCATTTACAGCAATGTATAGAATTGCCTCTCTCTTTTCTCAGATTGAATATAAGTTGTCATACTAATTACATGAACTGGAATATATGGATAGAATATATGTCTTTAAAAGATAATTTAAAAACATTTGTAGGTAAATATGTGCTTTGATTGACTTAAAAAGGAGGTTCAAGAATATACCAATATACTGACACTCAAAAACAAAAGCAAAAACAAAAGTATTTTGAACAAGCTGAGTTCAAGCTGAGAACAAGCTCCTAGATGTTGCAGTGGTAAATCACATCCAGACTTGTTAGAAATGCTATAATCTCAATCTCATCTTGTTTATAGAAGCATATAGCATATTACGAGGGAATAATTTGAATATTGTTATTTTCCCAGTCACAAGAAGCTGTGTGCAGTCAGCATCCTTTAACCTCAGTAGACATTGAGGAAAGAAAGAAAGAAAGAAAGAAAGAAAGAAAGAAAGAAAGAAAGAAAGAAAG
>VZSG01000107.1:1002977-1041481 GCA_013398315.1 Nothoprocta pentlandii
CCCTGTGCCACATGCTGTAGGTGTGCCTGCTTGAGCAGGAAGGTTGGACTAGATGATCTCTAGAGGTCTCTTCCAACCTTAAATATTCTGTGATTCTGTGTAATTCAGGAAGTGAGAACTTTATGTTCAAGTTCCAATGTTCCTTTTGTTCAAGTCACCTTGTTCAGGATTTGCTGTGTATGAGATGAGAATTCATATATTTTCCTCAGTCACGTGCTTTATGATGTATGGACCTCAAGTGATTTCTAAAAGCTCAAAATAATGTTTCAAAAAATAGCTGAAAAAACTTACGTACCGCTCCATCCTGTTTCCTACTTGCACCCCATGATGAACTGCTATGTCACACTCTCTTGCTTCAGCAGCAGTGCAGTGAGCAGTGCGGTTTGACACAGCCTTCTCCCATTTCAGAAAGGATCAGTGCTGTGTTCTTATCGATCTGATGAAGGAATATCAGACTTTGAAGTCAATGGTAATGAAAGTCATAGACAGCGCCGACAGTGCTTCTGTGATCAAATCCGTTTGGAAGGATCATGAAGATGTCAGGAGAACCTTATCAAAGGTAATTATAAGCATTTTTATTTGAGGGATTTAACTCATCTTTGACTTCAGTGGATTTTTCTGTTTAAAAAGCATCCTTTGAGCTATGTTTAAAGTTTTTTCGAACTTACCATCAAATCTTGTCAAAATGACGCTCAGAATTTCAATCCAACTGCCTCTGATAAAGAGGAAAGAATACAATCTTTTCTCTGCTTTTGGTGAGATCCATTAATGTGTATCTGAATGCTGCTATTTCAAATAACATTTTAACACCTAAAATTGTACAGTGTTAATTTATATGGAAAGCTTTGTTATATGGAAATCTGTTTTATATATAAAATCGTTAAAAAATGTATTCCTATCACAATATGAGAAGATATTTCCAATCAAAATACTTCAGTGTTCTTCCATATTGGATATTTCTTTGAATGGATAAAAGCCAGTGAAAGAAAAATCTGACACTGGAATATTATTCTCTATGATAGGAAAAAAGAAAACATTTATGTCTCTTCAAACACAAATCTCACTTTTTCTGAAGTTTGATGCCCTTTTATGTCTGTCTCTGCCTAAGACTACTTCATTGAAAGGGATGCAATGTTGATACTGGCTATTGAGAAGAGATAAGGAAGTTGGATCCTACATTCCACTCATTTCATTTAAATTATATTTTTAACATTCCTAACTGTATTAGTCCAAGTTATTCTTAAACCATCAACCTAAAATAAATGTTCTGAGTTAAATTGTTTCCATTCATTTGGAGAATAATTTCATTTGGAAGTCTATTGAGCTCTTATTAAAAATTCAGCAGTCAGAATTATGTAACCATCATTCTAAAGTATACATATTTTTAGGGTTCTTTTAATAGACATCTTAACTAGAATTATATGTCAAATATTTTTCAAGTTAAGAGGGAATTAGAGCATAGATTTATTTTAGACCCTAGAGTTGCAATACCAGTGTATAAAGAAAGATGTATAGATTCCATATCATATATTTCTTTAATGTGAGCCTTGGCAAGCTCTGTTCAATGATAATTATACCTGGACCTGAAGGAACTGAGGACAACAAATATTTTGCCCACTTGTTGGCAGTGTACATCTAGAATTTAGTATTCCCACTTGTGCTTTAATTATGAGGAAAAGCCTTAATTACTACATTTGTGGAAAAAAAAACATCCCCATTATTCTGTGTTTTGTGATGTAGTTAAATGTTAGATGGCATACTGACAGATTTAACAGATGTAGTTAATCCTGTGGGACAAGGCATGGGTGTCTGGAGAACTGGATTTTTCTTTCTTTCTTCAAGGTTCATTAAACAAGCAAATATTTATAAATACTTATGTTCACAGCATGAAGCTGCCAAGAATGATCTGAGTGATAAACAAAAAGACCTGGATACTTTCACCAATAAAGGAAAGCATTTGCTAGCAGAACTGAAAAGAGTCCGTGACTGTGATCCCACTGTGGTGAAGACAGATATGAACTGTACAGTGGACAAATGGCTCGATGTAAGAATCTGATGCTTATTCACTGAATACAGTTTTTAAGATGAGAAAATGTTGCAGTATTAGTATTTTGTTAGAGTCTTAAAATGCAATGGCTTAGGAGAGTTTACTTTGAATTGTATCTCAGAAGGATCTCCGTTTGAGGAAGAACTTCTCTGCTGTGAGGGTGACAGAGCCCTGGCACAGGCTGCCCAGGGAGGCTGTGGAGTCTCCTCTGGAGATCTTCCAAACCCGCTTGGATGCCGCCCTGTGCCCGTGCTCTGGCTGTCCCTGCTGGAGCAGGGGGGTTGGACTAGGTGATCTCTAGAAGTCCTTTCGAAACTCAACCATTCTCTGATTCTGTGATGTTTGTAAACATTTAACATATTTTGTATGCACAGAGTTATAACATTCATTTACTAGATTTTTCAAGATGTCTTAGACAGTGTATGAAAGTAACAGGTATATATTATCTCAGTGCACACTTTGATATATAACTTTAGGTTGAATTCTTAGCTAATGTACATCAGTATTATTTCAGTAAATTAAATTGGATTAAATAAATTAATCAATAGATTGTGCTAAATTAAAAATATTGAAATTTTAATTTCAATCATGATCATAATAAGATGTAGATATAGTGAGAAAGACACAGCAGAGAAACATGACACAAAAGCTAGTGTTTTATGTTTTCAAGTTTATATACAGATTTATTAGCAAATTCTTATATTACTTAATAAAGCTAACAACAAATGTTCTTAAAAATAAAGTTTATTTGAACAAAAAAAATCTTTCCCAATCAAAAATGTATAGGTTTTTAGAAAATGTCACATAGGAATTTTATTATTTTTATGATACAGGAAATTGATTTGAAATTATAATTTCTTATTGCTTTGAACGTACACATATTTCTAAGAGGAAACTTATTTTACTTAGATATACTGTTTTTTTCTAATGCTAGAATTACTAATTCTTTCTTACAATTGAGCTCAAAATAAAGAAATCTCTATGCCATTTCTGAATGGTATTGATGTTTTTTTCCATTTTTAAAAGGTGTCTGAAAGGATAGAAGACAACATAGACCGGTTGAGAGCAAGCGTGTCTCTGTGGGATGACATACTGAAAACTGGAGATGAAGTGGATGGATGGTGCAATAAATGCATTTCTGAACTGAATGAAGGCATCAGCAAATTGAGTAATAGTCAGAAAATGGAGGTCATGCTGAAAGAGTTCCAGGTAAAACCTGTAAATCAGTGATAAAAATGTCTGTATCTTCTAGGCCAAATTCTCTGCAGGTAACAGTCACAAATATAAGACTATACTGTTGCAGCTCACTGTGTCTTCTGCTTAGTTAATGAGATCACTAACCCAGGGGCTAGCTGACAGAACTCTAAACTTTTTGTTGAAGCTGACTTTTTCTGACAGAAACAAGAACAATGTAACTCTTACTGAATCTAAGCCCTGTGTTTTGGCTCTAGCAATACATGTCAGTCTAGTCTGTAAGAAAATAAATTTCAAAAAGCATAGCATTGGACCAAATCCTGTTCCAAAGGAAAAGTTCAGCTAAGGTTAAGAAAAACAAATAAGAGTTTTTACAAATCTTGTCTTAGGAGCTAAATCCTTCAGACAGTACAATAAAAAAGGCGAGTGAAGTACAGAGCAGATTTTAATACTGAATTATAACAGTTTCACTAGCATTTTATCTTGCCTGTCTGGGTAGTGTTACATTACTTTAGAAATACAAGCAGTGCTCGAAAAGCATTCTGCCACCATTGACTTAAAATCTATAACAGGTCAAACACAGAATGACTCCTAGTCTGTTAAATTTGAAATAAATAATGCTTGTGAGAAGATGCATAGTGAACATATACACACAATACAATCAAAAGTGAAATGGTGCTAAAGCATCTTTGTTTTTGCTGAGAGTAAAGCTGTATTTAAGAACTTTCTGTTTACAACAGCAATGAGACCACCAATATAAATCAATAATAAAACTAATCTGGCGTAGGACCAGCCAGTGCCTGAAACACAGATATACCTAAATCAGGGAAGGGCCATAGCAGCAGAGGATATTGAGGACTGTATATATGTTTGCAGTCACAAAATACGTAGTCCATCATAGATTTTTTGCCCCACCTTTGTAAACAGGCTATAGAGGAAAACCTGTTTACTGGCACATGAGGTCTACCATGTTTTTCAGCAATCAGAAATAGATGAGCATGGAAAGGAGTATTCAGTGTCTATTTTGTGGGATATAGCAGTGGTTCCTTTCTATCCCATCTCAGCCGATGTCACATCCCTGTAGTGCAAAATGACCTCTGAGGATACTTCTGAAGCTGAACTTCTGCCGTGTCAGTGTAGAAATTAAATGCAGTAATTTTATCCTTAAATCTCTGGTTATATTTTAATCAGTGATCTGGACTCTGGAGAGAGTCCAGAACAGGGCTACCAGGATGATCAGGGGCCTGGAACATCTGCCCTGTGAGCAAAGGCTGAGGGAGCTGGGCCTGTTCAGCCTGGAGAAGAGAAGGCTGAGGGGGGACCTGATCAGCGTGTATAAATACCTCAAGGGAGGCAGTGAGGAGGAGGGGGCGGCCTCTTTTCAGTGGTGGCCAGCGACAGGACTAGAGGAAACAAACTGAAGTACCAAAAGTTCCACAGGAACTTAAGGAAATATTTCTTGGCATTGAGGGTAGGAGAGCCCTGGCACAGGCTGCCCAGAGAGGTTGTGGAGTCCCTTTCTCTGGAGATCTTCAAAACCCGCTTGGACATAGCCCTGTGCCACATGCTGCTGGTGACACTGCGTGTGCAGGGGTATTGGACTAGATGATCTCTGAAGGTCCTTTCCATCCTTAAGGATTCTATGATAGCAGCAGCAGCCATGTGGGCAGCATTTATATTTTAAATCTCTTTTCAGCATAAAATTTAGTTCTATGTCTAATTTTTTCCAAGAGTTCACTTCCCTGTAATAAAAAACAGAGAACACATGTATTATAGTCTGCATTCCATCAAGTGAAACCTAACAACCACAGTGGATTTTTCCAGTCAAATAAACAATGACATTCATTTTTATTCAGCCACTTTTTAGAAACTAAAGCTGCTAGTGCATTTTAAATGCTAAAATGTGTGTGATTGTTTTAATGGAGCAGGGCAAAATCTCTGAATTTAATACACTAAAGAAAAGGAGATGGGAGATTTTTAGAGAAGAAAACTTAATAGAACAATTGTGTTTGCCTTTAATCGCTAAACCTTGTTTACATTTTCTTTATTTTTTTTTTTTCCATTTCGCGGAGCATTCCTCTGAAGGTCTAAATCCTTTTTGTTGTTTGGTATGAAATGTTGACTAAATTTCTTTTGCAGTCTGAATTCAAGGACAGCGAACTGAAGTTGGAGCTGCTTAGTTCAAAAATTTCAGATCTCAAAGAAATGACCCACAGTCAAGAGCCTCCTGCAGATCTTCAGGTAAAAAGGACATTGTTGCTCACAGTCTAGGTTCAAATGACCAAGAAGAAACTGTTACACTTTGTCTCACATATATATGTTGCTGTTACGGATCATGGCTTATGGTTGCTATCTGTGTTCCTAAGTCACTGCTGGTTTTTCTAAGTAAGCATGTTTTAATTGGAGATTAGAGTTGTAGACTTTTTGTTTGTTTGTTTTTAAGTTCAAAAATTGCAGTTTACCAGATGTCTAATGAGGTATGATGCAGGTATTCTTAATATTGCACAACATTAAGCCCTATCATATGTGGATATGTAGAGAGTTTCCCTCTTTGAAAGTCTTCTAATGTAGAGGTAGTGGAACAGAAGACTTTAGTGGACTGGAATTAGTGCCCTGAACTAACGGTTACCAAAAATGAATAAAACAGAAACCTTGACCTGTTGAACTTCTACGACTGGCTGGATCCGTATATTTTTAAGTTTTAGGGAACATAAAAATATGAAACAGAGCACCCAAAAATATATCTTTGTGTGTTTGGTTTCAAATGCAAAATGATTCTGTGATATTATCAAATTCCATTATGTCAGAAATTTTAAAAGCTGACTGTGGGATTTACACAAGCAGAGAAGTATCTCAATTAAATATTTTTTTTCAAAAGCATTCATCAGATTTTAGCTGAACTCGACCTAACACTCAAACCTTTTCCAGATTATGCCATGACCCAAACATAAGCCTAAATTAGCAATTTAGATATTTTACTAAATAGTATCACAAAGTATGACTTACTATACCTATAGTAAAAACCTGTGCTGATGCCTCTGTTCTCACTATTCCTTTTACATGAGAGGCTAAGAAACTTCAGATTTCATAGCTTTATATGAATTTGATATCCATCCACTTACAGAAGAAAACTAGGAATGTGCTATTTTGCAGTATGTAACTGTTAAACAACACACTCATTTTCAGTTATTGAATGTGATATATAAAAAGAAAAATCAGTTACAATAAATTAACTGAAGTTAATATATCAATGTAAAATAGAAATTTTAAGTCCCTAGTAAAACATAAATCCACAAATTAATTGAGCACATGTTGGATATATTTAAGACATTTATAGTATCATCAGGTCACATTAAGAAAACAAAAGGGAATTAATTTATTAAGAGAAATCGTAGGAATTGCTCATTTATAGATACTATCCTATTATGAGTGATTGGATCTGCTTTTAATTAGTAAAATGTACACAGCAAACATCTATTATAATTACACATATTGTTGTGTTTAAACAGATTAAGGAATAATGTCTAGTATTTTTTTGTGTTTTCAATTTGTTTCAGCCTTACATATAAATTCTGTAAGCCTCAACACTCCATAAGTCTTAACAATCTTTCATTACATAGCATTAGTTGTATTTAGGTCTTGTTATGTATGTATGGGATGTGTTGTAAAAGAAAGAGATCAGCTGCTTATTTCTGAGAGGCTGATGATAACACATCAGTTTGCAGTCTGGCTTTTTTTTTCATAAACTTTCAGTTCTCTTGTTACAATGAGAATTGCTTCATTTTAACAGTTTAACAAATTACATTTTGCTTCTAGTTCATAGAATCAGATTTGAGGCAAAAGTTGGAACATGCCAAAGAAATGTTAGAGACAGCAGAAGAGACACTGAAAGATTTCAGTACTCAGAAGGCACAGTTACAGAAGCTTATCAATTGGATGACAGACTGGTTGACAACAGTCGAAGAGACCTTGCTCAGCTGTGCCCATAACGTGAACCCTGAAGCTGTAACTAAAGTGAAGGTCAGTGCTCAAAAAGATGAATAGACCATTATGTAGTGACATCTGGTTTTTTTTCAGACTTTTTGCTAATCATATATAACAACAATTAAATATTGTCTTTCATGTTAATTTTCATTTCATGAGAAAAAAATGAGAAAATGATGAGAATATATATGTTGTCTACCTTTTAGAATATGAGCAAACAACATAGTCATCTTCTTGAAGAAGTTCCACCAGTGAGCAAAATTTCTGATATATCATATTCATACTGAAATACACACATTTTAGAAAATTGTAAGGAATAGTACAGTCTTTATTGCGACAAGAACCCATTTCATTACACTGAACTCTTCAGTTATTTCTCCAGCATGCTTGCTTACATGTCAGTTCACACACACACACACCCTGCACTTTTTGTGAATTTTTTAACTCACAAAAGTAAGACTTTGAACTGAACTCAGTTTAACACAACTTTCTATTTCAGAAATTTTCATCAGTCCTCAGATATAACAATTCTTTTGTTCTCCGTCCTAGTGCTCTCTTGATTGCATATAGTTATGTACATTTTAATGTGGCAAACAGTGTAGAAATTATTTCATCATGGAAAACATGCCAATGCTGATGTACTAGCTAATTTACATGTATTTTGGGAATAAATGTTTTCTCCAGACAGACAAGAGCTCCTTTTCATTCACAAGTCCCAGAAACACCAGTGGTGTCGTGCATCTCGTGTGTCCTTTTAGACTTTGCTGAAAATAAGCAAGGGTATTCAGTATGTCTTGAAAATTGTTATTTTTAAAATAGAGTGTAAAAGCATGAAGAAGATTTCAGTTTTCTGTTCTGACTCTTTAGTTTCATGGACCTATCTCATCTGGAAAAACTTGGGAACCATGATCTAGTACCTGTTGCCTCTGTCTAGGATTTTCAGTTTACCACAGGAGGAAGGAGCATATGGGAAGAATAGGAATCTTAAGGAAAAGAAATGTTTCTCTTGTTTCTTCAGAAATGTAGTATTTGTGCTGTAACTGCATTCTCAGGAGACACAAAGAGACCTTCAGCTTCAACAGAACAGTATTGACTCAGCGCGGGAGAACCTCAACAGCCTGTGTCGCAAGTACCACTCTGTGGAGCTGGAGACTCTTGGTGGCAGTGTCACTTCATTATTAAAGAAGTTTGAAGCCGTGAATCAGCTCTGTTCCAGGACACAAGCCAGCATGCAGGAGTCCTTGGAAAAACACTTTCTCAGTGAGTCTTCAGGCTTGTTAATATGAGCCGTTAGCCCGCAGCCATGAATCATTTTGCCAAAAAGCAGCCTGCCAGTGTTTCCAGTGATGTCACTTGCAGTTACAACTTTATTTTTGTGTTTGACTTTCAGAGAGTCCTGTTACCAAGTGTTCACCTCATATCTGCTGCAAAACAATGTGCTTTGCAAAACACAAAATTCATCTTTAAACATTTAACACTCTAACTGAAGTTCTGCCTTTCTTCAATTTATCTGTTGCTTCCTCATGTTCTCATATATTTCCCCTTCTTTGTGGAAGTATTACATACTTCATGCATTTCCCATTATGAGAGGGATTTAATCAAATGAACATGTTTCTAATGTCTACTTTGGAGCTACTTCCTGGGTTCACTTGTTAATTGGTAGAGAAAAGTAGACATTTATTTAATCTTAAAAGACATATTTATCCAAGATTAAATTGGGCCAGATAAATCACAGCCTGAAATGCCTGTCTTTCTCATTAACTCTAAAGGGCAACTTAGTGTGACTTCTCACATTTATATGTTT
The DNA here is from genome assembly GCA_013398315.1 of Nothoprocta pentlandii. Taxonomy (NCBI): domain Eukaryota; kingdom Metazoa; phylum Chordata; class Aves; order Tinamiformes; family Tinamidae; genus Nothoprocta; species Nothoprocta pentlandii. The sequence continues at coordinate 1,012,007 of VZSG01000107.1, forward strand.
GTACTGGAAACATCTAACATATTATGAAATTAGTCCTAGGGTCATAGAAGGAAGTAAGACTCATCCTTTTAGCATTTGCAGACTTATTTAAGAAAGACTTCTGAAGTGTGGAGGCACATGTACATTATTGCTGATAATGCTGCTTCTTGAAACAATATTCTCTTCTCTGTCTGTACTTTTCTTATTAAATAAGGCTCCATGCAAGAATTCCAAGAATGGTTTTCTGGTGTGAAGACTTCAGTAAAAGAATCATCTGACAGATCTGGAGACAGCAAAGTGATAGAGGCAAAACTGCATGATTTGCAGGTATAGTTAATAGCTATTTTACCTATATGTATCTAGTATATGGAAATGCTTATAACTTTTTTTTTTAGCAGATAAATAAGCTTTGTTTAACTCAGCAATATATACTGTAGAGGAAGTACAGGGAAACCAGTTCATTCAGATTTGCCATTCAGATCAAACTGTAATTTCTGGAAGGTGTATGTATAACTAAACTAGTCTTGTTTCTAGTATTTAATCTTTTTTATTTTTTCTCTTCTTTATCTTCTCTTCCTTTTCCTATTGTTTCTTACACTATTCTGTCCTGTAGATTAACACTAATGTCAAAGCTTATGTGTCATTTTCTACTGGAGCAGAGCACAACAAGGTCAGATCCTAGTCCATCTATTGAAGCTGCTGTCTTTGGACCAGATAGGAATTCAACTCTGAGAATCTTAAAGCTGTTCAATACAATTTTATTTAAAAGATCTGCTTTGAACTTGTTCTTTAGCTAGACATGGCTGGAGAAATTTGGATGCTTCTGGTAGAAACAGTGCTTATTTTTAGCTATCAGATCTTTCATGTTGAAACTGTATTCATTCCTCACACAGGTGGTGCTGGATTCTGTAAGTGAGGGACAGAACAAATTAGAAGCTGCCTGTAAGGAAGGAGAAAATTTGTATGCTTGTTTACCAAAAGCAGCTGTGAGCCATATCCAGGAGCAAATAGAAAAGTCTACCCATAGCTTCCAGGAATTCCTCAACCAGTGTGTGAACGATAAGCAAGCCCTGGAAGCGTGTGCCTCAGATCTGGGAAGGTGAGTAATACAAGTAGTCTCAGATAGGCAGAATGAAATCTTTAGGTTGTGGAAATTCAGGACACAATTTGAAATGGTTTTGAGTTATTTATTTCAGTCCTATTTTCTTCCTGCTTTGGAGTCATTTAAGAAAAGAGGTCTTCACTAAAAAAAAAAAAAAAAAGCAACAGGTTTTGATCTGAGGGTATTGATTTGCTCAAAGTATGGAAGATTGGGAACTCATATGTGGAACGTCTGTGTATCTGATGTGATCCCCAGTCAGCAGTAAGGTTCATGGTATAAAGGGGTGTGAAAAGGTGTGATGAAAAGGTACCCTTTTCATATTCTGCCCTAGCCTTTGAAGACAGTGTGCTTTTTGCACAGCACTGCCTTCTGTCCCTTTCTAGATGGACATACTTCCTAAGGAGAGGGTAGAATGTAACTCTGAAGTTATTTGGGAGGTGATTATGGTGGTTCAAATATTTTTAGCCATAATTATGTTCAAAACTGTTTCTAATTTAAAGTTATTTTTGTAGTAATGGATAAAACAGCAAGACGAGAAGGAAACTTTTGGTCTGTCTTTGTCTAAGCAAAAGGTTTGTAAATATAGAAGCTTAAAGCCAGAGCCTGGTTTGCTGAGTTTTGAGCACTTCAGATTCCAATTACGTTCTGCCAGAAAAGCAGACAGCACAACACTTCAAGTGCCTATACAATTTTTGTGTATGTCAGTATTGAGTAAAAGCCCCATTCTACCCATGTATGCTTTTTTTCTTTTTTTTTTTTTTTAACCTTGGCTTAAGTCTTTAAAAGCATTTAGAAAGATCTTTCATCCAGTCTGTCTTTACTGAATATACTAATAAATAAAAGTACTGCCACTTTAAATTTTGGAGGCTTCTTTCCCCCTGCAGTTCCCATGATTTTCCTGAACATTTTTAGAGAGTTGCTGAATATTTTTAGATTAGTAGTCATTACAGAATTATGCTTTGTGTACAACTCTCATTCACTAGGCATTAAAGTGATATTCCTGTTCTTGTGGATGATCTTCTTACTAACTTTGTTCCACCTGGGAAATATTTTTAAGGAAATACTTATCTGTTCTGTAGTTTTGAGAATCAGCACAAGAAACTCAGCCTGTGGATACATGAAATGGAAGAAAGAATAAGCACAGAAGCATTAGGAGAGCACAAACAGCTTATTCCAGAGAAGAAAAATGAGGTGCAGAAAGTGGAAAAGTTCCTGGAAGAGTTACTGACTTCAAGGTAGTATGAAATGCATTTCCTAAAAAAGATCACTTTTTTTCTTTTTAGTCTTATAAAGCAACTAACTAAACTGTTTGGGTAGAAAGTGTTTTGAAAAGATAGATAGAGATGTTGGAACGCACACTGTGAAAGGAAGCTAAGTGCAGATACTTGTAGTTTTAAGCAGCTTTGAATTGAAGTCAGATCCAATTTCTTATTTTTCATTAAAAAAAGGTTATTTTACTTCATTCATAATTGAAACCTGTGAAGTATCATATTATATCTAAAGATGTATCTAATAAGAAATAATACCACAATGGCACCTATCTATTTTCTTTTCCTTATTGTTTTCTCCTTTTGTCCTGTGGATTTGGATGCAATGAGATTGGCAGGACCCACTTTTATATAAACCTGACTGAACATAAAGAGCCCAAATAACAGCCACATAGCTGTGTGAAATCTTTCTAGAATTCAGGCTTAACCATGGAAGATGAAGTAATTGCTTTTTTATGGAACACTGTGGTTTTCAAATTCTTTTTATTAGGTTGGTGAAGACAGAACAAAAATAGTATTCTGTTTTTCGAGCCTCAGAGCCTGCTGAAAGAAAACACTCTGCCCGTTCCTATCCCCCTGAGACTAATGCGAGACAGTTTGGTCTGGGGTAAATTCCCTGTAATCTGGAGGGAGCAGGATGGGTGGGCCCATGATTTGAAATTAACTCAGACTTGAGATTAACTCAGACTGTAAAAGGCTAGAATTTTAATACCTTTTGCTGAACCTTTTTCAGAATCCTATAGTCAGTGTCTAATCCTGGACAAATGGTCTGGCCTTTCCATCATCCTTCCTACCTTTCAAAAACTATAAAATAACTGCACAGAATCTTTGACAGTTACAAAATGGTAGCAGCTCATATAAAACTAGAAAATCTGACATCCTGAAAGAAAATGAAATTTAATTTTAATTTAAATGTGCAGCATGAAGAATTTAGGGTGATTGTATAGTGCTCCAAAGTATAGGAGAAATGGTATGATACATCAGGAAAGCTATTCATTGATGCATATTGCTTTATTTCCCTTCAGAGTCTTCCACATAAATTTTCCATTAGCTTTGAAGTCTATCACTGGTGGAACAGGTGATTATCTCAGCAGCATTCATAACCTCAAAAAGCTACTCTAACAATACTCTGTGCTTTATGAAATGGATTTTTAGTCTCCATTTTTTTTTTTCTTTCAGAGAGTCTTTTGATAAACTTTCCCAAATGGCACAGGCTTTAAATGAAGGAGGGCACGGTGCAGGAAGAGAAGTGCGCCTGGCTTCTCAGCATCTCGCCAGTTACCAAAACATGGTCAAAACTGTCAAGGAGAAACTGCGAACATGTCAAATTGCGCTCCAGGAGCATCTTGCTTTGGAGGAGGCACTGCAGAGCATGTGGTCATGGGTGAAAGATGTTCAAGACAAACTGGCATCATCAAAGAGCACTGTTGGCAGCAAAGCCACGCTAGAGAGGCGACTAATGCAAATTCAGGTAAAGAGCTAAAGATATTGGGTCAAGACTAATATTGGATGAGGATCACACTTTAGGAAAATAAATATTTTCATATTTCTTTCTTCCCATGGTTATAAAAGGAGTAGAATAGGAGGGTTAGAATATAAAGTGACCTTGAGAAATTGAGAGATATGGTATGAGTGTGTCCAAAGAAGGACGATAACACTGGTGAAGGGTCTGGAGAACAGACCTTATGAGGAGCGGCTGAGGGAGCTGGGATTATTTAGTCTGGAGAAAAGGAGGCTCAGGAGAGACGTTATTGCTCTCTACAACTGCTTGAAAGGAGGTTGTAGTGAGGTGGGGGTTGGCCTCTTCTCCATAACTACTGATAGAACAAAAGGAAATGGACTCAAGATGCACCAGAGGAGATTCAGGTTAAATATTAGGAAAAAAATCTGCACTGAAAGAGTGGTGAAGCACTGGAACAAGCTGCGCAGGGAAGTGGTGGAGTCACCATCCCGGGGACTGCTCAAGAAATGTGTACATGAGGTACTTAGGGACATGATTTAGCAGCCATGGTGGTGATGGGTTTATGGTTGGGCTCCATGGTCTTGAAAGTATTTTCCAACCATAATAATTCTATGATTGTATGGTATTTAACGGGGTATGGAGAGTGCAAGGTTTAAGGCACTACACTTAATGAGAAATAGCTGATATGAAAATATGATTTCATAAACCATATAAATCAAAAAATTGTGGTGGCAGGGAAGCATTGGAATAATTCATGTGAATTGTCTGTTACATATTTCTCACAGGAGGTTTTGACAATGGATTAAACGTCTATTACACAAGACACAAGTGCAGGTGATCCTGCTCTGAGCTCCCTTGAGATTTCCTCTGTCTGTGTGGTGCAGATTTTCTGCGCAGTGCTTGACCTTTTTGTTATTTGCTGCATTGTGGTCAGCGTTTCAGTGTGATGAAATGAAATACCTGCATGGCTGTGACCATAGCTGTTGCATCGCTAGCACATAGCAAGGGACAGGCACTTGTAAGGAAGGATACCTAGGAGTTTATATTTTGCATGGTTTTCAAGTGGTAAGTGAGGTCATTAATAATTGTCTCCCCTGTTGAATAATATGTTCTTAAACTGTTGTATGTTTACCTTTTTTTTTTTTTTTTTTTTTTTTTTTTTTTTTTTTCTCCCTCTTTTTCTCCCTCACAGGAGATCCTGTTACTCAAAGGTGATGGGGAGGTTAAGCTGAACATGGCCATTGGCAAGGGAGAACAGGCACTTAGAAGCAGCAATGAGGAAGGGCAAAAGGTGATACAAACCCAGCTGCAAACACTGAAGGATGTTTGGAGTGACATCATCAACACCTCAGTGAACTGGCAGAGGTAAACCTCCTTGGAAAACAAAGTTCAGACCCTGCCAGTAATGTCCCATTGTTGTCGAAATTATGATAGAATTATATGTGAAAAATTCCGATGGATAGGCTTTAACTTTTCAGCGAAACTTTACCCACTTTTTGTCACAGAATACAGTTTAGATTGGGTAGCTACTGCATTTTGGATGAAAACCAGCACTGTTATATACAGTGTAAAGAAATCAGAATTATATACCTTAACATAAGTCCCAGAAAAACAGGGAGATCTGATAGAAAATAAAGAGATAAAAGAATATTACATTTATCATAGGTTGGAAACAGGCAACATATAATTGGTTCCAAGATTGCTAGAATATTTCTTAATTTCCAATAATTTTCTAGGCTGCTCTACATTTTTTGACTGAGAATTTATTACATTAAGAGCTTGAGTAATCATCTGTATTTTATTTTGTATTTGTACATTTGTATTGGGCTATATGTAATAGTCTAAAGAGTAGAAATCTAGAATAGCATGGACTTAGATGGAAAAAGTAAAAGTAAGATGAAGGGAAAAAGAATTTCTAAATGCATCGTACCTAGATACAGAGAATATGAATCAAGGGGCAAGTGTGCTTTCTTTGTTTTTTTTTTCTGCTTTTCAAAATTTCTCATCTGTACTTTATATTTGCTTTTAATGTAAGCTGCCTGGAGTTGGTGATTAGCCAGTGGAATGAATATCTGGAAAGGAAGAACCAGCTGGAGCAGTGGCTAGAGAAACTGAATCACAAAGTAGAACATCCTGTAGAACCACAGATCAGTCTGAAAGAGAAGTTTGCTCAACTGGACCACTTCCAAGCTCTTGTTTCTGAGATAGAGGATCACTCTGGTGATTTGCATCAACTCACAGAAAAAGCTATGGAACTCTATGGAAAAACTGAGGATGATTCATTTGGAGAAGCAGCTCAAGAAGAACTAAAAACACACTTTAATGACATCACAGCTGTGGCCAAGGTAAGATGAAAGCAAATACTCCTGTTTCAAATAAGTAAAACTCTTAGGCATTGGTCTTTGCAAAAGGCAGTAATTTTGATTTTCATGTTTTTACTGTGGATAAAGGAATGTTTGTGTTGCCAATAGTCTTTTTTCTTATATTTCTTATAATGGAGTCTAACAAAAAAAGTAAAATGCAGTTTATTAACATTCATGAGAATATAAGAAAAGATGAAGAATTGGAATTATTGTTATACTTAACGATTTTTGAAAAGAGAAGGGCATATATTTTATTCCTAGCTTCATTCATACTGTAATGTTCCTTCAAGATTCATTTTCATTCATTCCTAGCATTTATTATTATTATTATTATTGTTTTTTGCATAAAGAAGAATAAAATGTGTCACTGAGCCCAATAAATATATCAGGGAGAGTAAACTTATTACTGGAAATATATACTGCCATAGTTTGTGGTTTTCAAAGCCATTAAGCGCCGTACATGTTGTATCAGTGATCTGTTCAGTTTCTAAGCAAAGATACAAATTAATCCACAGAGATCTGCCAGTCGGATCATGACAGTGACACTAGTTCTGAATTACAGTCTCCATCTGTAGATGGAGATGATCTATCCACTGAAGATGATGAGGAGCTTCATAGACCTGACATTCTCTTTACAGGAAGCATATCAAAGAAGCTAAATTAGTTTGACGTAAATATTCAGAAAGTCTTAGATGAAGCAGTTTGCCACGCAGGTTGCCTAGAGAGGTTGTGGAATCTCCTCTGAAAATATTTAAAACGCACCTCGGTGTGACCCTTTGCCATGTGCTATAGGTGTCCCTATGTGGGGGGTTTGGCAAAATGATCTCCAAGGGTCCCTTCCAACCTCAACCATTCTGTGAAACAGTTAATTTAGAAGTCAGTAAGTCACCAGCTGCCATTCACCAGATGAGATCCATCTGAGGGCTCTGGAGGAATGCTTAAGCCACAATTACTGCGATAATCTACAATAAAAAACAATATTACTGATCATATTGGATAAATACAGATGCTGAGAGAAGGTACAGCTTCTGTAAAGGAAAATCTTACCAAACTAATCTGTTGGAGTTCTATGAGGGTGTCACTAATCGCATAATGAAGGGGACAAAGTGGACATAATATACTAGGATTTGCAAACAGCTTTTTGTAAGGTTGCACAAAAAGGACTTTTAAAGAAACTTAAGAAGCTTTAAGAAAAATTAAAGCAAGATTGAAAGATAGGTCCATTAATGGACTAAAGTTTGATTGAAGTACAGGAAGCAATGGCTTCCTGTAGAATGGGAAGGAGTCAATAATAGGGTCCTCCGAAAAGCAGTATTAGAATTAATTTTGTTCAGAGTCATTGTTAATGACTTGGAAAAGGGAGTGCAGGATGAAATCTTTTAGAGGATAAAGTGCTCTCCTGAGTCCAGTGACACAAATTCCAGGAGGAATGTCAACAGACTGAGTGAGTGAATGACTGAAGGAGTACTACAAAGAAGTAGTAGATGATCTTCAGTATAAATACTGTAAAGTGATGCCTGTAAGAGAAAACAATCTAAAGCTATACATATATATATATATATATATAAGCACACACATGTATGTAGGCAAGGGTATCAAAGGAGGAAAAATATACAATAGTAGTCATTTATGTCTTTTTGAGATAGAAAATAGAGATCTCTAGATACATCCCTGAAACTATAGGACATGGGATGCTCTATACATCAACAAGATGTATATTCAAGAGCTACAGCTCTTGAATTTCTTATTTTCACTTCCTTGTGCTATGGCAAACACTTTCAAGTCATGTTAATACACTGGGATGGAGCCATGCAGCTGTTGTTTGTGTCTCAGGGAAAGCACCCTTCATAGGGCAGGTGGCTGGGGACAGCAAACATTGGTGATGTAGTGTCTGTCATGAAGGGAGCTCCATAACGACTTTCTGTGGTTTGCATTGCTTCTTTGTGGGCTTGTATGGACCATCACTGTGACTCTTTAGCATTTGTAGAGACTTGGTGCTTCTAAATAACCACTTTGTTTTGGCCAGAAAACTGTTCCCCGGTATACCCCTCCAAGGGATATTGGGAAAAGCATGCCAGAGCTGCACAGCTGCAGCTTTGCAGGATATATTTCTTGTTAAAGGATGTTGTAAAGGACACTTTCTGCGTGCATTTTGGAGAGGCTTATTCTTGCTTTGCTCAAGTAGACCATGCCTGTTCAGACCAACCTAAACTTAGCCTTGTGCAGTGTGGTGCTGTGTTCATCTGCTGTGAGCATTCAGCAATGGTACTGCTCAGCAGTGCATTTTGTTCAGCATTCAGAAGGGTACTATGGAGTCATACCAACTCTCTATATCTCTGTGTGCTTGAAGTCTGGACAGAACCCAGAACATCATTTGATGATTTTAATGGACTGTTTTCCATCTGACTAACAGGAGAAAATGAGGAAAGTGGAAGACATTGTGAAGGATCATTTGCTGTACCTTGATGCTGTGCATGAATTCACAGACTGGCTCCATTCTGCGAAGGAAGAGCTGCACCGCTGGTCAGATGCATCTGGAGATACATCAGCCATACAGAGAAAAATGACCAAAATCAATGTAAGGGAAGTTAGCATTTTGTGGCTTCATCAGACATTCAGAACCCATTCTTTAAGGGACAGAATGTTGTAGGTTGTTGATCTTTGTGTATTCAAAATGGTTATGTTACTTCAGTAGGCTGAAAATAAGCTTTCTGAGCAATTTCTCTTCCCTTCCCATATCAAACTGATAGAGCATAAGCGCAATTGGAACTTGGACCTAAGCTAGCTACTGGCACACATGAAAATAATTTGGAAGAGCGGGAGCCCGGCAGCTTCACAGAGGAATAGGACTTAGCTGGTTAATGAATACTGCTTTACCTTCATCCCCAAGTATGCTTTCTCCATTTGGTGCGGCTGTCTGAATCAAAGCCAGAAACAACCTTTCCTAGTTCGCATGAAATGGAGATGCGTGGAGCAGTATGTGGATTGTTGTCCTCCAACACAGTAAAAATATTTAGGTTACCTCCCTGTATAGAAATCTATAGGGTTGCTTCCTTAGCATTCCCTTTGCATGGGTCCATCTGTCCCTAGGTACTTTGAGCATCTGAATGCAGCATTAATAACCAAAGCATAATCAGCTTATGCTTTGGTCATGCCTGACTGATGTTTGCACTTGTGCCAGGATTTCATACTGCTCCTAAACATGAGAGAGAGGGCCAGGGAACAGACTACTAGATGAGGGTTCAGGATGCTCGTAATTCAAACTCCAGATTTCTTGTATACTCTTGGATAGGTTTTAGTCTCCTCTGTATTTAAGCTCCCCATGTGTTGAGTGAGGAAGTGAGAGGATACTTTCTAGCGTGTAGGACTAATAAGAAAATAAATAACTTTACTTGGGAATGCAATGGTTAAGATGGTATTTATGTTCTCCAACTTCTTGCACTGAAAACTCCCCAAATTTCTTTGTAATCTGTGCAAGCCTGAAATAAGACACTGTAGAAAGAATTCATTTAAAAAAAAAAAAAAAAAAAGAACATGTGCAACCAATTATGGCACATCACGGATCGGGGTAGACTCTAAAATGCTTTTCCTGAGCAATACAGTTGTGTTCTTAAAACGGTTATGATCAGCTACATACTAGAATTTCTTATAAAAATGATGAGAACAACATTCTTGTCTCCATCTTAACCTAACAGTATTTTAGTATCTAAAGGAAGTTCTTTCTCTCCCAGCCCTGTGGAAGTTTGCAGCCGGCACGCTGCTTTCGGGATTGCTCTCGATCTGATTGAAAGCAGGCACTCTCTCTCGATCCGGTTTCCCTGTACTCTGCCCTTTCCCTGGGCTTTCCCAGTCCGTTCCGCAACGTGGGTGTCGTGCGAGCGTCTGTGCTGGAGCGGCTCCCCGGGGCTGCGGCCTCCCCGGCCGCCCGGCCGCAGCCCCGCGCGCATCGGCTCCCGGCCCACCGCGTTTCCATGGCAATATTCCCTTGCAGGAGCTGCTAGATTCCCGCCCGGTCGGCGCGGGCCGCCTCAGCCGAGTGGAGACGCTGGCTCCCGCGGCCGAGCGCGGCACGGCCGCCGGCGGCCGCCAGCTCCTGGCGGCGGAGATGCAGGCCCTGCGGTCGGACTGGAAGCAGTGGGAAGAGAGCGCCTTCCAAACGCGCCGCAGCCTGGAGGAGGTGCTCGGCCAGAGGGCCCTCTCGGAGCGGGAGTTCGCCGCCCAGGTCGCCCAGCTGGAAAAGGCCCTGGAGCAGTTTGGCGCGCTGCTGGCCTCCTGGTCGCAGCGCCTGGCTCCCCTGGATGGCCGGCACACGGACGCCGAGCTCGTGGAGTGCTGGCACCGGGAAAAAGTAAGGCCCCGGCTCTCCTTATTGCACCTTTCTGGTTGTAAACGTACTGCTACTGTGGGCGAAAACAGTTGTGCTAAGCAGGCATGGGCAAAGTGGGAAAATAATCAGATTTACTTACAAAAATATGTGCATGGAACTATAACTGTGTGGATTTTTTTCTATATCTGCAATCGTAGCAAGCACTGTTTGTAGAAGACATTTCTCTCCTTGGGCTCTACAAGGCTTAGGAAATGCTACCCAGAGCAGAGGTATTAAAAGCAGAGCTTGTCTCTGAAAAAATGAAGGAGCTGACAGAGGAGCTGACTTGGAGCTTTTTCTAAAGCTAAGTAGCAGCTGGAGTAATTTCTTTTTCTGTAATTCACCATGCACATTACTGACCTTATTCCAATTTCTTGAAGTGCCCTTCACATAATGCATGGTAAGATCTTGTCGCATTCTTGTCATTTCTTGTTGCAGGAATGACCCTCGGAGCTGCTGGATTTGCCTATTCCTGGTGGTTTGCTCAATAATGCAGTAGAATTTAGGGAAGCAGGGAGGCAGTTCCCCTTCCTGTCTTCTAGCAAAACTTCCATGTGCGTGTCCCCTGAGCATACATACATATATATGCACATGCTTATTTATTTATGTATATATATTCCCAACCAAGTGATGTAACTTGCACACTAACTATACAAATGTATGCTTCTCTTTCCCTTGTTATTATTCACAGAGGCCCAGAAAATATACAGTGTATCTCTCTTCCAGGGTGTTGTTGCAAAAAAGTAATTTCAGTAAAGTATGAGAAGGATGTGATTGCTCCTCATTGACTTCTGCACTCCACTCCAAAAGAGAAGAAGAAAAAAACAAAAAGAGACACGATAAACCTCCTAGGACATCTCATCCTTATTCATAATTATAAATCTCCTCCCTCTTTTTTTTTTTTTTTTGTTTTTGTTTTTGTTTTTGTTTTTGTGCCAGGTTATTTCTGTGGCTTTCCCTTTCGCAGGATTCCCTGGCACAGATTTATGGAACCTGCTGGTTTGCTTGCCAGTGCCATGGTACAAATATGCAGTCTCTTCTGTGGTTAGATATTTTCTTAAAGTAAAGGAAGACTTGGAATTATCATCAATACATCACTGCAGTTGTCATATGTTTTTATTTAAAAAAAAAATAGAGAAGTAGTAAATTCATGGAACTCCCAGGAGACTTAAGGATGTTTTTTATTAGTAGTATATATTATAGCTTTATGTGACAACACTTTATTTAGAATTTAAAGATATAAGCTCTAGAGAGTGGGTGAAATGAATCGTAGAATCATAGAATGCAGAAGAAACTCAACAGTTACTATGCACAGCCTTATTATATGATTTTAATTATAATTCAAGGAATTGTGATAGTAATCCTTCCACTTCTGGATTTGCTGGTAGGTCTCACTGTGAATGCACAACAGATCTACAGCGTTCCCTTGCTGTTGTCTCACAGTGACTCTGCTGTCGAGATAGATTATTTTAATAATTGTGTGATTCAAAAGTAAATCAAACTTGCTGCACCAGTGTATCAATGATTCAGTGTTTCTGTATGAAAATATGCCACAGTTAAATGTACCCTGCTTTCCAAGAAATAGTGCTATTTTCAAGAATAGATTGTGCATAAAATTGTATATTATTAAAATAATCTCTTAGTAGTTACTGTGATAGGTTTTTTGAAACTGAAAGGTTTAATTGAAAATAAGTGATTATACCTTCTATCTTAGTTAAAGGACACATTTCCTTTAAAAAAAAAAAAAGAGAGAGAGAGAGAGATGTTCTTATTTCCTTATAGTAATGGTATGGGTATGAAAAATACATGACAGCATGTGTTTAACTAGTGGCCATTGTGCTGTCATTCCTAATACTTTCCAAAAAAAAAAAGTTCCTATGTTAGTTTAGCATAGTAAGCATAGTGCATTTACATTTATTTATTTCTAATGCTTTCCAAGAAAAAAGATCCTGTATTTAGTTTAGCATAGTAATAGTAGTGTGTTTACATTTATTAGGTTTATTACATTTATACGTTGATTCTAAGCATCATTGCTGTTGCATAATTACTTAACTCGGATTCTATTTATATGGTATTGAAACAAACCAGCAGTATGACTGCTTCAGACTTCTTTTAATTCTGGCTGAAGGAATTCAGCACTGTATGAGTGACACAAAGCAGATAAAGTCAATAACGTCAGCATGAATAATATAACTCTGAGGAGTCCTACAAGTCTGTTGAAGCAAAGTTCTTATTTCCTACCCATTAGAACACACAGAAGTTAATGTATTAATCCAGAATCCATCCAAAATGTCTCAGTACTTAATTTCATTGCGCTTCCCTGTAGTCTATGAATCTAAACAGATTTCAGTAACCTTAATATAATGAAGTCCTGATTATGGCCTAAACCACAGTTAATTGTATCCAAGATATGTTGCAGTTTTCTTTTTCTCAAAACAGACTTTTTGTCTGGCAGTTCAGATACTACAAATACACAATATACACAATACAATTTTTTTTTTTACTTTCTCAAAAATACAGAATATAGTCTCAAAAAAAAAAAAAAAAATCCACAGCTCTACCAAAGGCCTTTTTTTCAGGAAATGGGATTTGAAAACAGCAAAAAGTTGCTTGTGGGCAGTGAGCACATTAGCTGATCCGCCTGACATTTGTCCCTCTGTTTTTACTAAGCTCATTGACTGTCTTGCTAGACTCTTGCTGATATTTGTTCTTACTTTTGACTTCTTTAAGGGGACATGTGACAGATATTCTTACATTTATAAGCAGACTTCTGCTTTGGCACTTAGGTTTAGACACATTAGTGTATGTATGCCAAGCTCTGGCTTGTCTGTGCTGTGCAAAATCCATTATGAAGAATGGAGCTAGCTGTAAAGTTGTCTTTTCTCCCCATTAATTTAAGAGTAAAGGCTGGAGAGTTTAGCTGCTAGTGAGATGAAGGGCAAAGCCTAAGCTGTGAATTCTACGCGTGCTGGTCCCTGGTCTGTTGCAGGGCTTATCACACCTCTCCTAGTGACATGAGCTAAACCAACAGTGCCTTTTTATGCCTTTCTTTTCTTTCTTATATATATATATATTTTGGTAGGCTTAGCTTTCTCCAAATCTCTCTCCAAATCAAGAGCCTTGCCAGTGCAGCAGTGACAGTAACCCATTCACTCTCAGTGGATTGTAAGAAGTTGTCCTTTCTGCACTGTGTGAAGCCCACTGGGAACCACTGAACCTGTTAGAAGCATTGTGCATAAATCGTTCCCTCCCTCTTTTTTTTTTTTTTTTTTGGCTCAATATAGTTTTTATTGAGAATATTAAATTCAGTTATATAAACTGTGTGATATTTGCTAATTTTAGGTATTTTCATAGGTACATGGCTAACATATCTCATTTATCAAACCTAGCCTATACCTTAAGCTTCGCTTTGTAAACATTTTGAGCTAAAAAATGTGAAGCTTCCAGAAATTTGGTTTCCAGAAGCCATGACTTTTGTGCTTCTGTAGCTTTGACTGATGAAATAATCTCAAAAATTAACAGACAGGGATCACAAATTAAGTTGACCTTAAATTTACATGGACATTCAAATAATTTTAAATTTCTTGACTGGTGTTTCTTACTCCTGTTCATTATAAAAAAAAGAGTAAAGTGTTCAAAAAATATCCAGATATTTTATGAGCAGTGATTCCATATTCAACAGTAACTTTTAACATGCTTGAAAGTGGGATTCAGACTTCTTAATTACTTCACTAAAAATATTCTGTATGTTTTGTTCTTAATCACTGTACTCACATTCTAGGTTGTTTACAATACTAGGAATTACCCCTAAAGGGGTCTTTTTTTTTTTTTTTTTCCCCTCATTGATTGTGCAAGTAATTTAGATTTCTAGTTTTGATCATTGGAATCAAACCTTAACTCAGTTCCTACCACAGCCTGTGGGAATCAGTATTATTGCAGCTAATTACAAGTGGCTTGAGTCTGAAGAAGTACCAGAGCAAGAAGTGCCTGAGGACATCTATGTTTATTTTGGAGCCCTATGTTGGTATAAAGAGCATGAACATTTTCTGTGTCAAAAGTGTTAGATAGTGTAAGGCATTAACAGTATTTTTTAATATCGTGTATTTAAAAGGTTTTACCACTTGAATCATACATATAGGAGCAATGTGAAGAATTTAAATTGTGTTCAGTTTAAGTGATAATGTTTAGCAGACAAATATCTTTTTATACTGCTATTTTTGTTTAGTGTTTATTTTGTTTTAACAGGAAACCTTGGATGCTTTAGCAAAGTCTGAGCATATGACAGATGAAATCAAGACTCAATTGAATGACCTTTGCAGATTTTCCAAAGATCTGAGTGATCATTCCTCAAAAGTTTCAGGGCTGATTAAGGAGTATAACAGGTACACTTTTGTCTTGTTATGGTTCAACTATCCCATGCGTATGAACTCTATTTTGAGGATTCAATAATCAGAATCATACTAGACAATAGCTCGAGTCACTGCTTTGATTTTAGTGGCAATAAGTAGCAATATGTTTTTTTTTCTAAGAGCGAAACTGTCACTAGAGCAGCTGAAACTTGTATATGTCCACAAACAATCTACTACAATAGAAGTCCATATAAGAAACTGAATTAGACCCACAACTCTTTTACTTGAAAGAAGAACAAGCTGTAACAGCTATTTAAATTATTTTTCTAATTTTTTCCCCTCATTTCACTCCTGTTCTACTAACTGGGACATTGAAATAGTGGAGCCAATGTTTACTTACTCTTTGGCTTTCTCATGGAGCCAAAGTTTACTTACTCTTTTGCTTTCTCAGGTCCCTGCAGCTGATTTCCTTTGTTGTGTGATGCTGACATTTGAGGCACAAGATTCTGTTAACTCTTGTAGGGGTTGTGGCTTTTGGCCACAAGAAGGCTTTTGGTCACTTACAATATTACGAACCTAAAGGAATCACGTAAATCAGAAATGCAGTTGCTGTGGGTTGCCTGTCCAGTCCATAGGGAGAGAAAGGGGCTTGTGGAAATATTTCACAGTTAAGTGATCCAAATCACTCTATGGAAACTTTTACCTCTGTCATATCTATGAAAACTGTGTCCCAGTTTACTTCCTGCACATTTAAGGTACTGAAAGCTTCTAATAGGTTTTCTGGTACTTCAGTTAAGTACCTGAAGTTAGTAAAAGGATTCCAAATTAACCTAACCTCACAATTTTGTCTCAGATAACTGTATAACTGCCATCATCTAACACAATCCTACCTTTCCTCCCCGCATCCCTCCACTCTCTTTTTTCATCTCTAATATGATAATCTCAGCCTCTGCCTGCAAGCTTCGAAAGGATGTCAGAGTAAAGAGCAGATCCTGCAGCAAAGATTTCGGACGGCCTTCAGGGACTTCCAGCAGTGGCTGGTCAACGCAAAAATCACCACAGCCAAGTGCTTTGATGTGCCTCAGAGCATCACTGAAGCTTCAGCAAGTCTGCAGAAAATACAGGTAACTCTAAAGCAACAAGATAAAGCAGTCAATGCAAAATTCCTATGGAATTTGGAGGTAACTTGATGGTTATGAATGTTAAACAGTTTGAATGTGCTAATAAAGTTTTCAGATAGCTTCACTCATAGCTAGTGCTGCTAAATTAATTTTATTCCTCAGTGCTTACCGAGTGCTTTTAATAATTGCAAGCTATAAAAACATAGCAGCAGTAAAATGAAATGTAAAAATCTGTTAATTTTCATATATTTTCATATAATTCTTGCACATAAATATTTCCATACCCTTCTTGCATGCCAGCATTTTGCATGTATTCTTTGATGACAGACACTTTTAACTAAGGAGGGTAAGTTAAGGATACAGAGGATAAGTCATACCGTTTAGCCAAAGCTCGGACTCCCCCTATTATTTCATAGCCCTACATGTTTGTTGAAAGGACAGTGTGGTTATCTCAAGTGGCTTTTATTTTGTGTGTCACCTCAAATTTGGCCATTGCCCTAGCATTTACCAGCCACCAACCACACTCTGCCTGGATACTGGTTCTCTGACACAAAAGGGTTATCACTTGCTGTACCCTGAACATTTAAAGAAATATAATGCCCAAATAAAGGACAGGTCATCATCTCATGAAATGCAGAATATACTCTCAGATAGCTCTAGAATTTTAGTATATACATTGTTTAGACACATCACATATCTGGTCTAGACATCTGATGTCAATAAATCTTTTAAGATGAAATGCACCCAAATATGAAGTAATATGTTAATTTGCAGAAGAAACTTCTGTGTCTGTTGAAAGCTCAGAAAGGTTTGCCATCGATCTTTCCTGGTACTTCTAGTTCATCAAAGAAAAGCTTTTACTAAATCTAACTGGTTATCTCATTATTATTTTTAGGAATTCTTATCAGAAAGTGAGAATGGGCAACATAAGCTAAACCTGGTAGTATCCAAAGGAGAACTGCTATGCTCTATTTTACCAAAAGAAAAAGCTCAAGTTATCCGTGATAAAGCTGCTACTGCTAAGGAAGACTGGAAAAAACTTATCACCAGCCTTCACCAGAAGGAATCTGTGTTGGAGGTATTGAACTTGTCACAGCAGGAAAAGATTGAGTCTAAATCTCTGCTTTTTGATTCAAATTGCACTCATCTCGGTAGAGCTTTTTACAATTTAGGTCTCCCATATAGCCGGTTGTATAATGTGATACAACTAATACATAGCTTCCTTCCGAAAGTTTGGTTCTTCCATGGTACTTAATTTAATTACATGGTTACCACATTATTTAACTTTGATATAAATGGTGTTTGCGACAATGGTATTTAAAGCAGAAGGTGATTGTACAGAGTAACTGAAAATGACAGAGAGCAGAGACTTATCCTATCCTAGTGGGTAGGGTGGGTGCGTAGGATCCCAGTAGATAAATTTTGTCTCTTTTTCGGGGAATGGTTGTAACAAGCACCTTTTTTAATAAGCCTCAGTGTCCTTCTCTGTTCACAGCTTGCAATTTAACAAGCATAGAAGATAAATATGCTCAAAACATAATCCCTTTCAAGGTCATTGGTTTTAAGGTCAAAAGATCTTAGTTGGAATTCCGTGCATAACATAAGAGAGTTAAAGTTCACCTAGCCATTCCTGGTTCAAACCATTGCTGTCTAGCTAGCTGAGAAAAAATTCTGATGGATTTAATAGGTCATGTAGTAAATTCTTTTGCAGAAACTTCTCAGGTATCAAGGACCTAACTTTCTTTGTCTCCGAGTGGCCATGGGATGATATCCTAAAAAGTTAATTTTTCTGAGCCTAGCATTATTCTTTCTCATAAGCCGATTCTTTTTCTTTTTTCGGATACTTAATATAAGTGTTAATAAGTAATTAATATAGTTGATTCTGTGATCCCAAGGTATGTGGCCTCAACTAATTACTTAAAGAAGTGAATCTGACTCTCTATATTTTTGTCACACAAAAGTGCAAAAATGTACAATATTTTTTGCCTATTTTCAACTGAAAGTAACTCTTATGCTTGCATTAGCATGTCTGCTGGCTCCAACTGTGATAAAGCTGTTGCTAAAAAAGAGAACAAAATTAGCCTAAAGTATAGGAATAGCTATGGCACAGGAACTATGTATTTCTATTCAGTATGAATTATTTCAGATAACTTTTTTTTTAGCAAGCAGAAGAATCCTGTAATAGAAACATGCATCGAGGAAATGCCTGCATATGCACTATGCACACATTTTTATAAACAAATTTTTACACTAAAAATATGATCAGAAACAATTCTCATGACTTTGTTGAATGTAGCCATACAGCTGTTGGAATTACAGCAACCCTATAGATGGGGCTCATTGTGAATGACTATAGGCAGATGTTAAGTAACTCTCATTCCAAACTAAATTCAGGCTGCCTTAGCTATGTGAGCCAGAGTAAGGTTGAGTTGAAGGCAATAAAGCCCATAAAGCTTTTAGTCTAGAGAAAATTTGTATTGGCCTCCCCTCAGCTGTGCAGACTTATCCTTATCTCCTAAAAAAAGAATTCTCACAGCTCTTCTGTGAGACGGGAAGGAACAGTCACGTTACTTATCTTGAAAAGATGCTGTAATACTTCACCTCAGCAGTATGTCCTTCATATGTGCTTGGGCTGCGGGTTGTGCATTAGTTGCATGCTGTGCAGTGGGACTGTTAATAAATTTGTGCATTACATGTGTTCCAGAACTTAAAGATCCAGATGAAGGATTTTGAAGTAAGTGCTGAGCCTCTGCAGGAGTGGCTGAGCATGACTGAGAAGATGGTACAAGGAAGCAGTAGTCGACTCCATGATCTTCCTTCCAAGAGGAGAGAACAGCAAAAGCTACAGGTGACTTCTGAGCCTTTTTTAGTACAGCCAGCCCTTCCTCTCCCATCCAGTCTCATTTATTCCATGAAAAACCTCCATCATACTGACATCTTGGACTCTAAAAAAGATGAAAACTGGTTTCAAGCATTGCTCTTGGCAGTGCTTTACAAGCAGGTGTTGCTTTTCCACGTTCCTCCTGACATACTGCTTCACTGCTGTAGCCGTATGGTGTGTGGTGTGCCTTTCTCAGCATGCTTGCCACTTGTCATTTGTGTGTGGTGGTTGTTTTTATGGGACCTTCATACATCTGCGTTGTCTGCTTTTTTGCGTCCACTCTTAATGTTAACACGCTTGTGCTTTACAGTCTGTCCTTGAGGAAATAAGCTGCCACGAGCATCAGCTCAACAGGCTAAAAGAGAAAGCTCAGCAACTGTGGGAGGAGCAAGCTGTGAGCAAAAGCTTTATGCGCAGAGTGTCTCAGCTGTCTTCTCAATACCTTACCCTAAGCAATCTGACAAAGGTAATGCACCCTATATACGTGCTTTAAGCAGTTGGTTTGATGTATGTGGAGAAGAAAAGGAAATGTGAAGTGCTGCAGCTGTCTTGCTTACCTGCTGTGTGGCATGTCTGAACTATCTTGGCTTTTGCATGGGGTGTAAAGAGTGGGAAGTGAGGATCATATAAGGAATGATTCCATGAGCAGTTGACAAAACAGTCGTGGATTTTTTTTTTTTAATGTGTTTTGATTGAGAACTACTTAAAAATAATTACCTGCTTATACAATAGTCTAATTAAGTAATCAGGACACTTGAGAGAGGTATTTTCCAAGACTTTAGGATTTTGGTTTTTTCTTTAAAATACATAAGCTTTATAAGGAAATATTGTTGCTTCATGACATTTTATAATGATAATTCATTATTGCTTTTTTAAGCAAATGTGTCTTGTGTTAAGGTCAATAAATTGGTTCTCAGCATTATTTTGAAAATATAATAATAGTAATATTAGTTGTTGTGGTGGTGGTGGTGATGATGATGCTGGTGATGATGATGGAAAAAAAATGTTCCTAGTATTATGCTAGAAACGGAGGGAGTTAGGTTAAATTCTGTTTGTTCTGCTGAGTGGTACTTGACAGGAGGCTTCACCACCTGCTAGTCTTTCTGTTGTGCAAGCAGATTAAAAGGTCTTTGTATCAGGATTCTGTTACTCTTCACAAAGTGTCAGTGATGAAGGACGTTTGGTGTTGAATCAGGTTTATGGTTGCTGTTGTAATGAGGATAATTTTAGGATTTTGGAAATATGTTATGCTATAACAACTCAAGTCATAAAATATTTATGCTTGAGTAACTACTGTTTTTTTAATTACTATCTTTTCTGTGGAAATAAAATTATAAGGCATATCTGAGCTATGTATATATGAGTATGACTTACTGAAAATTGTTGAATGTGTAGCCATAAAAAATCATGATTAGAAATAAGAAAAGGAAAGATAGATGAGTAACTAACATTAGCTTGTGAGGGCAGAATTTTAAAAAGATGTCAGGAGAGGATGGCACCTGAGGCAATCAATATGCATGATCCTATGTCTGAGAAATTCCCATATTCTTTGGGCAGCTATGGAAGGTTAAGACAGATTCATCTCTGTTGCTTTCTCAGCAAGTTTCACTGAGTTGGCTTTAATTCTCAGTCGCTATGTAAAATATACTGTGCTCTGGTTTCTCAAGAACAATCAAGCTCTGGTTTCTTGTTAATCTCAGGCCTCGTAGCAGTGAAAAATCTGGTACACTTGAGCATTTTTTTTCTCACTAATGTGGGTATTACTGATTTCCCAGAAAAGGGGTATAGCAGCAGTACCTGTAAACAGGCTTTCTTATCCCAATTATCAACAAAGTAATGTTCCTACAGTGGTGTAGCTTAATGGGCATATATCTGTCTTCTGTGTTGGTAGGATTTCTTCATTTGCAGCATTGTTATGATGTTCAGTTAGGTGTGATTGGCCAGATATAGGGAAAAAAGAAATACAAAAAGAAAACTTGTGTCTACTTTAAACAAATCAGAGAGAGATGAAACTGCATTTGGAAAACAAAAGTGGACACTCCTGACAGTTTCACTCATACGTTTTCTTTGAACAACTCATCTGTGTGTGAAACTGACAGTCACAAGCACATTTACTTGAACATGGAATGGATTTATGAGAACAATTGGTTGGTATCATTTAGGAAACTTGTTCTAACACTGTAGTAGTCATGGGGAAAAAATGATCATTTGAGTAGATGCTAGTGCTAATTGCTGATGACTTTCAGGAGAAGGTTTCCAGGATGGACAGGGTTGTTGCAGAGCACCAGCAGTTCTCTCACAGTGTCAAGGACCTCCAGGACTGGGTGGATGATGCCGTTCACATGCTTGAGTCCTACTGTCATCCTACTGCAGACAAGAGCGTGCTGGACAGCCGGATGCTAAAGCTGGAGGTAGGAAACAGGTTTCTGCAACCAACTCCTTTAAAATCTGTAAGAGGAATGCAAATATTCCATCCTTTATGTGAATTACTTACTGGTGTAACAACTCGCTTTTCATCACAGCTTGTTTTTTCTTAAAATAAATATTCTTGGTCTCCATCTAAATGATGTTGTTTTCAGATGTTATTTTCATTTTTATCCTTTTCCACCCCAGAAATATCTTCTCTGTTGCAGTACAAGTGCTTGCACTTGTAGATTCAGTGAAAGATTCTCTGTTAACTTAAGATTTATGTTCCAAACCTACCATTTTAATGATATCTCTTCCTTATGAAATCCAGTTGTGAACCCCATTCCCCTTTTTCAACTGAATTTTTCTACAAAATGGTAAATTTGATCAATTCATTTTCTAGTGAAACTAGGTAGTGTATTCATGCCCAGTTTATGATAAAAATGAACATCTACTTATTGGAATATCTGTCCAATTTTTAGGGACTCTTAGCAGTGAAACAGGAAAAAGAAATCCAAATGAAAATGGTTCTGACAAGAGGAGAATCTGTTCTGCAAAACACTTCTCTGGAGGGAGTGCCAGTGATTGAACAGCAGTTGCAGACCCTGAAGGATAGCTGGGCCTCTCTTCTGTCTGCTTGTATCCAGTGCAAGAGGTATAAAGGGTATCAGGTGGAGGATGATGCTTGATAGCAAAGCACTGATAAATAAAAGAACGTGATTTTAGTTCTAACAATGTTATTCAAAAGGATAGAATACAATTATATTAAAAATAAAAACTTAAAAAAAAGCACCCTTTTATAGTGCAAACATTTCATTTTGAAACAATCAAGACAATTAACCATTAGAAGCCAGGAGCTGACTAGTATACGAAAAAGCCCCCAAAAATTCTGATTCAGGGACTTATGCTTTCAATTGTGCTTTGTTTAGTAAAGCTAGTACACTTCAGCTAGATATGCAAATTCTAAACCTTCCAAGTTTAGAAAACTTAATCGCTCTATATCAGCCATACATGCTCCTATTCAGCCTTTCAGGGTCTTATCAATTCTGTCTGGGGTTATTTAGCTTGCAATATATCTGTTTTATAATCAGAGTGTAGAGTGATTTTATGGGACTTGATCTGACTGCTTAAATAGCAGGAGAAACTGCACTATTACAAAAAATATATATTTTTAAATTACAGTCAGCTGGAAGGAGCTCTCTCCAAATGGACAAGTTACCAGGATGATGTTCGCCAGTTTTCCAGCTGGATGGATAGAGTAGAAGCAAGCATGAATGCTTCTGAAAGGCAGTATGCAGAACTGAGGGAAAAAGCAGCTGCCCTCAGCAAAGCAAAGGTGTGTTTGATTTACAACAAATCAAAGATAAATCCAAATTACTTTATAAAAAACAAAAACAGCTGAATAACTGTAAGATTAATCATTCGACTTGTTTTAATGTTGCTGATTCGTTAAATCCATTCTGCTGTCTGTTTTCAGCTACTCAATGAAGACGTGTTGAGTCACAGCAGCCTGTTAGGGACTATTGAAATGAAAGGTAATGGAATGACAGAACATTATGTAACCCAGCTCGAACTCCAGGACCTTCAGGAGCGATACAAGTTCCTCAAAGACAAAACAAGGGTATGGTTTCCTTGATCCTTGAATGTTGAATCAAATTTTGCTGACATAAAGGAAGCAGAAGAAGTCTTTACTCTGATTAATTGCTTTACAGTTATTTTGCTCTCTCAGAGATGTCTTTATCCTGTGGAGAGTGCCAAAGTTCAGTTTTGTGGGATGCATAAGTGTTTTGTTGTTGTTGTTGTTGTGTGGTACTCTATTCCACAAGCACAAAGCTGTCTTTATTTGGACCTCCTTTGTCCGAGTGAATTTGGGGTTGATAGGGAGATGAAAGATCAGTCCTGGAAAGTGTGAGTGGATCACATGGTGATCCTCTCATCTTTGTTTTTGTTTGAATATTTTTCTTCTGCACATATCTATGGTGTCATAGCCTGCTTATATTTCCTCAGCTTGAGCAACAGCGTGATTTGGGAGAACTGGGATCTAGTTCACCAGCTCTGTAGTTCTTCCCAAATGTAACAAGAAGCATGACTTTTGTCCTTCCCACCTGATAAGTCATTCCAGGTGACTTTTGTCTTCCCCCCTACAACTGTGTAGATGATGTTAAGCCTTTAGCCTACATTCAATCCTTGGGAGCTGCACAAAATTCAGAGTTCAAAGCCAGTAGCTGGAATGCAGAGATTGGCCAAAATGAGTGGAGAAAAAAATTTACAGTTTGGTAGCTCCTGGAATGTGGATCAAGTGGATTTCAAGTGGATTTACCACTTGATCAAGTGGATTTCAAGTGGATTTGCCACTTGAAATGTACTCCATGAGAAAAATAGGCAGGAGGGAAAGTACAAAATTTTCTGCGAGGGTCTAGGACCGAAGACAGAGCAGACCACAGCCTTCAATTTTCTTCATCTACTGGCAGAAAACTGCTCTGTTTTTCTCTTCTCACTCATGGGTGTGAGAAGGCCGTGTAAATGATGGATAATACCCCTCTTTCTTTCCTCTCATTACACATTTTTTTTTTACGACTAGGTAAAGCAGGCAGTAAATTCTTTGTTAACATTAATGGGAATGTTTTTCTGTAATTGTGATCTGCTGCCCTGAGATACAGAGTTTTGCCCTCAGTTCAATTTGGACCTCTGTTCCCTCATCCTCTTGTTGATCACTTCAATAAAGCTAATAAATTTAAACTGATTTAAAAATAAAGCAAAATAGGTCTTTTGTTATTAAACATTAAGATTGTATTTAAAATTGATGCAATATCAAAACTTCAAATCCCCAAAGCCACAGAACTTATCTAAGTATCCTCACAGTCAACCCCTGTTTCTCTGTAACTGGTCAAGCTATCCTCAGGATTTAAATTCTTGAATTTTAGGAACAGCCAGCATCATAGACAAGTGTTTTCCTTGATGTTGCATGCAGATTTAAAATTTCTTGGTTTGATGAAAATTAATACATATATATGCATATATATATATATTAATAGGAAGCCGTAACTAAAGCTGAAGGACTGCTTAACTTACATCGGGAGTACCAAGCAAATTTGAAGGCCTTTGAAGTCTGGCTGGAGAAGGAACAGGAAAAACTTGACTGCTTATCACATCTAGAAGGTGATACCCAGAAACAGGAAGCAACACTCCAAGATCTACAGGTACAGGAAAATTTGTGATATCTCTAGTCAAAATGTCCTACTTGTAAAATAACAGAGTAATATTAAGTGCTGGACAGAAATTTCATCTCTCTTTTTTTGCCTGAGAACAGTTTTGACTTACAGAAATTTAAACCTTTTGCTACTCTAAAGTGCTTCCACTAAAGCCAGTGAAAACATTGTCCCTTACTTCCAGGAAAAAGTGTCAGACCTTGTGTGCAATCTCCAGGCATAGTAATGCTTTCTTGCAAATACTGAGTTCTTGCAAATATTTGAGTTTGTTTTGAGTCCTTGGCCCGTGCTGAGGATGCTACCTCTTCTTCCTGTTTCACAGAAAATCAAAAATAATCTTTCACTGAGTTTTCCTTTTCCACTGCTTACAGCGCAGATGCATCTTTGGGAGTCTAAATGACAATGTGTAGCCTAAGCTGGGCTTTCTCTGTGGACAAGGCAGAGAATGGCAGCCAGCTCCCACATCTGTTAGACAGCTATATTTGATGGAATAAGTTATTATTTGAATTATTCCAGTTCCATAGGCAGATATGAGATCCTAAGCACCCCATATCCCCTCCCAGGTGAGGTGAGAAGACTATGAGTGAATCCTGCAGGTGATGGTGAAAGGTGAACCCTTAGTCCTTCAGTTATCTCCCAGTTATGATCTTAAGCTCGTAGAATCAAAGAATCATAGAATGCTTAAGGTAGGAAGGGACCTCAGAGGTCATCTAGTCCAACCCCCCTGCACACGCAGGGCCACCTAGAGCACATGGCACAGGGCTGCATCCAGGTGGGTTTTAAAGATCTCCAGAGAAGGAGACGAAGCCAATTTAGAGTATTTATGTACCTGTTCTTGAAACTAGCAGTACAACAGGAGATGTCATACTATACTTGAGCTCATGAGCTATGATATATGTCACAGCTTTTCCATGATTTTGTGAAGACCTTTGTATGATTAGGAATTCTGCATATGTCTTTATATAGGAGTTTATTTTTAAAAATCAGAAACCATTAAAAAAATCTGAACATGTATCTCAACTATAAAAGACACAGACTACATTGGTTAGGTAATTTCCTGTTTGTATTTTGCTAATTAAGCTAATTCTCTGCATACTTCCTAAAGCATATTCAAATAATGATGAAAATGCCACATTTACATGGAAGAGGGTATCTAGTATTATTTTGTTAAGGTGTATGAAAAACATAGAAATAAACAGGCATGCTTATTATTAAAGAAACTGAGTTGTAAATCTCAAGCTTCAGCTTGTTACTCAGCTTGTTTTACATGGATTTGATTTTAGAGTCAGTGTTACAGTGTGTTTGCCATAGCTGGAAATTTCAGAATTTAAGTTTGTGCTGAATGGATTCCAGGCTCCCATGACAGCTCAGATAGCAACTGTTTCAGAAGTTATGATAAGTGTAGAAGGAGAGGAAGGAATATAAAGCATATTTCATTGGTAATTCTCTCTAATTCACTGGTCGCTAGTATGATAGTGGGTTTGTTTTGTAAATGAACATGTCAGCATAAAGTGTTCATAAAGGTAGCATAACGTGTTCAACCATAAATGCTTACAGGGAAGATCTAGATAATTTTTAACTGCTCTTTCTTAAGCTCAATAAAGTCTGTTGTGTGTGTATAAAACCTGTTAATGTGAGATCTGTACATATAACTGCATTTACAGGAGTTGCAGGTCCACTGTGCAGAGGGACAAGCACTGCTGAATGCTGCTGTCCATGCCAGAGAGGAGGTGATTCCTTGGGGCATGCCTCAGGTAGAGGACCGAGCCCTGGAATCTCTACGGCAGGATTGGCAAGTTTATCAGCACAGGCTTTCTGAAGCAAGAACACAATTGAATGCAACTGTGAGCAGATTGAGGTTAATGGAGAAAAAATTTCAGAAAGTAAATGACTGGCTAACAGATCTGGAGGAGAAAGTTACTATCAGGACTGGGAGACAGTCTGGTAGAGCAACAAAGGAGATGCAGCTACAACAAATGAAGGTAAGCAATAACCTTCAAGGAATAATTTAAACAAAGTATTGCACGAGGTTTCTATATCAATGTTTAGTTTCATAGTGGAACTGTCAGGAAACATGAGTAATCATTCTGAGGCAATGCTGAGAAAGAGAATCCAAGAAGGCTTCCTAACTCCTGGGTACAGGCACACAGATCTCCAGTTTCTCCAGTTTATTCCCCATGCTGCAAGCATTGGTATAGAGGCATGTCAGGGAAGTAATGGAGCCTGAAGGTTTCCCAGGAGGGATGAAAGAAGACTGTCTATAATCATATCTTATGTTCACTTCCCCACTTCTATGCTCCTGCTGGATGCCTTCTGACTTCAGCTACATGCCTGTCCATGTAGCACTCCCTCTCCCCCTTCTTCCTTAGTGTGCCTAATAATCATATTCTAATCATATAAACTGGAAAATGTCTTTGTTATAGAAGTGGCATGAAGAAATTGTAGTCTACAAAGATGATGTGGAGGAAGTTGGGGTACTGGCTCAGCAAATACTAGAAGAAAATCTCACTACAAGTAGAATGGGAAGCCAAGCCACACAACTTACTTCTCGATATCAAACTCTTCTTCTTCATATGTTGGTAAGCAATGAAAATTAGTTTGTTATTATAAACATTATAAACATGATAAATGTCAGCTCAGAAGAAGATTCAGCTAACTGTTCCTAAATTAGATGTCAGACCGTGTACATTATAGTAGACTCGATACTATAACATTTATGTCTGTATATTTATATATACACTAGATTTCATTGGACTAGATGGATTGGAGAACTATTAGCAGGACAATGTCCTTGTCAAAATGTTCAGTATTAAGAAGATGTTGTTACTGTCTTTTTCAGAAGTTTCGGGAAAGAAATTCTGCATTCAGTATTCAATTCATTAAATACTAACTGACATCTAGAGAAAAGTTTTCAGGTTATCACTGAAATACATATGTAGGGGGAGATTTGAATTGATAAGTTCTTCAGGTCACTTTAAATGTTAAGTTTCTGATAGTACCATGACCACTAATTGGAATTCGAATTTAAAAATATATCTATATTTTGAGTATTCAGTATTATATTTATTTTAACATTACTGATTGCTGTATCACTAACATTTATGATATCAGTAATATATGCATACCTTACAAAGGCTCTTGTAAGAATTATCTACTAGATATGAAAGGACCCAGAAATAATGCATTTAATCTTAGTATATCATTTTTTGTTAATATATAGCATTTTATTGCAAAAAAAAACAAAATATTAAGCATCTTAATTTTTTTTCTTTCTTTTCCCCCTTCCCGTATTTGTTTGTAGGAACAAATAAAGTTTCTGGAAGAAGAGATTCGAAGTATAGAGGAGTCAGAATTAGCTTTTAGTGCGTACACAAATTGGTATGGAGCTACTAACAAGAACTTCAGAAACGTAATCACCAAGTTTGATGTCGTCGATAAAACAGCAATGGAGAAAAAAATGCAAAAGTTAGAGGTACTACTTGAATGCAGTTGATTACCTCTTCAGTTTCTATTCAGAAAAAAGGAATCCATAAACCATTTTTTCAAGTTCAACCTACATAGAGAAGTTAAAAAGATAAAGAGCATCTTTTTTTTTTTCAATAAAATATGTTTATGCATATTTTGTTTTAGCCTAAAATCTAAAATAAGTTCCTCTCGCTGGTCATGCTGTCATATGCACTTCATCACAGTAGACGCTGAGCAAGAAAGGCTTTGTTTCTTCTCACTGCAATAGCACCGCAGTAAAACAGTTTTTGCTCTTTCTGCTTCCTTCTAGTTCTGCACACTTCAACTCCAAGCATGTTAGTAATGGGAAGTCCATTCAGTTTGCCTAGCAATTCCCTTTCCGTACTTAGCAAAATAATAATTAGCATCTCATTAATACTAGTACTACAAACGATCAAAATGAAATAAGCAAGAAATTACTTACATTTTCTGTTAACTGATACTTTCTTTGCAGCTCCTTTTGAGTGATATGGACATAGGCCATAGTTTACTGAAATCTGCCCGTGAGAAGGGGGAGCGAGCTATAAAGTACATCGAAGAAAAGGAAGTTTCCCAGTTAAGAAAAGAAATCAGTGATTACGTTGAACAGCTTGAAGAATTGGCTGGCTCAATCAGGAAAGAACACATTACCTCAGAGAAGTGCCTACAACTGGCCAAGGAGTTCTCGGACAAATACAAAGCACAAACTCAGTGGCTAACAGAGTACCAAGACATCTTACATACTCCAGTAGAGCCAAAAAGTGAACTCTATGAGAAGAAGGCCCAGTTGTCCAAATACAAGGTAATAAATGTTGTGTCTTTTTTTTTATATAAATGATTTTTGACCTGGAAGAATCACAGTAAGTCCAAGTGTCTTTTCAAGAGTCCTGAATAGATTTTTGAGACATCCTTATCTGGATATCTGATTCAGCGTTAGAATGAAAAGCTGCATGATACTTGCACCTACAAACCAGAGTGAGTGTCTGGATTTGGTATGCACATCTTAAAGCTTCTGTATTTGAAAGTTTCCTGTTATAGAGTCCAATCTGTTCTTATGACTAAGATAAGAGTAAGTCCATTGATAATTAACACAGTAATGACAGCTTAAGCAAGGGTAGTGATTGATCATAGTCTTTCTTCACTGCAAATGCTGTTTTTGTCTATATTAAAGCTTTGTCTATATTAAAGCTAAAGCTTAGCCAGCTTTCTGGTTAAAGTTCAACACCCTAGCTGAGCCGACATCCAAGCTGGTTAGAGACTACAGACTTCCCTGTCTTTAACTAGGATCTTAACAAATTTGTATCTTTCCAACAAAATTAGTTGCCTGTCTTTACAGTGTTTTTGTGAAGTGCATTTCCCATTGTTTCAGAAGATGTCATGGCTTAAATACTCAGTCCTGACTCAAAACTGTGTGTCTTCAGGGAACCAGGATGATTAGAGCAACCAGGATGATTAAGGGAACGGAACATCTCTCGTACGAAGAGAG
>VZSG01000107.1:1041816-1177949 GCA_013398315.1 Nothoprocta pentlandii
AATATTCTGTGATTCTGTGATTCTGTGAACTCCTATCTTACTGTCTTTTCATGGATGCAGTGCTGTCTATTGCAACGGCACAACAATACATACATATATGTGTATATATATATTTAAATGATCAGGAAGCAGTAATGAAAGCTGATGGACTACTTAACTTATACCAGAAGTACTAATAGAACAATGAAGTAACAGGCAGTCAGATTTCACATTCTTGGGAGTGCAGTGTCATGCACTCAGCTGCATATCCTCTCATGAGAATATAGCTTTGATCATAATTCCCCATCTGTTCAGAGTATTGAATCCGAACAGGTTTTTCCCGTGCATTTGCCCTTTCATACGTATATTCCTTGTCCTTTACTCTCTCCAGTTTATCAGCCATGCTGTTAGAGACTTGCAAAAGAGGCGATGGCTCTTAAATAGCTAAGAAGTCTCAGGATATGACTGAGAAACATAGTCTACTATTGATGGCAAAGGGTGATATACAGCATGATAGAGGCTATGTTTTTGGACCAAAAGGTAGTGAATGAAATAGCTCTTCTGTGTTCAGTATATATTTTACCATTCTTGCTTGCATTGCAGTCCATACAACAGACTGTTCTGTCCCATGAGCCATCAATAAAATCAGTGATTGAGAAGGGAGAAGCACTTTTTGAGCTGGTGAATGATACAGCTCTAAAGATCAACATTCAAGACCTTCAGAGCAGTTACCAGGAACTCTGCAGCACAACAAAGGTAAAAGAAAAAGCAAGGAAACCCTAGATGCTTTCCTTGATTCTATTTTTTCACTATTTGAGAAGCTGCATATTTGTTTCAGATTGTCATTTCAAACGTTGTATACAAAGCCAATCAGATTTTATTATAGGTTTTTTTTTAACCTCTTTGATATGGAATGAACTTATACCTGAGTAGATCTAACAAGCATAACTGAAGTTTAGGTGTGGCAGGTGTAGAACCAAGGAGAAATACATCAGTGACCAGTTTGTACTTTTGTTACTCTCTTGATTGCTTTGAACAGACTTCTAACTAAATACCGATGGACAGATGCCCTTAAATCATGCCATGTTGTGTCCTGTTTCTGCTAAATCTCGTACAAAACCTATTTAGTCTAAATTTGTTATTGAATGAAAGGCAGTGGAGAAAGTGAAATACAAAGGAAACACTTTATTTTAGCAGTGACAATATTAATTAACATTGATTCATTCATCAGCATGTATTCTTTGAAATATCTAATACTTCTAAATACATCGTAAAGAATAACTATAGCTAAAGCTTTTTAAAGTTTCCACTCCTAATAGGGATAAGCTTTGTAAAACCATGTTAGTACATGTGTTGGATTTAAGTCCCTTTAGCTGCCAATCCATTCCCCAATAGCTGATGATTTTTTAATTGATATTTACTTGATTCATATAAAAAAAAAGGATTTTCATTGCACTAGCTGTAATTTTGATGATTTAAATACATAAATATAGATAACTCTTAGAAGGGTGGGTTTTTTTTTTTTTTTTTTTTTTTTTTTTTTTTTTTTAGAAATAAGCAATGAGTTCATCCTTAGTTTGCCTAATAGAATCACAGGTAATATATGGTAATAGGTAATATATATGATAGTTATAAGAAGTAAGGACCAAGTTATGATATTTTATAATGCATGTGAAGTCTCTAAAAGACTGTGTAATGCTAAAAGACTTAATGTGGAGTTCACAGTGTTTTTTTTTCCTGAGGGGAAGGTTTCTCATTGTTTTCCTCAGTCTTCAGTTGAACAGATTTTATTCACGCAAGTAATCCCTTTGATCACATGAAAATAAACCACAGGAATATGAATTTGGAAGATAGCTCACTTACTAGCCTTTATAACTGTTGATACTTTTTATTCTTATAATCAACTTAATATTTAATTTTGGTTGATGTGGACCTGCAGGTGTGCGTTGAAACCTTAGAGCTAAGAGTAAAAGAACATGAGGATTACAACAGTGACTTGCAAGAAGGGGAGAAATGGTTGCTACACATGTCCAGCAGGATTGTCAGCCCTGACTTCATGGAGAGTAATAATCTCGAAATGATTACTCAGCAACTAGCCAACCACAAGGTGGGTGTGCTGCTTAGATAAACTCAGTTCCCTTGTCTAGTAAAATATATATTTCCTTCTCTACTTTTTTGTCTCCACGGCTTATTTGTTTTTCATTTGTTTTATTTCTGCTAATTGACTGTTTAAATGAGCATCGATGTCATTAATGCAGTTAACAAACACACCTTGTTGAAGCACTGTTCCTTTGATTGGGTTGCACAAGCACAAGAACTTTCTTGTATATTTGTTACTAGCTTTTAGTATGTATGTTACTAGCTTTTTGCTGAGATATTCCAGAAAACAGACCACAATAAGTGGATTAGGCTTATCTTTCTTCTGAAGCAATTTAGATTCATGTACTTGTAAGGAAAAAATATTTTAAAACTTAAATTCTTTTTTTTCCCTCTAATAGATTGTATCATTTCTCCATTCAGGAGGCTTTTAGAGATGAGATCGTGATTATTAATGATAATCATTCTCTACATTGATAATGATGCTTTAAAAGAAAATAATGAAGTAAAATCACCCCCTCCCAAACTGTAATTCCAAGGGCAAATACTGAAAACTATTGACTCATTGTAATTAATTTATTCTTTAAGTAACTTCCTTGGGTAAACATCTGCCTCCACCGCAGTCAATGGAATGATCTGTCTTTAGTAGAAGAACATACAGCAGAAGATATGATGCAGTATTTTATTTGGTTCTCAATACTAGATGCGAGAGAGGTTGGTGGAGCCCTGGAGAGCATGCAACAAAGAAAGATTAAAAACATTCTATTTTGGGACATAATCATAGTGTTTACACGTTATGAAAATACTACTAGTATTTCTGTGGGATATCTGTGAGCAGATATTTAATTTTAGAACAAATCTATTCTCTCATAGCTTAACCATAATATTAAATATTTTTTGCAATTTTTTTCATTCCAAATATGAAGATAAAGAGTATTTGAGAAGAAAAGCATTAATCACATAAGGTCTTTTAAAAAACTGTGATTTGAATCCTGTTTTAAATTTAAAATATTTATTCAAATATATTTTATGTATTTATTAGGCCATCATGGAAGAAATTGCTGGATTTGAAGAACGTTTGAACGACCTTAAGAGTAAAGGTGATTATTTGATTGATCAATGTACAGAACATCTTCAAGCAAAATTTAAGCAAAATATACAAAGCCATCTTCAGGGAACAAGGGACAGCTATTCTGCTATATGTAGCACCGCCCAAAGAGTAAGTCTTGTTTAAAAATGGTTTTATATGATTTAGGAATAGTACACTTGAGCCTACAGGTTATTAAGGTAATATTTTATCATTATTATACTGCAGATGAATCCCTTCTAACTATTGTCTTACACCCAGAGTGACAAACTATGTAGCAATCCAAAGTTTCTACTTAAACTCTACTCCATGACAAGCTTCATGTTATACAAGCTTCTGAGCAATAACAGTGAAGTAAATAGAACTATTCCTGGTAGAAAATCTGGGGAGAAAATTACTCTGTTAATGCCAGGGGTTTGTATACATACATCACTAGTCTTAATTATGTGCTAAGAAATAATGTTTCTATAGGTAAAACCAGAATATATGGTTAAGAAGGGCTAGCTGGGTCATTCTGTTAATCCAATTAAGAGATCAGGCTAGATAAGTTAAAAAAGTAATAATAATAATGAAAAGATTTGCTTCAGAGTCAGCAGCATTCATAAAGATAGGTAAAGCTTTGTACTAGATCAATGGCAGAATGATGAATAAAAATACAGAAATAAGAGAAAGTGGTCTGTATTTTCAAGTTTGTTTTTTCCTTCTGAAAACAGTGAACTAGATGTCAGTCATTTCCTCTACAAATGAGCAAGGGACAGTGCTCGTTTAAGGAGCTTTCCTAGCTTGATATCTTTATGTACAGGGGCTAAAATATCTGTAATATTCATATGTTAATTCTGAATTATAAGTTGTGTAAAATTGTTGTATAAACTGTGTAAATTAACAGCTGTGTGGTTTTTTGTTTATTTTAGATTTGATTTGTTGTTTATTTTTTCTCACAGTTTTCAAGAGAAGAAAGGGTTTTCATGGAAGAGAGCTAGTGGTGTTTTTTTTTTAATTTAATGACATTGTAAAATGTTTATTTTAGGTGTACCAGAGCTTGGAACATGAACTCCAGAAACATGTTAACCATCAGGATACCCTACAACAGTGTCAGACTTGGCTGTCTACAGTGCAGTTGGAACTAAAGCCAAGTGCTTGGCCACCTTTCAGCCTGGCAGATGCAGTTAAACAGGTAAAAGTTTAGTTCACAAAACTCTCGGTTATCCTTAATGAAGTGAGTCTAGGTAAGAGCTGGACCAAAGCAAAATTTTAGGTGAGAAATCACACAGGGCTTTTACTAGCTCTGCTTATTGCTTAGAAATATGTTCCTTAAAAACAGTTTTCTGGTTAGATACTCCTGCTCAGTTGTTCTACAACTGTATTTGCAGAGAGGTTGTCTTTCTGATTGGCTAATGGCCCTCCTGTCTGTAAATTTATATTCATACCGAAGACTTTATTCCCTATTAAGCATGGACACATGGCCTGTTCTCCAGCAATTAATATATATTTCATCATAAAAATATTGAATTATCCCCTGTCTACCTTAGTTATATGGTTCCTTCTGATTATTTTTAAATAACTTAATATAGTTTTAATCAGATTTCTACCTTCTTTTCAAATTAAACTATTTCAGTTCTGAAAAAAAGATAGAATTTGGGTCTGTCTAATCCACCATGTTATTTAATAGAGACCTTCAAATGCTACAGGTTTTGACTAGGTAAAGTACAGAAGAAGAGGATGTAAAGTCTCGTTAAAGGAAGTCTGTATGGAGTGGATTTCATATAGAGAGCTTTATGGATTAATGAGGAGCAGAAACAATAATTTAGGTTGGCAGGGACTTCTGGAGGTCATCTAGTCCAACTCCATCTTTAAGGTAGGGTCAAGCTCAAAATTAAATCAGGTTGCTTAGAACATTTTTCATTTGAGGTTTGAAACTCTGTGTTATGGAGCTGTGGGGGCTGGTGGCTCTGCCAGGGTTGGGGAGCTGTGGATTGGGACTGGCACCAAGGCTGGGCAAGCAGAGCAGGGCTTACCAAAGCTGGCCCTAGCCCAGTGACCACCAGCCAGGTCTAGAGAGTGAAACTGCATCTCAGGCTCTCTGGTGTTCAGCTGCACTCCCTGTGAACACTTTTTTCCCTTTGTATCCATGTGGTTTCTTTGCTTTCCTTGCTGCGACCTGTTACGTTTTCCTTTTTTTTNTTTTTTTTTTTTTTTTTTTTTTTTTTTTTTTTTTTTTTTTTTTTTGTCTCTGCATATCCCTACGCAGAATTTGGCTCTGTCTTCTCTGTACCTTATCGCTGTTCCCCTCCTACAGCTTTTCAAGTAGTAGGAGACAGCAATTAGCCTCTCTTCTCCAGGCTGAACAATCCCAGCTCCTTCAGACCTCCTGCAATGCTGCACTGCAGCTCCTCACCCCCAGCCCTTTCCTGGACGCACTGCAATGTGCCAACCTCCCTGCTGTTGAGGGTGGGGAGAGGCACCTAAACCAGACCCAGTGCTCAATGTGCAGCCTTAGCAATGCAACAGCAGGGCAATACTAATATACTAATGGACTTACTGCTAATGCACCTCTGTGTTTACTTACTGCTAATGCAGTAAGTCTTGGTTGCCACAAGGGCACACTGCTGTCTTGCATTCAAGGATGCTCTCCCTGCAACTTTTCAGGCTACAGAGTCACTTTTCCCTTCTCCCCAGGACATCAAAGGATATGGATGGTGTTACCCTGCTTGTCAACACAAGTATCCCCGTTTTTTTGTGGGAGGAAATTTTTAGTTAGAGATGGACTCCTGTTGGCGATGCTGAAAGGAAAACTCCACAGTGGCGTGATAGTGTCAGATCTTAGCAATCAGAGATGCTGGGAACAATCAGGAGGATTGCAAAGGGTGTGTGAAAGAAGGTGTGTTGTGCTGCTGGGCTGGATCCTGCAAGACCTATTCAAACACTGAAGGCATCTAGACAAAGTGGCAGTTCAGTAATGGGATAAACCCTGTCTTCAGTTCATGTTGGAAAACTAAGTGACCTTCTTGAAATGTGTGTTTTCTGTATAACGGCTTCTCATTATAAAAAAAATAGACTGTGTGATGGAAAGATACTGACTGCTCTGATAATTGGATGGTAATAATCCATTTTTTAATTATTCTTTTCCATGACTATGACACAGCAGCCTTATCTGATAAAATAGCATATGTCTGCATTCCATTTTTCTGAAAATAATGAGCTAAGTTAAAAATACTAAAATGCATGGTTTTAATACAATAAGACATTATTTCCACAGTCTCAGAATTTATTTGGGGTTTGTCTTCTCTCAGGTGAAGCATTTCCGAGCTCTGCAGGAGCAGGCCAATACATATTTGGATCTTTTGTGCTCCATGTGTGATCTGTCAGATGCCACAGTGAAGAATACAGCAACAGACATCCAACAAACAAAACAAACGGTACAAGATAACCACAACAACCAGGCTCTAATCCTATTTAGAGCTTTAATTGCCTTGATCTGTCTTTTTTTAAAAAGGTCATATTGGGTAACGGTTTAAAGGAATGTCTTTGTACTTTCCTCTTAAGTACTTCATTTACAAATAGTTTCCCTATTTTTACTATTTGTATTAAATTGACATGTTGCTATCCTGGTAAGAATACAAAGATATCTGAGGAAGGTTGCTAAGGACAAAGTTACTTAGGTAATGAGATATTTGCCTAAAACCATACAGAATAAGTTTGTGTAGAAGAAAATCCTGATCTGACGTATTTGTTTACACAGAGAAAATCAGCCTATCCTTCTGTTTATTTTATTAAAATTTGAACATATTTTATGGTTATCATTTATTTAACAGTAGGATGATATTATTAGTAAATTCTAATCTAGTCAGTCATTATAATAAAGTATTCTGGGGTAGTTCAATTCATAGACCTGTTTAATTTACTCACAGAGTGCATCTAGTCGATTATATGAATTTATGGGAGTGAATCCCATTTTTAAAAAAATTTTTAAGTAGTTGAGTTTTAAAACAAAAACACAAGCATATGAGCTATTAGGAAAGAAATATTAATAGCATTGTAATTTCCTTGTTGTAAACATGGAAATTTTAGTGTTTAGATCAACTTTTTAGACTACTACTGAAAGTAAAAATCTAATACATACGGTAACCATATTCTAGAGCAGAAAAATAAATTGTACAAAACAATTTAATCCATAAAAAGATGCAGTCCAACTATTGAATAGCTAAATGGCATCCCAAACATCAGAGCAAGATCTTCCTTTTATATATGAAGGAGTGAAACATTAGAGAGTCACAAATAGGATAGTACTGAGATGTATTAAGCTGTTGCTTGAGAGTCTAAACCTTAAAGGCACCCTACTGCTATAATTGGAGCAAATGAAGCTCTGTTATTATTGGTTTAAGGTGATTGATGGGCTCAGAACGGGTAAGCATTCTCCTTACTGGCATTTTAGGAAAGATATAGAGGCAAAAGAACCAATGTAGGCAAATTAAGCAAAAGTGTATTCCGCTTGGTCATTGCGAAGGCATGTAGCGCACAGTTCAGTAGCATTCTTGGCATGAAATAGGTGAAGTTAATTATGCAGTTAACTTAATCTTTAACAGCAAACTTAGAGCACTTTGAAATACACATACATATAAATATACTTGCTTCTCTCAAGAGTGAATCATAATTCTTTCTTTTTTTCACAGATTTCCCTGGATAGGTCTGATTTTTATGACTTTTTGAAAGTTGTTTTTTTTTTTTCCTTGAGGAAAGTATTAGTCCCTCCAGAATCTAGTACAGGAATATGCTGTGAGTACAGTATTGTGCTCTCAGAAAGAATGGTATTCATCTTCCACACTCCAAAAATAGCTGCATTAAAGCATTCCTACTCTTTCTCATTTCTTTTTTTCTAGATTGAGCAACAGATAATGCACTCTCAGTATTTGGCGCAAGGTTGGGAAGAGATCAAACAAATGAAGGCTGAGCTCTGGTTATATTTCCAGGATGCAGACCAGCAGCTCCAGAATTTGAAAAGGAGACGGGCAGAACTGGAAATTAATATTGCCCAGAATATGGTACTCCAGGTTAAGGTAAGGAGTCTATGGGTTAAGGACAGAACACAAAGCAGTTCATCCTGCAGCGGTTTTTTTTTTTTTTTTTCTTCAATAATCACTGTGTGCAAGTATTGCATGTAATCACTGCTATGTTCTAATGCTGTAAGAGTAAGAACAGAGAAGACAGGGGAAGGTAAGACTTCATGTTGATGCTGTAGGAAAGCAAAACTTGGTATGTTAATACTTTTTTTAATATAGAACAGTTTGCCATCTACTGTTCTGTTTTGCTTTCACTTTTAATTTGCTTCTTGCTTATTGCACTGGATTTAAAGAGAAGATCTGCAGCTTATGTTCCCTGAGATTTTCATTTCCAATACTTGTAAATTATTTAGATTTATTTCAAAATCAGTCTGGGCAACTATGCAATGTTGGCAAATTCTGAAAATAAACGGAGGGGCTAGGTATGATAAAAAGCTAATCTACTTTGCCTTAAATAGTAAGATCTTCTTCTATTGTTGCTCATTTAAAGAGGAGAGAATTTCCGCTTCCATTCTATAGGTAATTAGGACACACCAATATAGTAACAAGAATAAACAGAAAAATTAATTTCCTTGTTAAATGAAGAAATACTTTGGTTTTACATTTTTGGGGTTAGACTTTGCTTGCTTGTTTGTTTGTATGTTTTTTTTTTCTGTTATGTTTGGAGTTAAGTGACAGGTACAAACCACTTCCTCTTCATTTTTGTGCTCTGTCCGATGAACATAGTCACAGGCATGGAAGTTATGAAAACAGTGCTGGGCTAAGACCTGTTATCATTGACCCTAAAGAGATAGAAGGATCCCTAAAGAGATAGAAGGATCCCTAAAGAGATAGAAGTCTGCTTGCTCACTATTCTAGTCAGGTTTATTATGAATGACAGGCACCTTCCGTACCATCAGATATGACACAACTTGTATTTTATCTCTGATTTTTCCCTTGCACATTCAGAGAGCTCCTTCTGAGGCAGTCTGAAAGAGGGAGGACATAGAGCTTATGCAGTAATGCCTCTCATCCAGAACTTTTATGAGGCCTTGGTAAAAAGACACCCTCCTAGCAAAATACTGGAGCCGGACATGGTTGTTTAGTTATAGTTATTTGAACTAGAATTTGAGAAACAATCATATTTATTCTCTACTGTGTAAATACAAGAAAGAAATGGTGAATGTTAGTTGTCAGTGCATTGTATATTTTATTTTTGGATTCTGTGAGACTTCAGCAAGAAATTTGTATGCAGATGAGATCATTTATCTACTGGAGTTTATTAACTCATATAGCAATGATACCTGAATAATCATTGTCTTTGTTTCAGTAATTACAGTGATAATGATCGCTATTGGAGTAGGAACAAAACAAAGCAAAGGTGTGGGCTGACTGACTCATGGGCTCTGGCTTCTATTTTTAATCTCCTTTACAAAAGAAGTAAAAGTGGAGACAGTTTTAGTAGAATGAATTCTCCTGAGACCTTTCTCCTACATTCTATGAGATATGGAGGGAAGCTGTGCTAGCCCAGGAGCTGAGGGAACAGGATGTGCATGGTGGTGCTCTCTCTCTATCACCAGCACAAGAAAACTGCCCTGGTTTGCTTTTATATCCTCCTTCTGCCATGAGAAGGTTGGAGAGAAAGTTCAGGGAGGGGAGAAAGGGAGAATTCACATTTGTGCTGGTACACAAACCTGAGCAGATACTGTTCCCACACAGTATATTTGTTTCAGAGTTGTTATTTAAATTCCATCTTGTATTTTCAAATATACATCCCATATAGGTTTTGCCTTTTGTCTCTTTCAGGAATTCAGTCAGAAGCTGCAGTCCAAACAGTCAGCGCTTACTGCTGTGACTGAGAAGATGAGCAAACTAGCCCAAGGCCAGGAATCACCTGAGCACAAGGAAATAGCACAGTTTAGCAACCAGTGGCTGGACCTCTGCCTTCAGGCACACAGTTTGCTTATACAGAGGGAGGAGGATCTGCGGAGGACTGGGGATTACCATGATCGCATGAATGTAGTAGAAGTTTTCTTGGAAAAGTTTACAAAAGAGTGGGACAACTTGGCTAGGTAAAAAAGGAATAGCACACAAAAACTTACGTAGACAATGAAAGAGCTATTTACAGAGTCTCTCTAATTTGGAACTTTAAAAAAAATACTTTATCCTGTACTTAATTAAAAGCAAGCCTCCTTTATTAATTATAACTTACATATTATATGTTAACTTTTATAAAAAATTATTTATACTGAAATAGAGTTAAGAAGACAGTTCCTCCGTACTTGTCTTTAAGGCAAGTACTAACTGGTCTTATCTGTGGCTGTAACATATGTTGCTCTTTATAGTACTTAGACCATTTTGCTCGATCTTTTTCACTTTTTGCTCATTGTCAGTGTTTTATTTATTAGACCTTTATAGCTCACTTACCACTACAAATTTTTGCAATTGTTTTCCAT
Organism: Nothoprocta pentlandii; assembly: GCA_013398315.1. Lineage (NCBI taxonomy): Eukaryota > Metazoa > Chordata > Aves > Tinamiformes > Tinamidae > Nothoprocta > Nothoprocta pentlandii. Next base: position 1,052,472 of record VZSG01000107.1, read on the forward strand.
TCATATATAGCATAAACACAGAGGCTATATGTGCAAAAATTTGGAGTCTATTATGACTGTTATTGTAGTCATTGGACAATATTCTCTTGGACTTTAGTACTTTTACTGTTCTTATGTATGCTGTATAGCTGCTATTCACTATATGAGTCATGATGATTTGGATGGTCAACCCATCTATTGCAGCTGAGAGAGGAACAAAAATGTTAGACTTTTTGATTACTGTTCAATGGTATTTTCAAAAGAATGAAAATTGTATTGATTTCAGTATAAAATACATTTATAATTCACTTTTAAATTATTGCCTGAGGTCATCCAGTCATTCTTTTCTCTTCTGTGCATTTTGATGACAGATCTGATGCTGAGAGCACAAATGCGCATCTTGAAGCTTTGCAAAACTTGGCACTGGCTCTGCAGGAGAGGAGATTTGCTCTTGAAGAATTGAAAGATCAGAAACAGAAAATGATAGAACATTTGAATCTTGATGACAGAGAATTAGTAAAAGAGCAATTTGGTCATTTTGAGCAACGCTGGACTCAGTTGGAGGACCTTGTGACGAGAAAAATTCAGGTTTCTGTAGCAACCTTAGAAGAGCTCAGTTTGGTGCATTCCAAATTTCAGGAGTTAATGGAATGGGCAGAGGAGCAGCAACCTAGTATCTCAGAGGCTCTTAAACAGAGCCCTCCAGCAGATATGGCTCAGAGTCTTCTCATGGATCATCTTACAGTTTGTAGTGAGCTTGAAGCCAAGCAGCTTGCTCTGAAAACTCTAGTGAAGGATGCTGACAGGGTGATGACCAATTTAGGGCTCAATGAAAGGCAGCAGCTGCAAAAAGCACTTTCTGATGCACAGCACCACGTAGATTGTCTCAGCGATCTGGTGGGCCAGAGGAGAAAGCACCTGAATAAAGCACTGTCTGAAAAGACTCAGTTTTTCATGTCAGTATTTCAGGCTACAAACCAAATTCACCAACATGAGAAGAAGGTAACGTTTCCAGAACACATCTCTCTCTTGCCTGAAGATGTGAACAAACAGATCAGGACTTGTAAGAGTGCCCAAGCTAACCTGAAGACCTGTCAAAATGAAGTCACAGGGCTGTGGGCTCAAGGAAGGGATTTAATGAAAGAAGCAACTGAACAAGAAAAGAATGAAGTGTTAGGTAAACTGCAAGAACTACAGAATGTATATGACACCGTTTTACAAAAGTGTAACCAGAGATTGTTAGAACTTGAGAAAAATATGGTTTCCAGGAAATATTTCAAAGAAGATCTGGATAAAGCCTGCCATTGGCTAAAACAAGCTGATATTGTCACATTCCCAGAAGTCAATGTAATGAATAGTAACCGTGAACTATACACTCAGCTTGCAAAATATCAACAGATTCTTGAGCAATCTCCTGAATATGAAAATCTGCTTCTTGCCCTGCAAAGACAGGGCCAAGAAATCCTACCATCACTTAATGATGTGGATTATTCCTATCTGGAGGAAAAGCTCAACATGCTTCCTCAGCAGTTCAATATTGTCATCACCCTGGCAAAAGATAAATTCTACAAGGTTCAGGAAGCAATTTATGCCCGAAAAGAATATGCCTCTTTGATTGAGTTGACCACAAAAGCTCTGAGTGAACTAGAAGATCAATTTATTAGCATGGATAAAGCTCCAGCTGTTGTTTTAGCCAAAGAAGTTGTGTCACTCCAGCAGGCTTACAGAGATCTCTTAGGTGAACTGGTGAGCCTTGGTGCTGCGGTGGATGAACTAAACCAGAAGAAGGAGGCTTTTCGAAGCACTGGCCAGCCGTGGCAACCAGATGAGATACTGAAACTTTTCACACTGTATCACAAGCTGAAAAGGCAAATAGAACAGAAAATCAACCTTTTGGAGGACACAATAGAGGCATGCCAGGAACATGAGAAAATGTGTATGCAGCTCAAGGCACAACTAGAGACAGTGCAGAAAGAACAAAGTAAGGTGAATGAGGAAACGCTCGCAATAGAAGAAAAGCTGAAAATATACCACTCTCTGGCAGGCAGCTTGCAAGACTCAGGGATCCTTTTGAAGCGGATAACGGAACATCTAGAAGGCCATTCTCCTCAGCTTGACCCATCTGCTTGCGAGACAACCAATCACCAGGTGCAGTCATGGCAAGAGACACTAAAGTCATTGCAAGCTGCCATTGGCGACACAGTTATGGAGTGTGAGAACAGACTTGTGCAAAGTATAGACTTTCAGACAGAAATCTGTCGCTCACTTGACTGGTTGAGGTGGGTGAAAGCAGAACTTAGTGGAGCATTAAGTCTGGACCTCAAACTGCAAAATATCCAAGAAGAAATCCGAAAAGTTCAGATACATCAAGAAGAAGTACAGTCAAGCCTGAGAATAATGAATGCACTAAGCAGTAAAGAGAAAGAGAAATATATGAAAGCCAAAGAGCTTATACCTGCTGACCTGGAAAACACCCTGGCTGAGCTGACAGAACTTGATGGTGAAGTTCAAGAGGCTATTAACATGAGACAGGTTTGTGCATCCTTTCTGTTGTTAATTTCTTGCTCATCAGACTGCAAAAAAAAAAAGCTTTGTGACTTGATACATGTAATTAGTATGAAAAAAAAATTTAATACTCTCTATTTATTTTATCTATCATCTTAAGTTATAACTTGTTGCTATGGGTGACTGTAGGGAGAGTAAGAGTTCCTCGATATGCATATATACATGCATGAAGAAATGCAAGATTACTGAAAACCCACTTCCATGTGACCTTTTGGGACCTGTATTTTAGATCTAGTAAAGGGAAGAGAATGCAAGTATAGGCCAAGTCCATAACCTTTGCTGAGGATATTTTTGTTGCTGTTCTGGCTTGTTATGTCTGTGATCCTCTATAATTTTCACTTTTATTTCAGGCTACCTTGAATAAACTATATAGTCTCTGCCAAAGATACTACCAAGTGATGCAGATAGCAAATGACTGGCTTGAGGATGCTCAGGAATTTCTACAGTTAGCAAGGAATGGTCTTGATGTTGAAAACTCTGAGGAGAACCTAAGAAACCACATTGAATTTTTCAGCACAGAAAAACAATTCAGTAATCACTTGAAGGAGTTACAGGGGCTGGTGTCTGAGATAGAACCGTTTATCCAAGCTACAGCAAGAGAGCAACTGGTGCAGGATGTAGCTGCATTGGAGGAAAAGGGCAAAGTGGCAAAGCAAGAAGCTGACACTCAGAAAGAACAATTGCAAAGGTATTTCCTTCCTTCTCTCTTTTGTCTTTTATTTCCTTCTCTTTCTTTCAAAACATTTTGGGGATGAAATTAAGAAATTGCACATTTGTCATGTAATCTAATTTTGGAGTTGGAGTTCTGTAAAATGTGTGTGCTATTGATGACAAGTGGTACTGACACTAACTGTATGACCTTAGGGAACCTATGAAAAAGTTATATGAAATTTTGAACAGTAACGAAAAAATAAATAGGGAATGGTTGTGCATTTTTCCACATTGTACAGGAAATACAGATTAACAAAGGAAATCGAAGCATTTTCTTTTAAAAGAAAAGAAAATACCTTTCTACTCAACATAACTACGTAACTTTTTATCCCAGAATATTTTGGAAGCCAAAATTTTAAATGGGTTTAAAATACAGCTTAGACAAATTCACCGAAGAAAAGTCCATCAAGGGCTATTAAGTACAAAGTCTGACTTTGTGACTACAATTTCTGATAGGTTTCTAAGACACAGTTGGTGATTGGGATAAACTTCTGTATGTGTGCTCTTCGCTAAAAATCTTTTCCTTTCTTGGAAAATGTTGCATAAAAGCATAACAAAAGTGGTTAAATTGGAAGCAATACTCCTGATTTAAAATGGTTTTGCATCACATTAAATCATTCTTTTTGATGTTCCATTTGTTTAAGGTGTGCTTCTGAGTGGCAGGAGTATCAGACAGCAAGACAGAGGGTTATTGAAGTGATGAATGATGCTGAGAAAAAATTATCTGAATTCTCAGTTGCTAAAGCAGCTTCTTCTCATGAAGCTGAAGAGAAATTGTTAACACATAAGGTAAGGTAATCTGAAAAAAGATATGAAGTCCTTTTCCCATTAGTGAAAATAAATCTTTTTCTCTCTCTTCCTACTTGTGGCAATCTGAAGTTGCTCTTAAATATATCATGGCATATCAAGAGATGTGGACAGGTATCTTGTAAAGTATATTATGACTGTAGAGGACTGAGGAAGCAAAGAGATTTGTAACAACCTGGTGTCCCTTGACTACCTGAGGCAAAATTCAGATCATAGAAAGTTTTGTCTCTTTTTGTGTCATATCAAAAGATTTACTTTGGAAACTTTCAGTCCTTCAAATCTCCTTGAAGAAGATTCGTTTCCGTCCTCATGAAGTCTTTCAGTTTCATGAGGATATATTTATAGCCTAGGACATCTAAAAAGCACTAGAAAAAAACATGACATAAATATGTATTTAAGGACCTGAATGGCTTTCTTCATTTTTTAGATTCTCCTGTAAATTGAAATCTTTGCTATGAGAAGTTTACTAAATAGTCATCTCTTGACTAATAGTCAAGAGATCTTCTCTTTTCAACAAGGGCTGGATAGCAAGGAAGAGAAAATTGTGTATGCATGGACTGCATTTCCACTGCTTTAGGAGAATTCCACTCTGGACAAAGTCCCTCAGATATCTGTAGTTAACATACTGCATAGGCAAAGCAAAGTGAGATCTAACCAAGTCTCCTCCTCCTTTTTTTTTTTCCCTGAAATGGATGGAAATGGCTTAGCTGCCCATACGTGTATCAAAGAATTACAGTTTGTATTACAAAAAAAAAATGAAATGTTAGTGCTTGTTTTACTTTTTCAGACCCTGGTATCTGTGGTGAATTCTTTCCATGAGAAGATCACAGCCCTAGAAGAGAAGGCTTCACAGCTGGAAAAAGTTAGCAATGATGCCAGTAAGGCAACTATAAGCAGATCAATGACAACAGTTTGGCAGCGCTGGACACGGCTCCGAAATGTAGCCCAAGAGCAAGAAAAAATTTTGGAAGATGCAGTGCAAGGATGGAAGGGTTTTAATGATAAGGTAATTGTCTTGTTAACTCCTTTTATAGCTGTACATAGGGTTTCACTGCTTAACACACCCTGCTATAAAATTTGAGTACATACTATAACTATTTCTTGTGAAGCAAATAAATCAATTTTATTAATAATCTTTTTTGGTAGCGAAAGCTGAGCATTGTAAGGGCAGTAATTTGTCTCAGATCACAAACAACCACCCAAGAGGGATCCTAGTTTAGAACTACTTCATCCAAAGCTTGTACTTGAGAACTTGCTGGTTCTTGAGGATCTTATATTTGTTTCCTTTCCTCAGCATATATTAAATTAATCTCTGTTTTTTTTTCTGAAGAGTACGATGTTATTTCTAAGTTTGTGCACTGATATCATTGCCTCTCACTGCTCACTGATCATGTCTTCTTATTTCCATATATCCTGCCAGTATGTTTTTATCTGTCATTGTCCACTATTTCATGTTCAGTTTGCAGATTCTCTGGGAATGAGATAAGTTTTTGATTAGATGTCACTCATGCCAAATAGGTGTCTGCCCTGGATTAGAACTCTGGGTCCTATGTCAACAAAAATAATAGATGCTAAAATGAAGGAACTGTTCATCACTCAAAAAAAAATACTTAGCATGTTCTAGTCTACTCTGAGGAGCTGAGGCTTGCTAGCTAGCTACATTTATCAGCATTAGAGTGCACATTTATTTCTGCTACAGAAACTGTTGCAGTAACCTTATACCTTATACAGCTACTTTACAGAGTCTAAATTTTCAGCAGTGGATTTAGTATTTTTGGAATCAGTGGACTACCTTATTTTTTAGTTTAATTTTTGTCAAGATTGCTTCTCTTTCCCTAGATTCAGAAAGCAACCATAGCAATAGATGAGCTACAAGGTCGCTTACCTGAAAGTTCAGTAGAAAAGGCATCTAAGACAGAGCTCCTGGATCTCCTGGATTACCACAGCAGTTTCCTTCTGGAGGTGGAACACCAGCTGTCATCTTTGGGCCTCGTCAAGCAGCATGCTGTGAGCTTGCTTCAAGATGTGGAATTACATCCTCCTTCTCAGGAAGAGCTACCAGTCATGCAGGAAATCAAAGCAATGCAAGATCGGTGCCACAAGTAAGACAGTACTTAAAGAGATTCACTAGAAAATTGCATCTTACAATTAATTCATTAATAAACGTTTGTTCATTATTTTTATTATTATTAGTAATGACAACGATGCTTAAATAACCATTAAATTTTAAAGGAGTTTTTATTAATTTGAAAACATTAATTTTTGCTATTATTTTTACTATCATTAAGCAGGTGTATTTATTTTAGCACATAAACCTTCTGTGCTAATTCTGTCTTGCATTAAAATAGAAGCTTATGTAAGAGTGTGAACTGCATTAAATTAGGGGTTATGCAGTGTTTCTAATATATTGTAAAAGTTTCTCTTTAGGATAATGATAAGTCATCCAAAATCATGCCTTAGAATGGTCTTTTCTTTCCATTAAGAACAGCCTGTGGGGATGAGTTGTCAGTATTTTTAACAGTTGCATTTGTTCAGATGAATTGTGCACTAGATCTCAAAATGTGTAGAACTTCTAGTTAAATGGCAGTTTTACTGTCATTCTCCAGTACTGGAGAATGAACATGAGAGACTTAGAATGCCTGCTGCTTTAGTGGCCTTTTGCAACACTCTGGACATGTAGGAATTACTCTGGACGTGTAGGTATTCATCATTCTCTTTATTATTCAACAGTTTTTGACAAAGCAATGTTTTTAGAAACAAATATGAAAAATATTGAATAATATATGTCATAATAAATAGGTGAGCTTTAGAAATAAATATGAAGAATATCCTTCACAACTAGTTATTGTTTTTTGTTTCTGAAGTCTGCAACAGAAAGTGAAAAAAGGCATGAAGCTGGTGAAACAGGAGCTGAAGGAACGTGAGGAGGTTGAAATTGAGATTAATGCTGTGAAGTCCTGGATCCAGGAAACAAAAGAATATTTATTAAATCCTGATGTGGAAGTGGATACTCAACTTCAGGAATTGCAGGTATATCAAATTTCTTATCTTCCAAAATATAAAGTTTCTAATGTATCTGATAGATTAATTCTGAGTATTAATCAGTTCAAAACCACAACAGATTTAAATTAGACATGTAAATTTATGGAACATATTAGCTTTAGCTTAAATGCATTTAAGGTTTTCATTTGCAAATGCAAATGTATTTATATGCATTTACATACCTAGCATACTGTTTAGTAGTTTTCTTCCCATCTAAAATATGGGGAGTTATGCTTTGTGACATGTCTGTCTCAATTTTCTTGGACAAAATACATAAATAATAATAAATAAATAAATAAAAAGCCTTTAAATGGACATGCTAAAACCTCAACATTTTCCATATGCATGTGATCACATAGGAATACAAAACTGGACAGACACCCTTAAATGAGAATCCAGGCAACCTCAAGATCTCATCTCTTTTAAAGAATTGATTAAATGGAACTGTGAAAGCACCTGTGATTGTTGCAAGCTGTGATCCATGTCTCCTTTTGCTAAGTTTACACAAATGTAACCTTTTTTCCATTGTTTCTTAACAATATTGTTTTTCTGTCATTTAGTCTCTCCTCGATGCAGTAACTCTACATCGCCAGGCTGTTGAAAAAATGGCTGAACAACAGCAGAATAAGTATTTGGGTCTCTATACCATTCTGCCTTCTGAACTCTCTCTTCACTTAGCAGAAGTTGGGCTGGCTCTTGTAACTATACAAGATCAGGTAAAGGATAGTCAATAAATGCATGACAAGTCTATGGTCCTTCTTTAGACTTCATAACTTGGTAAAACAAAATATCAAGCTGTGGTCAAACTGTGACTATGTATAGTCTTAATACCTACTTATGTATAGTCTTAATACCTACTTTAGCTAACACATAAAGTTTGAAGTAAGTTAAATGAAAATTAAAGTTAACTTCTTATCAGGAGGAAAGATTTCTGATTACTGAATTGAATTCTTATTGTTGACAGATTCAAAGCAAAGAGAAAGAAACTCAACAGATCAAAAACTTAAATCAAGATTTTGGTCAGAAAATCCAAGGGATAGCTAATGAATTAAATTCTATTCTTTCTAAACTGAAAAAGAAAACTAATGATATAGCACAAGCCAGACTTGAGCAAAAGGTAAGAAAAGGCTTTCTTTGTTTGATTACACCATAAACTCTTCTGAACAGGGACTTTGCCTTCATACCAAAGATATATTTGTCACATGAGACAAAATGTCACGAGACATTTCTTTTCAAGGTAGGCTGATAGAAGAATGGGCACAAATAAAGATTGGCTGAGAATTTTAGAATCATATTCATTGTGCACAGGTCTTTACCTGAGCAGGGAGGGAGGACCTGAGAGCAAAAGCAATTCAGATGGCCAAAAGCATGCTGTTGCCTCTAAATAATAACTCTGATTGCAGTTTTAAGGGGAGTAGACCAAGAGGCTTCCAAACTGTTCCTTGTTTCAGTCTGTACTTAAAAGACCATTCATTACAATACAGCTATACTTATGGTAGATATAATTTTGCTTAGTCAATAGTTTAATATCATTTGATTCAATAGTAGAGAAGTATTACTAGTGTGGTTAAGAGTAATGCAGACATTCTCTTGATATTTTTGTGGGATTTTTGAACCTATTAGTGTTTACCACAATCAGAAATTCTTGTCTGTGCTGAGGCATGATGGGCAAATAGGGTTTGTCATATGAAGGTGGGAAGGTTTTTTTTATCAGACAAAGATAAACTTGGGCTGCTTACTGTTTTAAAGTAAGCAAAGTACAGCAAGTAGGAGAGGACTCAGGTACCACTGAAATATATTCCATTGCAATTTGTGCATCCCCCTGACTCCAGTAATTAAGTAGAAGGACAGTGAAGTAGAAGGATGGCACATGCTCATGTTGCATAGAGGAGACCTCCATGTCACTCAAAATCTAGTAAAACTGCTTTTTCATCAATTCTTAGTCTTAAGTGTTTGCTGAAGTTTCTTTTGTTTTATATTACAAAACCAAATCCTAAACCATTGATCCAAAAAATTGTAGTCATTAAATGTCTTATCAGTCTATGTCTAATATTCTAGATTTCTTTTTTAAACTTTTTGTAAATATGATTTTAAAAAACATTAAATCTATTTCCATTGAAACAAACTAGCATCATCCATATTGTTCCTGTGTCCAGACTGAGCTGTGAAAACCCAAATTCTTTGTTAATCTTTCATGAGTATTTAGGCAGTTTTCAGTTAGTAATGTTATATTTTATTAAAAAAAATAACAAAACAAGAGAACATTTCAAATAAAAAAAAAATCCTTTCTCATGGCAATGTGTTTTGACCATTCAGTTTGAAGACAAGCAGAAAGATGGGCAAGAACAGTGAATATCACTCTAAAATGACTTGGTCTTTTGGTATGATAGAGAAAATGTTATCCAATTCAGCCAAGAAGTCAGAAAAGTAATGGCACACATTTAAGAGATGACCAAACATCTCTCTGTTCTGCCTTCCTGCTTAAACAATGTTGTTGGTTCACAACCGAAATAAAAAATTGAATAAACTCTGGAAACTTTGGACAGGGTTTAGAAGTTGTAAATCAGAATAGAAATAACCAGCCAGAAGGCTGACTTGACACATCTGACTCACTGATTTTCTTGTTTTCCACCTAGATGCTGGGTGAAGAATTGGACAGCTGCAATGTTAAGTTGGTGGAATTAGATGCATTGGTCCAGGACTTCTCAGAGCAGAATGTCCCTCTGGCAAAGCAGTTGAGCAACAGAATAGGGAAACTCACTGCACTGCAGCAGCAGACCGTGCGGCAGGCTGAGTACAGGGCCGCCAAGCTCAGCCAGGTACAGTCCCACATCTTCCTTGTTGTTTCCTTTCAGAAGCAGAAGGAACAGGAAAGCTTTTTGTCTTCTGAGCAGTTATGTACGAAGGAACATTCTTTGGCAATCTGCATATTCATATGCATATATGAATATTCATAATCACAGGCTGGAATTATATCTCAGGGAGAGGCACAGACTGGGGTCAAATACCAAACTCTAGGATTTGATCCAGGCCTCATAGAAATGACTAAGGAAAATCAGTTAAGTTTCTTCTGGAAAGTGAGAGCAGAATTGGAACTAATAGGTACTTGCAAAAAAGAAACTGGATGTATCAAAAAGCTGAGCATTCCTTTGAGTTGTGTTTCAAAAAGGAAAAAAAAAAGTCTTACTTTTGGAAAAAATGATAGGCTCAGGACACAAAACAAGTTATAAATAAAAGTTATTTGGGGAATAAGAACAAGATACAAATAAACATAAGGAGTGACATAAAAAAAAAAAAAAAAAAAAGACTTCCAGTGAACTATAAGTTGAGAAAGAAGGTATTTGGAACTTGTGTGAGGCTCAAATACCTGCTGGAAGTGTCTCCATACTATACAGATATGAAGGATCACCAGTGCGCTCCCCTAGTATGACCTACATTCTTTTGATGCCTTTTTTTCCTCTGAAATAGATGTGCTTATTATTGGAAGCAGATGTATTTTAACTTCAGAAATACAGAATTGGTTAGACTAAATTGAACAATAAGGAAAAGGTATTAAAATGATCCCCAAAATTAAAAACTATAAATAAAGTAAAAGTAGTTTTGTCATACTCAGAAATGTACAGAATTCTACCCTACATTTAACAAGTTCTTTTATGTCTAGGCTACCTCACATTTGGAAGAGTACAATGAGATGCTGGAGTTCATACTGAAATGGATTGAGAAAGCAAATATCCTGGTGCATGGTAATATAACATGGAATACCTCTTCTCAGCTTCGTGATCAGTTTAAGTCCTACCAGGTGATTATATAAGCTGCAAAATTCAAAGTACTTCCTGAACTTATTTCCTATACATTTTTTTGGTCCTGTTTCCTCAAGGAAAAGAAAAAGTCTTTAAAAAAAAAAAAAAAAAAAAAAAGGTTTCTATGACTGTATTACTATACTATATTCTAGGTCTTAAAATTATTGATTTGCTTTAGACTTTTGTTTTGATTTTGATTTGCTTTAGACTTTTGTTTTGAAGACTGAAATAACAATGCCAATGTATTATGAACTAAGATTATTCAAGCTTAATCTCCATGCTTCCTTGGATTCACTGGCTTCATAGGAACTTTTGAGCAGTGTGATCAGACTAGATAGCATGATGCTGAGGACCACATTGCTAGTACTACTTTCTAGAGCTAGTACTGCTCTAGAAAACGCTCATACTAATTCTTTTTTCCTGGCACTAGATTATCCGTCTTCAATATTAGGTTATGAACGTTCAGTTCAAAAACATTCAGTTTTGACCAAACACAGTTTTCAGGCTTATTTTTTATTTCTCTAATTAAGTGGTTTAAATTAAAGTTAACATAGTTTCTGTTTTCATCTGATATTTTTCTTTGACATTAAATGAAAGAAAGCTCATGCCTCACTAATGGCAAAATAAAATACCATGAATTATGTTTGATATATACATAGGTATACACATGTGTTTATTATGTGTCCACTTATACTAGGACAGGCTGGATAATCACACTTTTTTTCTGAGTGGGACCCTCCAGTAGATTTATCCTGAGAAACGCTGGAAGTTACATTTGTTTTTGTTACAGCTTTTCCCTGACGTCAAGAATTGATAGCAGGTGGAGTACCCAATGCTATCCCAAAGAACATTTTGCTAGCCACTTTTTAGGCAGTATTATTGATTGTTGTCCCTGACGTTATCTATAAACTGTGTAGATTGTAATGCTACAGGGCAGTAGATATAGCAAACCAGTAAATGTGTTGAGGAATGCAGCTGTCAAAACTTCATGATTGTTCCCCATCTCTGAAGCACTTCAGCATGCACCTGTTATTAAGTATATTGCTTAAGGTGATTCCTTACAGGAAATCAGCAGAACTCAATCACATGTTTACAAATGTGTGTGAATTGAGGTTTGCTGCTCAAAATTTACTTAAAAATAAGTTTATTTTGAACCTCAGCAGTGGCGTTTGATTATATTCTTATCTCTCTAGGCTATGCTTGAAGAGTCTGGAGAGATTCATGATGATCTTGAGGCCATGAGCAAGAGGATTGAGTATCTGGCAAGTGTGTACTGTACAGAAGGAATGTCTCAGCAAGTGTTGGAACTGGGGCGGCGCACAGAGGAGTTACAGCAAGTTATCAAAATGAGGCTGCCAAATCTCCAAGATGCTGCCAAGGTGTGTGGAAAAAACTTTTTTTAATGCTGTCTGACAGCTAAAGGTCTGGTATTCAATAGGAACAAGGACAAATTGCTGCATTTAGATAGAACTACGCTCTACATGTAGATGAGGATCTACATGATGAGGATCTCCATGATGAGGGTCTACTAGAGGCACTCTGTAGAAAGGATGTGAATTTAGTAGTTCCCATCACAGTCCCACACAAAACGAAAGAACAATGTGTCATTGTTAGAAAAAAAAATGCTGGGAATAAATAAAAGTATGTGCTTTTAACCTATGTACAATAGTTTCAAGATTACAATTGTAGCCATCTTTGCACTTGAAGAAAGATGTGGGCCAAACTAGGGGAGGAAGAGGAGTAAGGGGGAAATAAAAATCCAAGAATAGTGATAATAATTATGTGAATTTAAATTCTCATTAATTTAAATTAATAAGAAAAGATGGTAAACAGGATTATTCTAATGTGTGAATTTGTGCTTCGTGTGTGTTGTTAGTGGGTTAGTATGTAGAGGGTTTGCATTGCAACAAAAATAGGTTCAGCTTAGACTACCAAAAAAAAAAATTCAACAAAGTCATAATACAGAAACAATGTGATATAAGATAAGAAGGGCTCCATTGCTCGCAGTCTCTAAAAACACACTCTAAAGATAAGACGGGTAGTTATGCCCAGTTTTATTACATGATGGGAAGACAGAGGACATCTTAAGGTCCTTTCTAGGCATATGCTGAATTTGAATTGGAGGAGACAATTAGAATAGTAACTCTGATTTGGAGACCTTTTTTTTTTTTTTCAGACACTTTTATTACTGATAATTTTCCAATGTTTTAAACATTTACTTTTCACTGTTAAAAATTGTCAGCTAGTTTTGTCATTACAGTAAAGGACACGGTTACAACACCTGGGCAGATACTTTTATACTGCTTTATTTTTTTTGCATTTTCATCTCTAAATCAAATCTGTTACAGGATATGAAAAAATTTGAAGTTGAACTGCGAGTCCTGCAGGCTGCTCTGGAGCAAGCCCAGGCTACCATGACCTCTCCAGAGCTTGGGCGACTGAGCTTGAAAGAGCAGCTTTCTCACAGACAGGTAAAAGGGCAAGACCTCCAAGTTGGAACTGTGCAACAGTGTGAGCAAACACAAAGAATAACAAATGCTAGTATGACTATGTTGATGGTGTTCCTTAAGATGATTCTGTGATATCTGATTCTAACCACAAGTTACTGCCAGGGGAATGAGGAATGGAATGGGGTAAATTATTCCCTCAGGGGAATGTTTGAAACATAATCTTTTATGGGTCTGTTATGATGCTGATTTAGTAACGATAGTCTTGGTTTTCTGAGATGTGTGCCTCCAAACAAACTCTAATCCATATTAATAAGCTAAGCTTAGTTTATTTTACAATAAATAATATATAATTATTATATAATTATTATATAATGATGCTGTATTAATACAATTACCTATCCTGTTTTTTAATATTTTAATAAGATATTTTAAAATATCTTATTATGAAATAGCATATAAATATTAATAATACAGACCAGCTGTTACCCAGTACTTGCTGGCAGCAGTTTCTCAAAGCACTTTAAAAAGAAGTATAGGTTATTTTCACCATTTTACAGATAAACCTGCAAGAAAGTGTGACTTGCTAGGTTTACCAATAGTCAAAGAGAAAGATAAGAAAAAGACTCAGATTTTTCTGAAGTTCAGTATAGGTGAATTGCCTACATTAACTATTACTGCTTTCAGTTTTGAACCTGGCCTACTATAGAGATTTGTTAATTTGTTATTTTTGGTGTTAGTTTCACAACAAGAAAAAATAACCTAAGACAGAACTTTCCAAGTTTCCTGCAGCAAGCTAATACATACCCTTAACTGCCCTAGTTTTCTATTACAAACTAAATATCAACATGTTCACTTTGTCTTTGGAAAAGATTAAAATCTGGAAAAAAAAAAGTGTAGGTAAAATGCCAACTTACATATCTTTATAACCTTGACCCTTGATTTAAATACAGTGTTTGTACTGCTTGGGACTTGCAGCCAAATCTCAGTACATGGCACTGAAGAATATAAGTGAAACACAGCACCCATAGGGAGAGTATCAAATATGAATTAGAAACTATTGTTTGTGTGTCATCCTTATGTTGTCTCTGTGAGTGTCACTATCCTTGTGCAGGTGGAAAGGGGCTGTACCCCGACCCACCTGTGTCACCAGAGAGGAGGTCTTGGCTCCAGGCTTGGCATGCAGCCAAGTGTCTGTTCCATGCTAAGCATTTTTTTCCCTGGTGTATGGGACCTGTTACTGGAGAACCTCAGTAGTGATGCCTCCAAAGAATAGATCAATATATCCAGTCCCTGTTTAGATCATCCTCCCTGTTTTGTAAGGACTCAGAAATAAAGAGCAAACTCTAATCCTCTCATCAGCATACACATCAGACACACTGAGATACCTTTCTGAATATGATATAGCAGAAGGGAGACAACTGGGCTCTTCATCCTTTTTTGGCACGTGTTGTCCAGCTGATTTAACTCTTTTGAACTTAAAAGCTTTGTCGAGTGTTCTAAGGTCCTTCCTTTCAACCTTGACTTTTTCTTTTCTTATTTTCCCTCCTCTTACGGTGAATGCATTAAACTCTCCAGTGAAGATAAAAAGAACACCGGTCCCATCTAGTCTCTGGTCATTCCGTAGATACCTCTCTCACACATACGAAGAGAAAGCTTGAACGAATATTGTGAAAAGGATAGATATTACTAACAATGGCACCAGTGTTTCGTTCCATTTGATTGCCTTCTGAATTTCAAATAACATTTTCAAACATAGCCATGTTTCAAACATAGCCAAACATAGCCTTACATTTCCAAAGGAAGACTGTGAACACAACAGTATTAATGCGCTGCTTTGAAAAGGCTGCTTCTGTGTCTCACCAGGGAGCTTAGCTTGGCTTTTAGTATTAAAATACATGTATGCCTAAATGACTTTTACATGGCTTTGTGTGGATTTTTAAGCTATTTTCAAATAAGTTAACAGAAATATCTTCATGTTTAGACACTTAGTAGCATTGTAGATTTACTGTGTCTTTTTATGAATTATTTTTATTCCTATTATGTAGGCCTTTTGCTTAAGCAATACTGTAAGTAGTGTTTACTTAAGAATATGTGGGTAACTCCAGAGAGCATGTCTTGATTTCATTACATTTAACAGCCAAATAATCAAATTCATTATTTGCTTTACTGCTTCAACTCTTGTTTATTTATCATTTGCTACACTGAATGCTTTGTGAGCTCTGCAAAACTGATCTACTGCGGCATTGACTTTGTTTCTAGCATCTGTTGTCCGAAATGGAATCATTAAAGCCGAAAGTCCACGCAGTTCAGGTCTGCCAGAGCGCCTTGAGGATTCCTGAAGAAGTGGTCACCAGCCTGCCGATATGTCACAGCGCTCTCAGGCTGCAGGAGGAGGCCAGCCGACTGCAGCACACGGCCATCCAGCAGTGCAACATAATGCAGGCACGTGCACACGCACAGGGTGGAACTTTGCATCCCTTCAGAAGGGAGCTCAGTGGTGCTTGGACTGTGAAATGTTTGTTTGTTTATTTTAGGAAGCGGTGGTGCAGTATGAGCAGTATGAGCAAGAGATGAAGCATTTACAGCAAATGATAGAGAGCGCCCATCGTGAGATCCAAGACAAGCCAATAGCAACCAGTAACATCCAGGAACTCCAGGACCAGATTTCACACCATGAGGTAGGAGAACCACTGTGCAACAGCATGGGCTCATGGACAGCTCATTGCCCAGGAAAGTTTCTCCTCAGTAAGTCTCAGAGGCTTGCTGAGCAGTTTTTCAGGTATCTTCCAAGGCTAGTTGAGCAGATGAACAAATATCATAGAGGAAACTCATGCTATTAGTACAGTTCAAAGTATTCTTTTCTGCACTCAGTTAAAAGTATTCCAATCTGAGGTCAATATTATTATGAACTAAAGCAGTATATAACTAAGGGAGAGCTAAAAAAAAAATACTCTTATATGGACATAACTGGATATAATTTTTGTATCTTTTACCTCAGACCAAAGACTATTCCAAATGACAACACTGAACATTAAATCAGGTGCTCAGTGCCAACGTAGTGATTTACATCCCAAAGTCCTTATTTCTTTTCCATTAATGTTCTGTTAGAAAACACCAAGGGATTAAATCACAGGAAAGACAAAGTAGGAGAATAAGACAGGAAAGATAGGAGGAAATTCTGCAGGGATGACTCCAAAGACTTCCTGCCACATCATTACTAGGAAGAGATTTTTCCTGTCCTGCCGTCAGACTTATGGATTTCCAGAGCTCCTGTGAGTCAGGATCCTGTCTGTGAAACCTCCTCTGGCATTGGATTGCAAGGCCCTTTTACCATTCCCAGTGTCTGTTGCCGTGTGCTTTGGGGTCAAAAATAGATCACTGGTGTGCCATTCTGACACCAGGTGGCACCATTTCTTTATCTTTGATTCACGAAGTTACATATTACATTATATAATATAACCTAAAAGTCCATTCCCAGTATTGTGATGCTCATTTTCAACCTAGTTGTTGCAGAAGGCACACAATACAAGTGCAGAGCAGGTATCTTAAAAATGCTTCTGCTTTTTTAGTATTGAATTGAAAGAATTCTGTCAACAAATGTCCTGGAGCAGCTAATGCAGGGAAGTTGCTTCAGCAATACATGGTAAGTATGCTGCATACAGGAAGGAGTTAAAAATGGGGAATCTTAAAGTTTGCCCCCATTTGAATGAGTCCAGTAGTTAGCAGTCCTCTAAAAGATCTGTAGGAAGACTGCAGCTTTATTCTCTTACACATGACAGCATAAGCCACAGAGTGGCAGGGTTTCCTACTTGAAAACTTCCCACATTTAGGGATAAGGAGTTAATTTTCCTCAGACAGCATTTAGTTTTCTATCAGAATAAAATATTACAAAGGATTTGGTGAAGGAAGCATGAATTCAATATGGCATTAAATAGTGTACAATTAATCTTCCATATAGAGTCTAATTCAAAATACTGAATGTAAATACTCAGATATCCATGCTTTTGGCCTTTATTTTATTTGCTGAATAATTATAGAATAGGTCACAAGTGTATAAAGGGGATGTATTGAACCCTATGTTGTTGCATCTTTTAAAAGCAGGTCTATCAAGATGCTTATTACGTGTGCTCTAAATTAAAGATAAGATGTTACCAGTTTCCTTGCTGAAACCCACATGAACTTCAAGGGGTATATATAGTATCTATGCTTAGAATGATAGTAGGAGGAAGAATGCAGGAAAGTACACTCTGATTTGCAGAAATCTTGTAGTACCCTGCATGTATACAGCAGTATTTAGTATCTAGAATTGTGTGTACAGAAGCCTATTTCTTTACACTTGCATGTGAGAAGGTAGTCAACTGTTTCTATGCTTCTGTACCATTTTAATGAACATACACTAGCTAGAAGATGTCTATGCAACTATAGACTGTGTTGTCAGCTTACACTACATTTTTAACTTGATATATTTTTTCCATTTTTGGGTTTTTTTTTTCTTCTTTCCTTTGTTTTTAATTGAGAGAAGAATGTTGGATACTTAGTGGAGTAGAAATAAAGTGGAATACACGTTTGAATGAATAGTCACTGAGTTGGCAGGCATGCTTCTACAAGCACTGTTTTCACTTTGCAAATCAACAATCTATCATGTTACTGAATCTCCAGGAGGACAGAAGAAAATAGCCCTGTCAGAACCACAGGGAAAGCCCTCCCACTATTTCTTTTCTTTAGTTTATGAATTTGTTGCTTTGAAGCTGGATGCTAAACTAGGCAGCAGCACAAAGTATTTGAGAATAAGAAACAATTTCTAAAACTATTATTTTTTTTCTATTTCTGTTCTGACTAAGCTTAAATTGATGATGATGTTCTCCAAGTAGATAGACCATTTCCATTTCTTAAGGATAAAAAACCTCAGTATTTTAAAATCTATCCTGCTTTTGTCCACATTTGCCAATTCTTTTTGAAGAAGTGGCAATATTGTATTGAGTTTTACCTTTGGAGGTTTTTGATACTTTTAACTCTGGAGACCTTTAACACTTTCCAAACACTTGCAAAGAGTAATCCCAGCCTGTGTTTATTCTTTTATGTGGGTTATTGTCCATATTACATTTGTCTTTATTAAACCACTGTGAGTTATTGTTTGAACTGTTCATTGTATTCTCTGTGGTGCGAGCTGAATGATGCATTTTTCACCCTTCCGATAATCACATGACCTCATTTCCATGGCATGCACTCTCTGGGAGAGTTTGTCTTTCTTAAAAAAATAGAAAAAAGACGAAAAGAGAATGAAAAAGAGCCAGAGACATTCCCTTTTGCTGTAATCTGGAGCTCATAGAATCTGTGTTAGGTTCAGGCTTGAATGCAAGGATTTATTTTTCTCTGCTGTGATAGTCAGACGGAGCCTTTCACAGCACTTTTCCGGTTTCACTTCAATGCTCTGGGCTCTGTGGTTTCGCAGTGCAGTGAGATGCAGCCTGACTTGTTCCTTCCACAATCAACATCCTGCTTTGCAGCTAGCGCTGCAGCGTGCGGAGGGTTTCCGAGAGGCAGCGCGATGATTTTATTGGCTGGTCTTGGAGGAGAGCGCTGGCTTTTCCACGGAAGCTGAAATGCCACTAGTCCTATGGCCTTTATTTGCTACCTCTGCAGTAGGAAAAAAAAATCTTTCCTCAGGAGCTGGCACAGAAGATCAAAGGATACCAGGAGCAAATTGCCTCTTTGAATTCAAAGTGCAAGATGCTAACGATGAAAGCAAAGCATGCCACGATGCTGCTGACGGTGACCGAAGTAGAAGGGCTTTCAGAAGGAATGGAGGAGCTGGATTCGGAGCTCCTCCCCGCGCACGCTGCTCACCCCTCAGTGGTCATGGTAAGCGCTGCATTGCTCTCAGGGCTCCTTATCGGGGCTGCTTGCTTCTGCATCATTGCAACACTCCCGCGCAGGGAGTTGCCACAGCTTGTGTTTGTATTTTGCTTTTGAAATGGCTGGAGTGTGGCAAACCAAACAAGCTACAGCTTCCCCTTACTGCAGTATTTTGCTTTATATGGCTTTTCAAGGCTCAGTGGTATAGGATGAATTTATTTAACAAATACCCCTCAAAGTTGTCTGTAATAAGATACAAATACAGTGTTTTTGCATGCAGAAGTCAGCACAGATGCTGATGTTACCTGCTTTATTATTATTATTATTATTTTTACCCCTAGATATACCACAGCAAACACTGAGAAACTACTGAGTGGTAGGAGTAAGAGAAAAACAAAATGAATATTATTTCCTCATATGTTGCCATGGATAGGGTTTAGGTTTTAGGCTTTTTAAAACTTTTTTTTTTAAAAGCTGATATAATAAGTGATGATGTACACTGTATGTGGAAATGAAGGCAGCAAAAGTACTGACCTTATGTTTGATTTCATCTAGCTTTTTTTTTTTCTTCCTCTAACTGGACCTTATTACAAACATACTGCTGAGGTCACGATGTCATTGGGGTGTTTGCCTGAATAGAAACGGAGGGGGGATTTCAGGGGTTATCACTGTATCACAGCATTGGGGAAGCAAAAAGTATACGCTGATGCTAGGTGACTGAAATTGATTCAAAACATGAAGCTACATGTTTCCTAACTGTGCCTGGACACCAAGGCTAATACTGCACTATTCTGTAGCCCTCCAGAGTGTTTTTATATGCAGATTGCACCAGGTGACACTCTAACTTACTATTACTGACCTGACACCTATGTATTTTGATTCCTTAGGATACAGGAGTATCCTTAGGAGTATCAGAGTGATCATACTGAAGTATGAAAAGGAAATACAACTATTAATTCATCAGGTTAAAGAGCATGAAGAATGACTAAATAATATCAGGTGGCCACGTGTTAATTTTTTCAGTTGATTTCAGTCTAAGTCCAGCCTAAATGAGGTAACTGACTGATCTTCCTGTGCTCTGGTTGCTCTTCCTGTGGCAGATGACTGCTGGTCGCTGTCACACACTGCTCTCCCCTGTCACTGAGGAGTCTGGGGAGGAGGGAACCAACAGCGAGATTTCTTCTCCACCTGCCTGTCGCTCCCCGTCACCTGTGGCTAATGCAGATGCTTCCGTTAATCAGGTACCTTCCTCTTGGCATTCGTTCAGCTTTCTTTCTCAGAGACATGCATGGCTCCATTCCATATGGGGTTTCTTTCATCCTTTGAAATAATATTTATCTACAGCTCCAAGGAACTGAGGCTCAAGCTGCAGTCTGATTGAATGCTCAGATTCAATCAGATCCTTAAGATCCTTCTAATTGAGAGTGAATACAAATATTGGCTAACAAGTCTGAAATGTGTAAATTTGTCATTAAGAAAGCCTTCACTATTTTTAAAAATAAGTTTAAAGTGACCATTACAAAAGTCTTCCATGTAACTACTCTGTTCTATTTATAGTCTAATTTCCGTTTTCATAGTAATTCTCAATGACATCATGCATCCTGAGAGAAAAGGCAATTTTGGAGTCTCCATGACAAAACAATGCATTTTGTCCATATTTCAGCACAAAAATCTTATGACATTGTTAGTAATTAAATAAATGATCAAAAAGAATTAAAAGAAACAAGAATAACCTGCCTCCTCATAAACAAGTTGGGTGTGGGGTCAGTTCATTAAACTCCTCCAAGAATGAAAAATCAGTTTAATGACTTAAGTAACTTACATATTTTCAATGAAGAGGCTGTTGTACCATAAGCACGTTTTAGCTCTGATTTACTGTGCAGAAATCCAACAAAAAGATATGTCTTTCATTTAGAGATAGTTGAAAGAAGGAAGGTTGCTAGTGTTACAATAATTTAGAACACCAACAGATAAAAGTTTATTCAGTGTGGTTAGTGTTGAAATGAGCTTCACTTACTAAACAATAAGCGGAAGAACATTCCATAATCAAGTGGTTTACTTACAAAATACTTCAACGTTTAAACCCTTCTTTTCAAATTCAGAAATGAATTTTCACTGTAATCTAGTTTTCCAAGTTTCAGCTACAGTCTTGTAAGCTGAAAATGAGCAAAGCCTCTTTTGCAGGTAGTCTAAACTCATGTTAAAGAAAGAAGCTGCATTCGTATTCCATTAAAATGTTTTCTTTAAAATTAATAGGACTAACTCATTTTACAAGAAAACATATTTTGGCAACAGCTAAACTGTCCCATACACTAAATAAACAAATTTGGTAAGAAAGAGTTTGCACACTAGCTTATTCAAGGGCCATTTTGATTATGTGCCTGTTTTCCTAGCTGCTTTTGGTTCTCATGCCCACTCTTTTACTTGTAAAACTATTGAAAACACTCCTTTAGAGGCTTATCATAAGCCAGTATTTAATTCTCTTTCTTGCTCATTAACTGGCTCTTCACAATCATCATCTTTGGTTCTTCTTTTGCCCTCTGTCTGATAGAGGCATTACAGCTATATACTTTTCCACCAATCGTAACATATACCCCGTATGTGATCGGTTTAACCCATTTAGAGGTAAGAGCTCCCAGTTTGAGCTCTTCCAACCAACCTTTCCATGTCTGGCCACAGTTGCCTCCTGAGCATCCCTGTTAATACTCACTCCAAACCATACTGAGTCTAAACTACTAGTAAATATTTGTTAACTGTGATGTTTGGAGGTGTCTTTATTTATTTTTTGGTAAGGCAAGAACAAGTATAAGTAGTCAAAACCTTGTATAGATATGGATATATGCAATGGAGTACTGTGTAGGGGAAATTTCTTATGTAGTATCCTTCATTTTTAAAGTGCAATAATGTGCTTCATGCTTGTAGGACATAGCTTATTACCAAGCCTTATCTGCTGAACAGTTGCAGACAGAAGCTGCTAAAATTCAGCCCAGCACTTCAGCTACCCCGGAGTTCTACGAGCCAGGCTTAGAATCAGCTGCTAGTGCCAAACTGGATGACTTGCAGCGTTCCTGGGAAACACTGAAGAATGTGGTAAGTCTACATTGGAAGAAATCAAAATGATTGGCTAGCTTGTAAGGAATAAAATGTAAAAACTCTGCTCAACTAATATTCTTTGTGCTTCTTGGCTTTCTGGGGACAACAGTGTTTGTCAGTTACAATATTATATGACAGGAGCTTTCTTTTTTTTGAAAGTATGAATAGCGTGGATTCCCATTAATAAAAAGTAAGAATCATTTATTCTGATAGTTACCTTCAAAAATGTTAACTATTGTCAGACTATATTCCACAGCCTAACACACAAATTAGGGTGTTTTGCCAACTGGATGTGTTGGTAGAAACAGTGAAGGACCCAGTTTCTGGGAAATACTGAATATACTTAACACATGTTTGGATATTACTGCAGCATGATCATTCAGTGTATTGTATTGTATGTATGACAATGACCAAAGTTTAGATTTTATGACATTAATTATAATTCTTTGGAGAGACACCGTATCAGTTACTCCATAGTTACTGTATCAGGAACTATACCTCTAGCAAATTATGTGCATGCACATATGTGTATGAGTATATAAACAAGTTGTGAGAATGTACATGATTTTTTCCCCTGCTTATTCAAATGGATTTTTTTCAGTCATGGAATCTAGAATCTGGTTGAGGGTCTTTAAACAGAGGAATATTTTTACTGCAACTGTTTTAATTTATCCTTTTCAAAAATTAAGTAAATAGTTTTTGATTTTAGTTCCAAAAGCCTAGTGATGTGTGAAGGAAAGAAGAAAGAGCAAATCCTCTATCAGAAAACAGAATTTATGTCTTCCATTTCTCTTCAGATCAGTGAAAAGCAGCGCACCCTCTATGAGGCTCTTGAACGTCAGCAGAAATACCAAGACACACTCCAGTCTATATCCACAAAAATGGAGAGCATTGAGATGAAACTAAATGAGAGTCTGGAGCCAGGCAAGAGCCCGGAGAGCCAGATGGCTGAACATCAGGTAAAAACTTATATGTGCGTGAGGGAGAGCTTGTACTGTACTGATCATTTTTTGTTACATAATGGCGGTCTTCAGCACTGGCTGCCTCAAAGTTATGCAGAAGCCGCCTGAACTTTTTCCTTTAGCTGTGTGTCTTTTCTTTTGGACATCCTGCTCTTCTAGAGTTGGTAGAATAGGGATTCCTTTGAATTTGAAAGAGTAACATTTTAGGAGAGCTAAACTAGTAAGGCAGTTTGTCCAAACAAGATTTTCAGCAAAATATTTTGTCAAAGTTTCTGCTCAATGACCCTTAGTGACCCTGTGCAGCGTCATTGCTATCAGCCTTTATCTATTTTTTGTGTGTCCAAATTTTCTATAACTACTACTTAGACATTTTAAAAGGTTCTAAATCCAATCTTAGCTACTTTAAGCAAAGCAAAAAAAACACAATACACAATAAAATGCCCTGCAAAGAGAATTCTTGCAAAATCATGCTTTGAATATTTTTCACTATATTTGTATATATGTCCAGGATGTGATCATCAAAGCCTGAAACTATCTGGTAGGGCCAATTCTCATTTTACTAGGAACTTCGTGTATTGAGAAGGGTAACAGCTGACTTTTGTAGTAGTGTGTGAAGTCACATATACTTGTACATGTGGACATGTACTGCCTGCAACAGAAAGGATCTGTTCTAAGAGATTAGTTATGTAACAGCTCTTCCTAGGTATCTTGGAAACTGTTTTAAAAATTCTAGATTAAGAATTTTCATAGGAACTTGTCTTCCAGTTAGTGTCCACATGTCTGTGTGTACTGCTGGGTGTTCCCCATCTAGTTGTTATTTCTAAGTCATTACCATGTTTTATACTGATATCTTCTGGATACATGCTGGAGAATGTCCTCCAGAAAAGACATGGAAGCTCATTGGAAGAGTAAGATGGTATGTATAATTTTTTAACAGATTTATTTTGATGACATGTTTGAAATTCAAGTTGAAAAATGAAATTCATACTTCAATTAGTAGATGTATGTTCTGAGCCTAAGTATCCAAAGGCACAATTCAAGTCTTCTGAATCCTAGGACTATGAAACACTGATGACCCTGCGTGTGAAGGGGGGTTGGACTTGATGACCTCTGAGGTCCCTTCCAGCCTTAAGCATTCTATGATTCTATGATACGGACATGTTGCACTGTATGTTGTATTTAAGCTCCCTTGGAGCACTGTCATCTTCACTTTTGTATTACAAATATAGCTTCTTACCTTCTCACAAATATATAAAACAACTAGTTTTTCTGCTGTTATTATGAAATAGGCTTTGATGGATGAAATGATAATGCTACAAGAAGAAATTGGTGAACTTCAAGAAACATTAGCAAATGAGCTAATTTTAGAGTCATTGGATGCAGAAGTCGCTGATCAGCTGGCACTGCAGTCCACTCTTACAGTCTTAGCAGAGCGGATGGCCACGATTCGAATGAAAGCACATGGAAAACGACAGCTGTTAGAGGTACAGTAAAAAACCACAGAAGTGGATTTTTGAACCAGACTTGAGATCGAGAGCCACTTTCAGCAAGTCCTTAGCCAGTCAGTCTTGCTTGCTTCTAATAAAAATAAGTAATTTAAAGTTCTGCTAACTTCTCATAATCCCTCTTAACAATATAGTATTCTTCAGTTTTAGTCAGTCTCACTTGTAATTGCCAGATGATAAGTAATCAGAAGGAACATCTTTGTAAAACTTTCTAACTTATGAAAGAATAAGTGTATTTTGGCTTAAAAATGCTAGAGATAGGGAAAAAGGTGTTTTATTGAGTATTTCTTTAAAAAAATAACCATGTCATAATTTGTACCTCTAGGAGAAACTGAATGAGCAGCTGGAAGAGCAGCGACAAGAGCAGGCCCTTCAAAGATACCGCTCAGAAGCTGATGAGCTTGATCACTGGCTGCTCAATACCAGAGCTACGCTGGACACATCCTTGGTTACTGCTGAGGAACCTATGGACATGGAAGCTCAGCTAGTAGACTGTCAGGTAAAATTGTTAACCCCATAGTGTTTAGATGAACAGGAGAGGCATAGATTTGTCTGAATGCAAAGATAAAAATGGAGCAAATATGGAACATTAATGTTAAGAACATTAATGAGTTGGGTGGGCCAGCTTCTTAGTGGCGGAGAGGTTTCTGATCTCCTGAGCATGGTACGTATGTTCAGTTAGCTTAATCAGCAATGACTGAAATAAAGGCCTATTCTTCAGTTGTTATTGAAAGACTACAAATAGGGCTTTAAAAAGAGGAGGAAAGCATAGCACTAGGAAAACTGGATACCCTGATCACACAGATATTCAAAGTTCTACAATCTTTAAGGTGGCTGTCTGTTTTGTTTTAAAGCAGCATATTTGCTTCACATATTATTTTAGCTCCACCCAATCTGGAGATGCCCTGTTGTTGAACACCTGACTTACAAAAATAAGAACACCTGCAAATGTTCCTTTTTTACTCCTCCTTTTCCAGCTAAAGTACACACTCCTGTTAAGCAGTGATAATTGGGATAGTAGTTTATCTTTTTCACAAGTAATCCCTTCCCAGAGTCTAAAGTAAAGTCTAATAACCAGCATTTATTATTATCAGACTACAAGACAATTTTGCAGCAATAGCAGTAATTGCATATACTTTTACTAGCAAGATCACCTATAACATCCAGATTCCCAAATTACTTGCAAGGTTCCCACTTTTAAAAGGAACTAGAATTATGCATGATCACAATTAAAAAAAAAAAAAAAAAAAAAAAAAAAAAAAAAAAAAAAAAAAAAAAAAAAAAAAAAAAAAGAAGAAGAAATGAGGAACAGAAGTTTCCTCTCTTCTCAAACTATGGACTATCTCAACTAACTCAAATATTCTCAAATATTCTTTCATTGCATGTCCTTGAAAGCTGTTTGTTTCATATAGATAAACCCTGTGAACTGAAATCAGTATTTTTTAAACATAACCTGTAGGAATCTCAATATTAAAATCTCAATATTAGAAGTAATGCTATTCAAGCAATTAATTTTCTGGTCCTTAAAATCCCAATACAGTATGTTTGGGGTTTTTTTTCCACTCTTTAGTGGCTCTACCCATCTTATCATGCACACATTCTTTAAAGGGCAACATTTCTAAGTTTATACTTGACAGATGCTATGGAAACCAAAACAAGTGATATCAGGACAAATTTCTGTATAAGAATAACATGAACTTGTAGTTTCTAAGATGAGAATATGCCTCATGTCTGTAATACATAGGTGATTAATAGAACATCAAGACAGTAGCTTTTGAAAATAAACATGCCAGAGATTTGCCACGTAAGTCTCTCTTTAGACTAAAGAGGATTATACAGAAATCCTTAAGTCCATCATGCACCAATCAGAAAGAGCAAATAGTTAAAGAGAAGCTTATCAATGCAACCAGAGCAACACATAGGAGGAGGTGGGAAGGACTTCACTGAATATACATGGAAGAAGAGGAAAGTAACTCTGACTCTGTGCTCTCTCTTTCTTGTCATTTTGGATGTCAGTCTAGCATCTTAGCCACAGTTAACATTAATGTGCAAATAAAGAACATCTTCTCTGCAACAAATTCTTTGTTTCCAGCAGCTAAACTTCTCAATTTCTTTTTTTTGAAAAACATTGCAGACAAAGCTGACAAATGCAAAGGTTTGCAAGCATATTATTCCTAATGACTTTGGAAGGGACTGGAAAGCAAAGCAATGAAAATCTGTCTTGCCTTTAGCTTGACGGAGGGTGACATAGGCCAAAAATCTCCTCGCAAGAAAGTGTGGCAGATGCTGGAAAATGTATGAATTTGCATCTTTGTTTTTGCTGCTGCAGAACATGCTGGTTGAAATAGAGCAGAAGGTTGTGGCCTTGTCTGAGCTGTCTGTGCACAACGAAAACTTGCTTATGGAGGGTAAAGCTCACACCAAGGATGAGGCAGAGCAGCTGGCAGCGAAGCTCAGGACTCTGAAGGGCAGCCTTCTGGAGCTGCAGAGAGTGCTCCACGACAAACAGATCAACATTCAAGTAAGTGCCTCTTTGCAGTGGACTTCATAGTGGGCAAGCTCAAAAAAGGAATTAAAAATGTTTTGCTTTAATAACTGAACCTGTTTGTATTTAATTAATAAATGGAATTGCATTCCAAAATACTGAATTGCATAGCTAGCTTTAGATTATTGCTTTCAAGGTTAACTGTACTACTTTGTGCTAACACTATCTTCACCTCACTATCTTTATTGAAAGGATCAAGATGCACAGTTTGGTCAGAATATAATATATTCTTGTTCCCAATCCTCATAGTTTTATATATTCTAGTGCAGGTCACCCCTTCCACCCAAAAAGATAACAATCCTAAATATCTTTCTATCTATAGATATAGATATAGATATAGATATAGAAATAGATATAGATATAGATATAGATATAGATATAGATATAGATATAGATATAGATATAGATATCTCCTCATATACAGCAGGCACAACCATAGCTAATGGATAACATTTTAAAGTACAACAAATAAGCAGTGGTATCCTTAAACTAAATAAAATACTCTATAAAGAAAGACACAGATTTAATCTTCAGGATTCTATTCCTGGCATCATTACTTATTGCAGCTAGTTAATTTTGCTTAGCGGTTGTTTTATTCATTCTTTAGCCTAAACTAACATATGGAGAGCTGAATACACACAAGACCCCAACCATGTAATGTGACTGACTGCCTTTGAATTTGCCTATTCTGCTGAAATTCCCCTCCACCCCCCTCTCTTTTCTTTTACCTCTTCTCTGGGCTTTACTGTGTAAATTAAACATGATAAGCTTCAAAGATTTCTAGCTTGTAATGCAGATTAAAGCCTGCCAAGAGGTTACCATGAAAAGTCACTTAGCATACTAAGAACTATTTTTAGTTCAATGACCATAGGACAACAGAACATGGATTCACACACACAAAAAAATTAAATAAGTAACAGGTATTTATAACTATTGCAGCTAAGCACCAATGTGCTTACTATTTTGGCCAAAGAAAAATACCAGATTTGGAGAGGAAATAAGTTGCATGTCTCAATTTATCTTGCGTATTAAGCCTCATGATTTAGGGAAGTGAAAAGTATTGTCAACAACATGCAGACGTATAATGCTTTATCAGGGTATGCTATGCACAAAGTGCAGTGACATGACAGACTTGCTGCATTCTGCATTTTAAAATACAATGGTGCTATCTAATTTGCTGAAACTTTTAGAATAGATTTTGATATGCTTTTCTAATATCTAAAATAACAACAACATTTGTACGTAGAATATGACTTGTTAAGATACTACATGCATGCAAAATTTAAATTTATTCTGAGGTGAGCGTCTCTTTAGGAACTGCAAGTATATTTTGGACTTCACTTTCAGTTCATGAAAGAAAATAGGTTTAGGTATGTAACATCTGCATTTTCTATATAGAAATTCAAAGCGATCATCAGATCAGAAAAGGATATTTTACTAAAATTTATAATAATTTCCTGTTCTGGAAGCTAGAAGATCTAATGCAACTTCTTCCTTTCTGAATTCATATCCCTCTTATTGCAGTGCAGTATCCTGGATCTTTTTTTCTAAATAATCACACATATAGGATTTCTTACAGACTGATGGTTATCACTGTGGTACAAGGCTTTTTTTAGGAGCCAGTGGTAGGTTATCTGCCTCCCTTCCAGCAACTTTCTATCTAACTGTGCCCACCATTAAAGATCTGGAAAAAGTGAATTATTTGGAGAACATCTCCTTGATTCAATAAAATTCTCCTTGATTCATGAGCAAGATGCTCAAGATAAAGGTTAGGATTTCCAAGCTATATCTGTACAAAATGTAGCATTTTACAAGTACTTTGAAGTATGCAAAACATTATCTTGTACAACTATCTTTGAATGTCCCTGACTTTGGGATAAGAAGAATGACTTTTTATGAAGTAAAAAAGTAGAATGGATTTTGCATTAAAAAGATAATGTTGTTGCTTTATTTTGATTGAAAAGTTCTGTAGTTGCACTTCCTGGTATAGGTTTTATAAGATTCAGAGTTCCTTTAAGAGATCAATTTTATCATCAGGTTCTTCAAGGATTTCCCCATTATGTGTTACCAGGAGCAAAAACTTCAAGCGTTGTTTTCTCCGTTATTTAAAGGAAAATTAATAAAGTTCTGTCAGATATTATTGGAATGAAAATGCCTGTGTGTTTTGCAGACTTATATTTTGTGATTTGAAAATGATAAAATCTGATTCATGATTTTTTTGTTCTAAAAAGTAGGTGCAATAGAATATTTACTATTATAACATCCTTGCACCCACAACCTTTAGCATTCCTTCCTACTGTAGGAACCAAGGGACTGGTATTTATCTTAGTTACTATGACACTGACTAACTAAAATCAATCAGCCTGTCCAAATGAACCAAAGATTTTTCTCTAGTGGGATCTACATGTTGAACTATTGTTACATATAAAATGAAACAAATGGTTTTACAACTTAAAAAAGGTTGC
Source organism: Nothoprocta pentlandii (assembly GCA_013398315.1). Taxonomy (NCBI): domain Eukaryota; kingdom Metazoa; phylum Chordata; class Aves; order Tinamiformes; family Tinamidae; genus Nothoprocta; species Nothoprocta pentlandii. Next base: position 1,082,252 of record VZSG01000107.1, read on the forward strand.
ATTTTTTTCTCATTTTGAAATTGAAATTAAAATTGTCTACCTTTTTTTCCCTTCACATTAGATTTACGATTAATAATGTAAATATTCCAGATACTTTGTAAGTTTCTTTTAAAAATATTATAAAATATAAACAAGAATATATGGTATTTTCCAGGAATATTTAATGCTAACACTGCGACCAAATATTAAAGAAAACAAAAAAGATATTTTTTAACCATTCTGAAATCCCATAAATGCCATGGTTCACACTCCAGTAACATACAGATTTCTAGCCAATTTCTAGCTTTGCTAGAAAGTTTTTCTATGAAGTAAAGTATCTGCACAGACCTCATCCAGAGAGCAGCAAAACTGTCTCACAGAGCAAGGGCTCATTCCTTTCAGCTCAGAAAACCTGCTTAGTTTGTTTTGGTCCTCTTACAGTTTTTATCCTTTAATACTCATCAGTCCTATCAACTCCAGTACTCCCCTTGCTGCCCCAGAATCAAAATCTGACACCTAAGCTGAGCAAAACTGGGTTGTTTCTATACTCTGTGGCAGAGGTTGGCTGGGCTGTTGCAGGAAGGAGTTGAGGCAAGAGGGGTTAGTGCCATCACTTTGGCTGAGCTGGTTCCTCAACGAGAGGCAAAGGCAGCCGGGGACATGAGCAGCCTGTCCCCACCTGAGTGCCCTCCACTTGTCTGGGCTGCTGAGTGGTCTGGCTAGGCTCGCAACAAGAGCTGAGTCAGTACACGAATCCTGCAAAAAATGAAATACATAGAAAAGCAGAAGAGGAATTAAGCCCCAGCATCAGATCCCAGAACTTTAGTAAAGCCAGTGCCAGCTTTACAGTGGTTGTGTGACTGGAAGTAGCACTAAATAAACCCAGAGAGATGGGTAGATCTAAGCAGCCAGAGCTACAATTCTGTCCTTAACATTGGGCCTAGTATGTTAAAAATGCATACATTCAAGTACGTTTCCCACTAGAAAGATTTAAACTTACAAAGAACGTGGATTTCAGACGGTAAAGAAGTAGGTAGATACATTTTTTGTAGTTACTATGCTATTTACTGTTTTTCAGTTTGCTTACACAGGACACTAATCAGTCGTATTAGAAGAGCATAGCAGTAGAAATAGAAAGCAAAGAGATGGTTGCTACTGCTGCTCTAATATCTGTTTATGTGTGTCTTGTCTTTTTGCTTGTTATCATATAATTTGCTGTTTATTATCTCTTTCTTCTCCTGCCAACCACAGATAGAGTCATGTACTTAATGATAAATAGGTTTGATGGGAATGACAAGCAACATGTTTCCATTTTCGGCTAGATAAAAGCATGTCTCTTGTTAGGCAAAAGCCTGGCAGAAATGATCCATTGATTCCCCACACTGCCAATTAGCACAGAACCCTCCATTACAGAGTGACGCTCTTTCCTTGGAGGGGCAGAACAGTCCTCAGGAATTCATCCATCTGTGGTCTCTCATTTTGCTAAGTGTGGTGCTGTGTGTGTGCATTCATTTCTATATGTTTCCTGCTAGCAACAGATGACCAGTAAACATCAATAACCTTAAGTCTTAGCTGACTTCAGAATTTGTGTGAGCCAATAGCTTAGGAGATGGAAAACTGTACTACGTGTGATCTTCAATTGAATGGTTGCACTTGCCAACTCTCTGGCAATATAGGAGATTTTATGAAATGAATGTCATTGTTTCTTTCCTTTAACAGGGATTTTTACAAGAGAAAGAGGAGAGTGCTCTGGACTTGGTTTCCTCACAAACTCCCAGTGTCCAAGAATGGCTGGCACAGGCGAGAACCACTCGCTCACAGCAGCAGCAGAGCAGTCTGCAGCAGCAAAAAGTTGGTATTTTTTTATTTTTATATTACATTTAACACTGCACCTGAGCCATTCTTATTAATATTTCAATTGAAGTCTTCATTTTTACACAGCTCCCTACTCAATGCTCTTATAATGATAAACTTTGGGTCCCTATTTTCTATCTGTGATGACCAGTTAGACTAGACTTCCTGGGTGGCTGTTGCTAAGCCACCCCCCAGCTTTGTACTACTGATTCCCATCAGTAAAATTAAACTGAATCATCTCTCAAAGTCCTTTAAGGAGATGATCCATACTTTTGAAGAAATACCATCAATACCGTCTTTACAGAATCAAAAGATAAGCATGTTACAAGGTATATTATGTTGCTTGATACACCTCACATCATCACTAGTTTAGGTTCCATAAAATGCCTGCAAGGGTCGAACAATTCATCCCGGTTTATGTGTGCCTGAGTGGAGACTTTCACTGCTTTTGGTGTTCAAAGAGGCCATATCAGAAATAGCTCAGCTATCTCTGCTTGACAGTTAAGCAATGTAGGCATATTCTTTCAAGGCAAAAACTATCTGTTTAAGGTTTGTTCTGTTTTGTTTTGTAACTTGCTATGTTAGGAGCTGGAACAAGAGCTAGAAGAGCAGAAAAATCTGCTTCGATCCGTAGCAAGCCGTGGAGAAGAAATCCTAACACAGCAAGGTGTTCCAGAAGGCCTGCGTCTAAGGTGTGTTTTGTTGTGTTCTTCTACGAAGTAAATTTCTGCAGCAGTTTGCTTTGTCTCATTTACGTCCCCCTCTCACGTACAAGCATCTAATCTTGTGATGTGAATCATGGCTAATCATTTTTTAAAATGTTTTCCCAGCGGAGATGCTCATTGTATAATTTTATTTTTCCTGCAGTTAGTGAGTATTTTTATTTTGGGAGCTCAAGAGTTCTAAATTTTGTCTGTGGTCTGTAGCTTCTTGCCCTCTTGCCTGTTTTGGGAAAGTAGGTAGCTTGAAAAGCCTCAGATCTGGCTGAGAGAGAGTTGTACTGTATAGAAAACAAGAGAAAAGCTGCATCCTGCCCATGCAGGCCTTGAGAAAGAGTGGAAAGGGCAAGGACTTGGAAGGAGGAAACAGGATGAACAGCTTGAGAAGCAAGGAATAGTTAACCCTTCTGTTAAATATCCTTTATTGACATATATTAGTGAGCACCTCTGTGCACATGATGCTACATTATAGAAACAAACAAAAAATCAGAAAATAACAAATTTATTTTACTGTTTACCAAAATTATGCTTTAATCATATGCTTGACCTGCATTAAAATATCAGAATAGGTCTGGCATGGCAGGGAAAGAAGTAGGATAAGCACCCTCACCCTGTGAGGGTGACAAAGCACTGGAACAGGCTGCCCAGGGAGGTTGTGGAGTCTCCTTCTTTGGAGATCTTTAAAACCCGCTTGGATGCAGCCCTGTGCCACGTGCTCTAGGTGACCCTGCGTGTGCAGGGGGGTTGGACTCGATGACCTCTGAGGTCCCTTCCAACCTCAAGCATTCTATGATTCTATGATTCTATGATTCTATAAAATACCTCTTTATATCAAGCTTTGAAGTAAGACAAGTTGCTTTACCAGTACATTTTGTCTTATCAGCCAAATACTTCTTGTTTGAAACCAGTTCCCATCTTACTACCTGAAATACTAAGTAAAAGATTTAAGAAGTAGCATTTAGTTTAAATGCTAGAATTTCCTAACTGAAGGAGGAAAGGAATTTCTTACACTTTTGAAACTTTTGCATTTGTTAAACCTTTTCTGCATTTTCTTCATTACAGTGAGAAGCCTGATACCCTCTCTGAGGAATTAGACTTGGAAGGTGAGAAGCCATCAGCGGAAGAACAGATGAAGATGAAATGGGAAAGCCTGAATCAGGAATTCAATACTAAGCAGAGACTTCTCCAGAAAGCTTTGGAACAAGAACAGCTGGTAGCTATTTTTAATTTCTCTGCACATTTCCTCTATGTCACAACATAAGGAACTGTATATTAATGCAACTGCATTAAGTTAATACAGAGATTAAAGAATAATTTATTTTTGTGACATATTTATAAAACGGTAAGTATTGGCACTCCTGTTGCTCTTATTCAAATTCATCTGAATTGCACACTTCCATTCATGTGAATAAGCTGCAAAGGGAAAAAGTGTCTTGGACAAAAGACAAGGGTAATGCTGCAACAAATTGTGCCTCTGAAGCTGACCAGTGCTCTGCCATTCTGTGTCTAAGACTATTCATTAAATTCCTGGTCTTAGTATGGCAAGTCCTGGTCTATGTGGCAAAGAACTGAGTGATCTCAGTCTCTGAATGTTTCCTGAAAGAAACAAACATTACTCAGCTAAATCTGGGACAATCCAAGATCTGTATTTAAATGCATCCTCTGTTTTATATTTATTAAAATGAGACCAGCTATTTTTTCCAAAATACAATCTTGAAAGCTTCTTCCAAAGATCTTGTATTAATTCAAAAGTTATTATTCTAGCAAGACAAGTCATTACTAATTTTTGCCACAGGTATTTATTCTTCACTTGTGGTGAACCTCCTGTCATACAATCTTTTATACAACATGAATACAGAACAGTTATGGAAGGACCACAAGCATTATTTGGTAGTATCCTCATTAGACAGCAAAATCCATATGGTTGAATATTGTGTTCTGTTTGTGATAGAAATATTTTTAACTTCCTTCTCAACAGCTTTATAACAGACCAAGCAGACTGATATCTGGAGCAGCTTTGCATAAAGAAGAAGGGCAGGATCAAGATAAATCATTAGTTTCCCCAGTACTGGTTGAATTGAATCAGGCCTTTGAAGATGTGTCGTCTGAGGTAACATTTCATTTGCATTTACAACTGTCGTGAAGCAAATCATGTACAATATCCGTTTTCATCAAGAACTCCTCTAGAATTTCCCAAATATTAGATGTTAGAGTATCTTGTACTTCTGCTCTGAACCTTTTTTGCTTCTTTTTGCCCAGGCTGGACGTGCAGAGAAGGAGAGTCTGCATCTAGAACAGAAGTTGTATGATGGCGTCTCAGCTACCTCTTTGTGGTTAGATGGTGTGGAGGAAAACATGTTTGTTGCTACAGCTTTGCTGCCAGAGGAAACCGAAACATACCTCTACAAGCAAGAAGTAAGGAATCTATGAATAGAATGCTTTATGAACTGCCAAAGGCTACTTCAGCAAGGAAATTTTAAAATCTTGTATGTGACCTGTCTCTGTCATAATCTCAATGTACTTGCTGCCTGCTGACATTGGCGCAAGTAACTTTATTGCTCGCATAAATAATACTTCAAAAAATATCTGACCCAAATTTTGCCTAAGCAGAAGAGAACTGAGTATAGTGTTTGGAGGGCTCTCTCTGTTTAATTTCTTTTCTCAGTATTAACAGACATCATCCTGTTAAAATTGAAGTTAAGTGAACAACAGAGACATCTCTGGGGTACTGAAGCAGTACAAATTCATTGTCATGAAATGGAGTTGAGGAAGAGAAAAAAGCTTTTTCTGGCAGCAGTTGACATAAGGCAGCAACAAACATTCATGTTTCCAAAGCCTTTATTCAGAGTAAAAGTTCATTTACAGAGATTAATTTTGTTTCAGCATTTATTTTCCTTAGAGCAACTATTTTTACTTTTGTCAGAAATGCAGTAGTTGTATAACTCTAATGGGTGTAGATCAACAGTGTACAAAAGTCAGTACCTTATTGGAAGGTGAGTGTTTGTTATGAAAATATGTTTTCTATAATTTCTAATTGTCACTCTGTTTTGCTTTCCACAAAATCAGTTTCTAGCCAAAGAAATCAAAGAGATAACAGAAGAAATGGATAAGAACAAGAATTTATTTAGTAAGACATTTCCTGAGAATGGTGATAATAGAGATGTTATAGAAGACACTTTGGATTGTCTTCTCAGAAGACTGACCTTACTGGAATCAGTAGTAGACCAGAGATGCCATCAGATGAAAGAAAGGCTCCAGCAAATAGTTACTTTCAAGGTACGGTGTCAATTTGAAGGAATTATTGGTGCGTGATGAATGGAGATATGAAAGCTTTTACTCTGACAGGATTTTTCTTAAATTTTAGACATTTTGGTAATTTTTAGACATTTCCTTACTTACTTACCTTTAGACTTTCCTTACTTACCCTTTCTTAGGCTGTCCAAAACTTGGCATCCTAGTCGTTATCCAAAATCTAAACTCACTGTCAGAAGAATTGCACATGTTGTAGAAAGCATCATTAATTCATAACTTATACCTATTAGCATTAGTGGTTGACTATGATTTTCAAAAGAGAAAAGATAACTTAGGAGATTGTCTTTTTTTTTGTAAGTAATTTTTAAAGTAATACAGTGTACTAATATAATGGGTTTTTGTTGTTGTTTTCTCCTATAGAGTGATCTGAAACTCCTGTTTACATCACTGAGTGATAACAAATACTTAATTCTACAGAAACTGGCAGAGACAGTTGAGAGACCAGAAACAGAACAAGTTCAGGTATTTTTTGTCTATTATTTGAGTGCAAAATTGAGGGAGGGAAGATTATAGAGGACAGTAGCTTTGTTTGTAAGACTGTTTGTACTCCCATGAAGTATGTGAAAATAAAATAAAGGTATATGAAAATAAAATGACTACTTCAAAATTACACTATAGCTATTTGTAAATTAAAAGAAACATGACGTCTTTATTTCCCCCTCACCTGGTTATACACAAAGTGGACACTATTTAGAAGAAATAGACCTTTACCAGATGTCTCAAGCCAGTTCTTTGGCTATGTTGACCTCATTCAAAAGCAAAGGTATTTTCTTCTGCACTAGTTTGTAATAAAATCTACTCTTACTCATTTTGAGTAAGACAATTTGAGTATTATTTGAGTAATAAACAAAAAATATTTGTTTATTAAGAATTGCCTGATGAACAATTAACTTTAAAATTAATTAAAGAGACAAAATATATCTTATTTTCTTGCTTCTATTATTGCCAAAATGACAGATCTTTCAGCTAAACAGAAATATCGGGCTTTAGGTACTTAATATTTTTATTGGAAAAAAAGAAGGTGTTTATCTACGTTAACTTGCAAATACCAACCTGTATAGTTAAGTTGTTTTTTTCCTTATACAAAAGGGAATTTCCAAATTATTTTTCCTTGGCTATAATTTCAGACGCATCCTGGCCTCTAAACAACCCTCTCAACCAACAAAAGAGAAGCAATTTTGATGTTATGTTTTCTGCTGTCACAGGTCTTTGCCTAGTGCTCAGATAAAAGCTACTGTGAGCTAATAGAAGAAATGCTTTATGAAGATGGTAAAACAATTAGTAATAGTCTGGTGCCAGTACTATAATTAGAAGCACAGAACCTAACAGCAAAGCTTTGTATAAACCAACATATAATGCTAAGAGAGTTTGTGACAAAACATTCCACACTGTCTTTAAAATCAAGCAACTTTGAACTATTATTTTTTCTATACTTCTTTAATTTTTATATTTCTTTATAGTTATTCACTGTAGGTTAACTTCATTATAAAAAAGGGAGGACTGAAAACTTCAGGCTTTAAAATAAAAATATATATGATTTATGACAGCTATAGAACTGCTATGAAAACTTCAAGCTAAATGATAGCATTTGCTGATACAGGTGATACTACAAGCAGAAGAAGGCTTGAAGGAACTAGATGCTGGAATAAATGAATTAAAGAAGCGTGGAGACAAGCTGCAAATTGACCAACCTTCTGTGCAAGAGCTATCGAAGCTCCAGGTATCATACCTTTCACTCTAGACCTGTTTAGTGAGATCAAAGGTATTGGTATGTTCCTTGTGCTTGCATCCTTACAGCCTCCTGCTTTTATTATTTGCAGATTTCCCCTTCTCCTTGACTTATTTTTTAAAGAAGCCTTTCCTCTCATTTTTGGTTGTTTTGTTGTTCTTTTTTTTAACAGTTGTGCTACTCTCAGTGGTGTATTTTAATCCGCAAGACCCAACTGCAATCAGGGGGTGATTATTTTGCTGTAGCTCTCCCTTTTATGAGTGGCTTTAGAGATATTCATAGTTTTGCTTTCTGGATGTTACTTTTGTTTTGATCAAAAATATAGGCTTAGCCTCATAGTCAGACACATCTTCTGAGAACAGAATTCTCAAATTCTCAAAACCAAAACAGGAAGGAAATAATCCTGTTTAAGTAAAGAAAAGCTTCTCTGTTGTTCTCATTTTTATGGTTGGGATACATAAAATGAGAAAGAGGACACAGGAACTGTGTTTCCAGTTAATGTGTAAATTGACAATAAGGACACTCTCAGTAAAATGTATAAATGCAGAATATAAAAATGCTTTTTTTTTTCCATATAAAATAGAGTGTTGGTGTGGGGCTGACTTTTTTTTTACAATGTGTTGTGCATCTTGCTTGCCAAATAAGCAAGTAGCTGTGATCAGATCACATCCTGTGCTTGGGCAGAATTGATGGGAACAAAGTTGGCCTTGAGATGCTATAGACTTGAACCATAATGGAGTCAATCCAACCTGCTTGCATTATAAGAAACAAAATGTAAACCACATCTGCAGTGCTCAAGAGCCCCTGGAAGTGCTTGTGTTACTGGCTGTCTTGCCATACTTGCAGTGTGTCCCTTCCAGTGTACAGAGATGCACACTGATGCAAAGCTTTCAGGTTAGTTCTGTACAGATATAAGTTAAAATCCACATAAGGGAAAGTCTAGTCTGTTTTTTCATGACTTGAGTCCCATCACCTTACTTCTTTGCTATATAAAGCAAGTCCTGCTAACTTTTTTTCCTGAATACAGACAGTAGGAAGACTTGCAGGGTGCTGTTTGTTTTTTTCTTTCTTTCAATGTTATGGTTAATTTATCCATTAAGTCAGTGTATCTGCAGTCTCTCTGAGAGTTGAAGTTATTCTGCAAACATTCAGCAAGGAGCACAGAGCTAACAAGCTGGCATCTAGGCAGAGGTGAGAGTTGTGAGATATGGTTAATCGTAACTGCTTTTTACCCCCAAGGATATGTATGATGAGCTGATGATGATCATTGGATCCAGACGGAGTGACCTGAACCAGAATCTGGCTCTTAAGGGGCAATATGAGCAAGCTTTGCAGGACCTGGCTGACCTCGTAGAAACAGGCCAAGAAAAGATGACTGGGGACCAGAAAATATTTGTTGCTTCTAAAGAAGAGGTCCAACTGTTACTTGACAAACATAAGGTAGGAACCCATGATGTAGTTCAAGACTAGTCATGACTGCAAGCTTGCACACAGTGTGTTTATAATTTTCATTGCGAAAAGTTCAGGAGGTTTTCTGGATAGTTGCTTAGTACTACATCAAGATGCCTTAAAACACACTGTAGTTTAAACTGGAGTCAATGAACTGTTCTGATTGAGTGGCTCCAGTACAGGTGAACTCCGGGAAGGATCGCATTTGCTTCCGCATACTAATAACAAGTCTCCTATTCTTGTGCTACTGTGCCACAGAGCAATTTGATACACATTGGCAATGGAATTGCCAATTCCATTGGCAATTTAAGTTTTCAGATAACACTGCCACTATATAATCATACACATCTTATTCTTAGGAAGAATTTTGTGGTGGTGTTTATCTGATTTAAGCCGTTTTGTTCACAGAGTGTCAATTTGGATCCAATTTTCATATGAAAGACACCCTGTTTTTTATAATGGCAGATTTTTAAAATGTTGATAGGGTTAAAAGTTTATCTAATTCTATATCTGAAGATACTTATTTGATAGTACTGCTGTCACATTTTAATGCTAAATTTTAATGTTGTTTAGTGGTAATGATTTAAGTGTTGTACTACTTTTCTTTTTTCTCCATCCTTCCACCCCCCAAAAACTTCTCAGGAATATTTTCAGGGGCTGGAGTCTCACACAATCCTGACAGAAACACTCTTTAGAAAGATGAGGAGCTTTGCCCTCTTGCGAGAAACTCAGTCACATTCAGAGCTAATGGCACGGGCTTCAACGATATTAAAACAGGCCCATAAACGAGGTGTGGAGCTGGAATATGTTCTGGAGGTGAGAATTTCTGTGCTTTTCCTGTATACAGCCATTGTAATGAATCAAGAACATGTCCTGTATTTTCTGGGGAGAACTCATAGACATCAGTCCCTTTTATCCTGCCCAACTGAGACTGATGGATGATGTGTAATCTTTCCTACCTTTATATTGGAACTTTAGTTCCTAGACAGCGCAATATTTGGGAATACAAATTGTGGTTAAGTAAACCTAAAAGAGCTACTTAGCTTTGACTGTCAAGGAGGACATGATAGCTTTATCTAGTCATAAGCCAACTGTGCATTCTTACCAAAAGTTGAGACGAACACAGAGTTGATGTCTTGTCAGTTGTCAGGGCGTTTGTATTGTTATTTCTGTACGTTCACAGTAGAGCAGCTGTGTATAAATAAAACAAGTAATATACTTAAAATTTATTCAGGAATAAAATATCTAGATATGAAGCCTAATTTTCACTGCTGTATTCATGGATAAATTATGCTTGCAGACCTGGATATCTCTGGATGACAATTACCAGGAGCTTACCAGACAGCTGGAATCCGTTGAAGGTAGTATTCCCACTGTTGGTTTGGTGGAAGAAACCGAGGAGAGGCTTACAGACCGAATTACGTTGTTTCAGGTTGGTGCTTTCTAGTCATTTGTTATAGAAAAGTTGGTTGGAAGAGATCTCTGGAGGTCAGCTAGTCCAGTATCCCACTATTTAATAATCCAGAATAATAGTCCACTATTTAATAATCCGGACAATAGTCCAGCATTCCAAAACCAAACCTCCCAGGGTACAACTTGTGGCCATTGTTCTTTCTGTATTGCTTGGCAGCACTGAGGAAAGTAGTACCTTCATCATCTTTGTGGTTCTCCTTGCAATAGTTGTAGACTGTTAGACTAGACCTTATAGACCTTGCCCCCCTTTTTGCCAGTTCCAAAATAAGCGCATATTTGCCAGTTTGTGGTGCATGCACTCTTGGTGCCAGCTGTCTTTGATAGCTCTCCTCTGGCTCATTAAGAGTTCTTTGAAAACCCTCTTGAACTGCGTAGGAGATGGGTGGAGAGCAAAATAAGGTGCACTAAATATGGTTTCATCAGTACCAAATAGATGGATAAAAACTTTATTCTGCTGTCCACACTCCTCCTAATGTAGCCCAACACTGTAGTTTGCCTTGTTCAAAATGGCTTGGTTATAGTGAATACCAGGTAAAATACATCAGATCCTGACAGTTATTGAGAAAGCAGGTTTGTAGATAGTTGCAGACCTATCTAACTTTCTGTTCCATGTCATTACAGCATCTGAAATCTAACCTGACTGAACACCAGCCCAAATTATACCAGGTGCTAGATGATGGGAAGAGGCTTCTCTTTTCTGTTAGCTGCTCAGATCTTGAAAGTCAACTGAACCAACTAGGCGAGCGCTGGCTAAATAACACCAATAAGGTGACTAAGGAGCTTCACAGACTGGAAACAATACTGAAACACTGGAGAAGGTAATGCTAGTGTAATGAGCACAATAAGCTTACTTGCCTGCGCTCTTGAAATATGGGTCTTTCTGATCCCCAAACCATTAGATTCCACATTTAAAAGAAAGAAAATACTGTGAAATGCATGTGATGGTTTGACTTGCCAAACAAGTCTACACTGTTTTACTTCTGTTCCATGCAAACGCTATTCCACTCTACTATTTGGCAATAAAATGTGCACCAGACAAGGACTGGTGGGAAGAAGTTAGCAGATAACCTATTTTAGATTATTAAATAAGAAGTGTCGTAAGTGTCCATACCAGGTGGTGGGAAAGGGCAGGTGCTTTGCTAGATGACATGAGTACCCTCAGCATATTCTGGGAAACCTGCCGTTGCGTTTTCTCACAGCTCTGTGCCATGGCATATAGGGGAGACAGCATTTTGCTGTCTTTAGCAATGACTGTATGCTGCTTTTAAAGTAGCGTTATCTGAATAATGTACAAGGTCTGTATTATTCAAGTATGTTGACAACATGAATGAATGTCCCTGATTTGTTGGCTTGCTTGCCTTTCCAAATGAGATACATAAAGGGATTGTATGTATAAAGTTTATGAGGAAGTCCTCAACATCTCATTTTGACATGTGATTAGTTGTCTTGGATATGGAATGACAAGAAGACAGTTTCTAAAAAACATTAGATTTCTGAGTTGACTTGTGCTCTAGTTTTTAAAAGATTGAGCCCTCTAATTGAAAGTGAAAGAAACGTATGTGGGAGGAATAGCGTAGATTTGGTAGCTTAATGCTACTCCTAGTTACCAGTCCTTCATTAGATTTTGTTTTTAAACTTTCTATAAACATCTTTACAGGTATCAGAGTAAATCAACTGAACTGACACATTGGTTACAATCTGCAAGGGAACGGCTCAAGTTCTGGAGCCAGCGGTCAGTGACAGTTCCTCACAACTTGGAAACAGTCCAAGACCACCTGAATTCCTTCCTGGTAAGAGAGTTTGTTAGTCTAGGACACATTTTCTGTCCACCTACAGATAAACAGTTGAGCAATCAAATGGAATACATTACCTCAACATTGAAGCAGTGATTATGGAAAAAAAAACCTGCTTCTGTAGATGGACTGTCTTCAAAAACCTGATATGTTTGCACATTCAGCACCATGTTGCTGTGCATGATTGCAAAACCTGATGTTTCTAAAAACAAAAAAAAAAGGTTTAATGACTGAAAACAGCTTTTGTTTTCATTCACTCTGAAGTATAGTTGGTGGCACTGACAAGTAATTGTTACTTTTCATTAAAATGGCATTGTTTACAGGAGTTTTCAAAAGAAGTGGATGCTAAATCATCACAGGTATCTTCTGTACTGAGTACTGGGAACCAGCTACTAAGGCTGAAGACAGTAGATACAGCAGCACTGCATGCAGGGTTGTCCCAGATTGACAGCGAGTGGACAGAGTTGCTCGTACAAATCCCAGCAGTACAAGAGAAACTGCATCAGGTATGAACTAGTGCAGTGATACCCTTTAATATTGCAGAAAGTTCAAGCATATTGATTACGTATTTCAACTGCAGCAGCAGTATAGAACAATTTCTTTCTAAAGGTTTAAAATATGTAAAATATGCAGTTCGTATCCTACAAGTTAGGCAGAGCATGGTTATGGTCAAATCGAATAGGTTGGGTTCAAATCTGTGAAAGACAGAACTAATGTAAGAATCACAATATTTGGTTTCTGCTAGGGTATGTGGGAGCAAGAGAGTTGGGGTTATGTGGTTTCTTTTTTTTTTAATGCTATAACACTGGTATTAAAGAATATTAGTCTAAAGATCGGTTTAGCCTTCAGTTACTAGGAGATTAGCAGTCCATACAGTTACTTCAATTTCTAAATAGGAATGTTCCCAGAGTTAGTAATATCATCCAGACATAGGGGGAGAAAGGAAGGACACAAGTTTTAACTGTGCTACTCTGTCAGTTAGAAACAATGTCATTCAGCATTTCTCTGAAACTTCTTGTAATGCATAATGCATTCCTAAAGATGCTTTCAGAGAAAACATTTTATTTTTGAATAACTAAATTTCATATATTTATAATATTATTAAGATATAGTATATTAAGATATATTATATCTCCTGTAATATGCTTGCATTTTTTACTTTTTTATTGTACAAAATTCCAGAAAAGTAGACAATGATCTGTTAAAAATGCAGAATAACATAACAACAAGATCCTGGAAAGAATTATGGTAACACAAAGCAAGGAATTCTCATCCATTCCCTTCACAACACACATTTAAAGTCTTTTTTTCTGTGCAGCTCCAGATGGACAAACTTCCTTCACGCCATGCAATCACTGAAATTATGAGCTGGATTTCTCTGATGGAAAACGTTATTCAGCAGGATGAAGAGAATATAGAAAATGTAGTAGGGCAGAAAGTCATTCAGGATTATGTCCAGAAGTACAAGGTATACAGTGGAATTTTTGCAGATTTCTTTTCTGACTACTCAATAAATATATACATACATAAATGTATATAAATTTATATTTTTTCTGTTCTAATTTACAGATATATGTATACACAGATATTATATATCTGTATATTATATGTATCTATATATACAGATATATGTATCTTTAAAGTATAATAGAAAAATATATATACTAATTTAAAAATACTAAAATAATTTAAAATAGATTAAAATTATATGCTATTTAAAGTGAATAGTTAGCTAATATTTGATACAGTAAAAGAGAAGCCAAAATTACTCTTACTCTGCTGTTTATGTATCGCAGGGATGTATTTTTAGTATGCTTACCTTAATTTCCAGATAAATCCAAAGCAATATCATGTGATTAAACTTTATTAGGACTGACTTTCATCCAAAACCGCAAAGCACTTTGTTCTATGAATTCCGTACACCTTTTTTCAAAGTGTGGCCTATGTATGAATGGAAGATGGCCAGTGGTTTATAGATCAAGGCAATTTTAAACTGTGTCTGAAACAAAAACTAAGAATGCTGCATTTTCAGGTAAATAGTGAGAAGAGATAAAAGCAAAATTTCAATTCAGTAACCAAATTGCTAATACTTGTATAACGAGTGATACTCTTGTTGGTATTGGGTAGGTAATACACTTATAACACTGATTATTCTCCTCAGTGTCAGAATCATTTTTACTCTCTGGAAGACTATTCTTCCCTATTCTTTAGGGTAATTCTAGGTGTTGGTATTTGTTAAACAGAAAACAGGTATTTCATGTTAGCTCTCACTAGTCTCCTAAAAAAAAGGGTTTTCTTCTTGGCTATTAGTCCTGTCTGCGTCCAGCAATACTTTCTGTATTAACTGTTGTTGTAGTAAGAAAATTTAAGACTAAAACAAATGAAATAGTCAATGTCCAGCTTTTCTTGAATCTGATCCTTGAGACTGGTGTTTACTGTTTTTTTTTTTTTTTTTTTTTTTCTCTTTGAGAGAAAACAGGGGTGGTAAATTGCTATTTTTGTTTTCAATATTTATAAAAGACCAATGATGCTTTTAAAAGCTGTTCAAATGCTAGAAATACTTATAGCTAAATTGTGTGGAGTTGTAATTTTTTAATATTTCTATCCTCTCTTCTGCAGGAAGGTGAGAAATGCTGATACAATATTTTCCTTTATTTCCTTCTTTTCTATTAGGGCTTTAAGATAGATTTAAATTGCAAACAACTCACAGTAGACTTTGTGAACCAATCGGTGCTGCAGATTAGCAGCCAGGACGTTGAAAGCAAACGTAGTGACAAAACTGATTTTGCAGAACAGCTTGGAGCAATGAACCGACATTGGCAGATTCTGCAAGGCCTGATAACAGGAAAGGTAAAGAGAAAGCTACTGTTCTGCAGAAAACATTGAAAATAAATAGAAATATACCATAAAAATCATCAGAAGCCTCTGAGGATCACCTAGTTCAATATCCTGCTCTAAAAAAACTTTAAAGTTAAATCAGATTAAACAGAGACTTTCTCTCCTGATGTTTGAAAATCTCCAGGGATGGAGAATCCACAGCATCTATGGGCAGCCTTTTCCTGTACTTAAACATTTTTGTAGCAAACAGTTTTTTCCCTTATGTCCAATAAGAATTTCCCTTGCTGTAGCAGTAAATGCTATCTGGTTTTCCACTGAATAGTATCTGGAGCAATCAGAAAATCTAGATAATTGTAAACTGGTCAGTTGACAAAGAAAGAGATACTAAAAATATTCATCTGCTTTATCACAGCTCTTAAGCAAGGGACATAAAATGTGCGTTCACATCCTAAATAAATCAGTGAAGTCCTTAATATCTGAAGATGCATTCTGATTAGAATTACTCTCAGATGGAGCAAAATTTCTTATTATGTACTCTTTTACAAGTACCTAATACATTCCACTTGCATATATACCGCTTGAATGCATATACTGCTTTTAAATTTTGGAAGATGTGAGTTTTATCTGAGAAGACAGTGGTCAATTTTGTTTTTGCTCATTAAGTAATTCGCCTGACATTAGACATAATTATATGAGTAATGTATACTCATATTTCTTTACAGATCCAGCTGTTGGAAAGTCTGCAGGAATCCTGGACACAATATGAAAATAGTGTGCAGTGCCTAAAAAACTGGCTTAAAACCCAAGAGGAGAGGCTGAAAAAACAACAGAAAATTGGAGACCAGGCTTCAGTGCAGAATGCTTTAAAAGACTGTCAAGTAATGTCACCTTATAAATAAGAATATTCTGTATATGCTCTTTCTAGCAGTAGAAACAGGTTTTAAAGCCATGTGAAATCTGGGTATGAGTGAAGTAAATGACATAATGCCCCTTCACTTCAATGACAAAGACATTTCATTCCTGAAATGCAGGGAATAAAAGCATTCAAAAGCATCCAAATCCATTATTCCTATGCATTTGGTGTTAAAGTGTGGATGCGTCCAGACATGCTAGGCATACTGAGCTATAATTTTACTGATCAGTAAAACTGTTTTGCCTGTTTTATGGAACTTGATATCATCAGCAGCACTCTTGACTACTCAGAAACTTGCGGTTTTATTTTGTCTCATTAGTACTTTTTTTTCTCTCTTTCCCTCCTCTTTTTTTTTTTTCTTCCATTTTTCCATCTCCAATGTTCTCCTTTCCTCAGAACCACTCAAAAAAACGATACCAGAATGCAAGGAGGTTTTAAGTTCATGTTAAAAGTGTGTAAGGAATTAAATTTATTCAAAGATTCTAGAGAATATTCAAATAGTCCAGAGAAGCAAGTAGAGTTGAAGTCCCTTCCCCTTCCAAAAGGAAAAAAAGAGAATCATGGCAAGATTGCCATGATGGCAAGAAAGGAAAGGCTTGGCTACATGTCATAGTCTTGATTGGAACCCCCTTAGTTTTTCCTGTAAAATTAATTCATACAAGGACTACGCAGCAGTGAATAGGGAATCACAGGAAACTCTGAATATTTTACTAGGAATAGCACGTATTTAAGTATTCAGCAATTTGCTTCTGGGGTTGTGAGACTTCAAGCTTATAGATCTATAGGGAAGATTCACATGTTCTGAATTCATAAACAATGCCTCTACATGCTAACTGGATTCAGGTGATTTTTGTTTAAAAGTATATTCTTTGACAGATGCCAAATAATAAATTTCACACCAGAGCAAATGTTTAATTAAACTCTGTCAGAACAACTGCATGGCCATGGACTTGATATGTACTTCTTAATGTGCTCATCCTCTTAAGAAAGAGTTGGGAATCTTATCTTGGTGTGGCTGCCTTTCCCCCATGCATTTAATGAACAGGATGAATATGATCCATTTCTAGCTGTGTCTTCAAAACAGAAGAAATCTATTCCAATTAAATATGTAAGAGAATTAAGTCTATATTTACCAATATCTCTAATCCATCTTCCGTGAAGGCAAAGAACTGGTAGGGCGAGATATCAAAAGTCAGTTTTATTTTCAAGTTCTATCTCAGAAATTTTCAAACTGTATGAAATGCCTCTTTTCAGTTCGAGCATCTATATGGTTTCAGCACAGTAAACCCGTATCACTGAACCAAGTGTAGGTAGCATAGCCTGGTAGGCTAAATGGCAGGCTGTGTTTGGCTGGGGTTCAAAGCTCAGTCTGATTTATCACCTTCATGGTTTCCTTTGGTCAGAGAAGTTAGCAAATATAGTTGGGGAGTCAGTTATGAATGGCAAAACTTTGATCAGTAGAGAAACAAATTGTTTAAGAAATAACTGCATCAGGCACTCCCAGGTATCCGGTTCAACTACAAAAGCTGCAGCTTACTTATTAACCAATGCTGGTAGCTGCCTAGTGTCATATTAATTAATAAGTGAAGGCAACTGTGTTTTTCCATCACAGATCAGAAACATTGTATCTTGAATTTAGTTACTTTAGTATAATATTTTAAAACTCCTTTCACAGAGAGTCAGAAATAATAGCAGTTCTTGGTGTTTTAGGTGTTTGCTCACTTTACATTTTGAAATTTGAAACAACATTTTACAAATTTAAATATGACTTTACTGTTATAATCCATTGCTTGAAAAGTCAAATTTACTCTGTGCAGCTAAAAAGTGTTTGTTTTGGTGTCATGTGGTAGAAAAAGAAGATATATTATTCCAAGGCTATAATGTGGAACAAGGTCATGGCTGGAAGTTAAAGGAAATAGGAAACAATACAGAGGAAAAAGTTAAGAATAAACAGAACAGCAAAATTGCTTTTGCATATATGACTTATTATATGTGCAGAAAGAAATGCGTTGTATGTGTGCAGAGATAAAATCTGTTAATAGCAAATGTTGCAGGGCAGAATTTGATTCCAAATACTCTCCCTGGTATCTAAAATCTAAAGTCTTTTTATGGCATTGGTTCATTTATCGATCAATTGATTGATTCTTAGGGAGAGTATTTTGCTCAACAACATGGATTTTCAGTTTACTTTGAGTTTTGCTGGTTTGTTTTCTTTCCCTGATGACTAAGCTGTGTCAATAGGTATGGAGAGTGTAGATAAAGTTGCAAGGGTAACCCAAGATGTAATAATTAATGTAGGAATTAGTTCATTCCAGCTCCCCACAGCCTGTTTTCCATATCATGGTGGGTAGTTAATCATGAAAGATGTATCTCCAGACAGGTGAACATAAAGTTGTGCTGGCCTAAAGACTTTGCCTTTGCTCAAGCTCAGCATTTGCACCAACCGAGGCTGCACAGCTTCCATACGAGCAAGAGCCTTGCATGACTTTCTTGCACCTCCCTGCAGCATGCCATGAAACCACACTCACTGATCCGTGGCTAGGAAGGTGCTCAATGGAGTGTGCTCTTTGAATAGCAGTTCAACACCAAGCCCTTTCATCCTCAGTACTTCAATTTGTAACTTCATTCATGTGCTACTGAGGCATGAGGAGAATCACAGGCTCCGTGGCTAGTAAATATTACCAATGAGAGCTTCAGGGCTTCATTTTTTGATAGAGAAGGAAGAAAAAAAAATAAAGAGAACTTTACTTCACCATTTCCATAACAAATCTAGGATCATCTTGGCACCTACCTGAAGCAGCACTAACTCTTTCAAGACCTCAGCAGTTACACACTCAGCCCCATTTTCTTCACCTGCCTTCACACCAACCATTAATCGTCTCCCCGTTTACTTGGTTCGGGTGTGGGAATGCTGAACTCAAAATGCTGTTGAGCTCACTAATGCTTCCCGACACTATGAGACCTTGGGGAGGCAATAAGAAAAATTCTTGCAGTCCCTTTATTGTTGTCTTTGGCTGGAGTCCAATGAGACTGTCATCTAGCAAAGGGGAAGGCTTGTTGGCCTGGAGCAAAGGGTTTGCTGGGACCTGGCGAAGGAATAAAGGCTCCACTTTAGTCGGGGGAGGCATGGCAATCTGACATCTTGCCTTAGGAAATTATTTTGTCCTTTTTCCTTGGGTGACAAAATTCATTTTTTTTTCTAGAATTTTGAGCCAGTTTTGAACTAATTAAAATTACCTTTCAGTGTTTAAGACAAACTAAGAAACATAATATTCCCACGTATTAAAACTGTTATCCTATATTTAATGCTTTTAGGACTTGAGACCAAATTTATTTCACAGAGATTTGATTTAAATAGAAGCATGTCCTCTACATTAAAGACAAGCAGCTATGATTTAAAGGTAACATAAAATATTCAGTAAAATTACCGATGAGTTATGATCCTCTTGAGAGTAAAAAGCATATAAGCAGAACTTATTTTTTGACACTGTACAAAAGTTTATGGGCATCTCTTCTATCTCAAGGGGTGCATAACCAAATAAACAAATATAAATACCTAGTTTTCTTTTTTTTTTTTTTTTTTCAGGAATTAGAGGGATCTATTAGAGAAAAGGAAAAAGAAGTAGAACGTGTGGAACAGATCGGTCTTTCTTTGATAAAAGGCAAGAAGGAAGAAGTCTCTTCTGCTGTAATGAAAACACTGCAAGAAATTAACCACTCATGGGCCAGTTTGGATCACATGGTAAAGGATTCATCAAGGGGAAAACTGTAGCTCCAGGTCTAGGGCACAGAGGGAGAAGGGGGTATTTCTGATATGCAGTTGGTGGATTTCCTCTCTCTGGTGGGGGAAGAGATTTTGAATAGTGTCGCTGTTTGTCCCTTGTCCCAAATTAGCATAAACACATAAAATGGGTCTAATAATTCATATTTCAAGGAAAAGTTATTTTTTAACAGAAATTTTTAAGATGCTTCCTAATGTTTAGTTGAAAGACATAAAATATCCTGTAAAGAATTCTCTTCTCCAACACACAGATTATGTAGTCTTATATATGGAATATAGAAGAGATCAATACTGATTGTTGATATCCAAATCTGAATGTGTCTGTCATTTCAAGAATGCAATGTGTGATGGTGATAGCCTCTCTGCTGCACTTTGTAGGTTGTCTTTTCTGCATTAGTGACATGTGTTGCATAGTCTTACAAAATTTCTCTTGGTTGTGCTTTGCAATGAAGTAGAACAAACTGTGTATCAGTCTCCTCCATCCTACTCTTCTATAGGTTTATAAAGTCAGACTGAGCATTCTGCAGGGTAAGCCCAGGTAACAGTCATGCAGAAAACTTTCTTTTCTTTCTCCAGCAGCTTTGAGGTTAGCCGTGTATAACAAATAATATGTAACATCAAAAAGGAGGAAGTAATATAAACAAAAAGCGAATGTCTCTTGCATGTTTTTCACTGTCATTTTTTCGTCCCTCCCTCTTACTAGGTTAACCTGCTGAAGATACAGTTACAATCTGTTCTTGATCAGTGGAGCGTTTACAAAGCGGCATATGAGGAACTGAATAGTTACCTGATGGAAGCCCGATACTCTTTGTCTCGTTTTCATCTTCTTACTGGTTCTTTGGAAGCTGTGAAAGTCCAAGTTGATAACCTGCAGGTGAAAAGCAATACTATGTCACTTCACCTACTAAAGATAGATTTAAGAATGAAATTTGTCCTCCTTAGCTAGCTATGGATTTTTAGAGATTTCATGAAGAGTGGAAGTAGAGATAAGCTGGCACATGAAAATCATTTGACATTGAAAGAAAACTTTAATGTAACAAGCTCAGATAGTTGTTGCATCTTTCATATAGTTAAAAAAAAAAAGATTTTTTTTATTGTTTTCTTTCTGGATTTTTTGATACTGTTTAAATTTTTAACTGTACTGTTAAGTATTCAAAGGTATGCTGGTGACTATTAAAGATAAAGCGTTTTTTGTCCTTGCAGACTTCTTAGATACTGGTGCATTTTGAGATCATATTTTAAAGGCTTTCAAACCTGTGGTTGCAGTACGTTGAAGAACAAAACAAAGAATGTCACCTAGAGCTGAGTCATATAGTTAAGTCTTTTTCCAGGTTGGCACTGTAAGAGAATCATAAAATAGAGGGAGTCTGCTCTTACAAATAACCTTTTGCTTCAAAAGGGCTGTTGTCTTTGGAATTAAAAATAATTAGGCAAACTTTTCCAGATGCTTAAAGTAACAAGTTGTTTACTAATATTTACTAGTAAACATAATTGACACTATCATTAAAATATTTGGTGTGATTAGAAGTCCAGACAGATATGACTGAAATTTCCAAATGAAGATTTAAAGTGCATCCATTAATGCATTTTATGGTCTTCCATGTTTTCATTTTTTGCATATCAGGAAGCAGAGCCAATAAAACAATAAGTATTGTAAATGCCTTTTCCTTTTAAAATCTGTACTCTTTAACCAGGTAGTGATTTTCCAGGCTGTTCAAACTCTAGTAATATAAATAAATAAATAAAAAATAAGGCTAAAAGCAAATGAAAATAAGGTTTTCACTGCCTGATAAACAAAGGAGCAAAAACTTTATTTTCAGAATAGATTTTTTTTGATGCTATTACTTTTTTTTTTATCTAATTAAATCCAAGAAAAATATGTTTTTCTTCTAACTTTTTATTTATTTTCTTCAGTCAATTAACCAATTAGCTTTTAAGTTCTGAACCTTTACAAACACTGAAGTCCTGCAGTTTATAATTCCTACACAAGAGTGTTTGCTTAGAATAATTTGTGTTGCAAGATATTTTAAGAAGATATTATGTAAAAGTGTACCTGAATATTGAATCAATTTGGCCTAACAATATTGTTTACATTTATCACCTTGTATTTAAGTGAAAAACACATGAAATCGAGTTTTACATTTGTAATCTGTGTGATATAATTAATATACGCCGTATTTTTACCTCATACAATAGTAATAATTCATGTATCTTTTTCTTTTTGCTCTGTTTTAGAATCTACAAGATGAATTGGAAAAACAAGAAAATAGCTTACAGAAATTTGGCTCAGTGACCAATCAGTTGTTGAAAGAATGTCACCCACCAGTGACTGAAACACTTACTAATACTTTGAATGAAGTGAATATGAGGTAGAAAGCCTGTGTTTTGGGGAGTTGATTGTTTGGTTTTGGAAATTTATTTCATTTGTAGTTTTGTATTCTTCCATCAACTGTTTTAATTTTCTGTCAGGGAGGGCTACCCAAATAGGGGTATGTGAACTGTCTGGAAAGTTTTTTAAAAGTATCCTTGTTTGCCATCAGATGGCAGATGAAATACACTCCTGCTTGGAGCCCAAACATTAGTATACGACACCCAAGAGGGACCACAGATCCAATCTGATTTGACATTTCAAGTAGCTGTGAAAGTGTTATTTGAGTTGCATTTTTCTTCCCCCCATATCTGAATCATGGTTATTACCAGTTTTTTTAAAAGCCAGAGGTCCATGGGAAATAGCAATGAGGAAGAGCAGCTGAGACAGTTCTTGTGAACTTACAGGCTTTCATTATTCTCTTTACCTGGATACCAGGTGGAACAACCTTCTGCAAGAGATTGCAGAGCAGCTACGTGCCATTAAGGGTCTCCTTCAGCTTTGGCAGAGATACAAGGACTATTACAACCAGTGTTCTTCAACAGTGCAGAAGCGTGAAGAGCAGGCCAATGAACTCTTAAAGTCTGCCACCAGCAAAGACTTCGCCGATGATCAAGTTACCGTTTGGATTCAGGATTGCAATGTACGTTCAGTTAAGTTCTGTGCTTTTGCACAACTCCATGGGCTATACCAACAACAGGCTGTCAAAGACTTAGCTGTATACTTCATGTATTGGAACTTAAATAAATGTGTTTCTGTTTAGTGGAGAGACCTTTTGGCACAAGAAGGAGACCTTTATCTCTGCTACCTAAAGCTCATGAGCTTCTTAGACTTATCAGATGCACTTATCCCTTATTAATTGTTCCTTTGGTATTGCAGAAGTTTTATCAAAAGTCATCTCTGCAGGAGATAAGTAAATTGTATCAATAGATCCAATCTTAAGTTCCTGCCTATCCAAGAGATTCTTGCTTGGGAAAATATTTCTATCAAATCTGTTGACTTCCTTACTTTAGAAGGAAATGTATAATATTTAGACAGTATCTGCACCAGTGAAGTCTGCATATTTTTTCTGAAAAGAGGCTGCATATGTTCAGCATTATGAGTTTCTTTACCCTTCATTGCAAAAGGACACCACTAACTCTAAAACTTTGACATTCTTCCTTTTTTGGACTGAGTCTCAAGGCAGCAGGAGAATTTATCTTCTCTTCATGGTTAGATTTTGGTGGCTTTTGAGTTTAGTTTAAGTGTCATTGATAGTAAAAGAAAAAAATGGTAATTGTCTTAGAATAGAAAGAACAATTGCAAGAGAAGAATAAACACATTAATGAACTTTGCAAGCGTTTGTTGCCATAGACTGCTGGATTGGCAACCAAAATTGTTTAATCAAAATGGTTTCTTCACATCTTGGTATCATATTCTTTTGCCATTATATT
Organism: Nothoprocta pentlandii; assembly: GCA_013398315.1. NCBI lineage: Eukaryota > Metazoa > Chordata > Aves > Tinamiformes > Tinamidae > Nothoprocta > Nothoprocta pentlandii. Next base: position 1,105,893 of record VZSG01000107.1, read on the forward strand.
AGAAGATTTTTTCCCCCAGCTTAAGAGCTCATGACAGAGAAAAAAAGAGGGAGGCCTAGTCAGATCCACTTGAATCCCCAGTGAAGGCTTCCATTACATAGGCACAGCATGCCAGTGGATTCAAAATAAGTCTTTCAACAAGAATTGCTTCATCAGTAATTAAGACTTGCTCAAAGAGTAAACAGTCATTTCTGCTTGTTCCTCTGCACATAAATACTTCAGCATAGTTTTTATTCTGCATATCATTTCATTTGTATACAGAGTGTTAGTGGACACTGGCATTTAAATATGGTAGTGAATATAAATTCTGGATATAGTGATGTGGTTCACTCACTTCATTCTTGTTTTAGACCAAGGGAAGGTGATATCACTTGAGCTGGCCAGGGTAAATGTTTTATATTTTTATTCAATATGTTGCCACAGGATCTACTTAAAGATTTGAAGACAGCTCAGGAGTCACTAGTTGTCCTTCAAGAACTGGGAGAGGAGCTAAAAAGTCAAGTGGAAGCTTCAGCAGCAGCAGCTATACAGTCTGATCAGCTCTCTCTAAAGCAAAATCTGTCAACCCTAGAACAGACTCTGCTCAAACAACAGGCTGTACTTCAGGTATATGCAGTGTTTTCAGTCCTTGCACCTGATCATCCCATTGTACATGATAACATGTAGATTAGCCAAAATTCAATGAGAAAAGAGGGTGATATTACCTGTTTGACAGCATTTGGAAGGTTTCCCTGGAGTTTGCAGCCAAATCTGAGAGAATAAAATATCCAGAAAGAGGACAGCAAACCTCAGAGGCAATGGCAGCGGCTGAACATGTCCATCCTCAAATGCCCAGTGGGACGGTACTTTGGCAGACAGGAGTAGTGCTTACACAAAATAATCTCCTAGATGGTTCTTTAGTGGTAAAACAAAGGGGGCAGAGATTCATAACAATTATGTAGCATTGATTTGAACAGTTCCTGTTAATGTCAGTGATCATACTGACAAGTATTATTTACTTCTAAATCTGAACAGTATGTGTTGCTAATTACTAGTTTCATTAGAGAGTAATGGACAAAAAAAAAAGGAGGAATACGTTCCACAGGAAAGCATATGATTGAAAAAACAGCAACTTCTTTTTGGATGACAAGCAGAGTTATCCAAGAAATTCAGTCTAGAATATGCTCATAAAACCTCTATGCTATGAAAAAAGCAAAGCATAAGAGAGATTTTGCATTTTAAGTAACTGAAACCAATAGCTCAGTTAGTAGGCAGATTAAACAGAGAACTTTAGTTTCATAGAAGGAGATTGGAGAAGATTATCTATCTCAAAGCAAGGAGATCCTAGCGTGCTTTGTGAAATGCTGCCTTTTGCCTATCATCAAGTCCTGGTTTCATACATAGGAAGCACTTTGAAGTTCTAAGGTAGCCTTTACTCTAAAGGAATAGCAGTGCCCTTATGGTAACAAAACCCTAATTTCACTGTTCAGTTTGTGAGCAAAGCAAACAAACTTTGCTCATATTAACAAATGCTCCTAAACAGCTGTTCTCGGATATAAGAATAACAAGGATAATGGCAATATGGACAGTAAGTGGCAAGATACTAAATTGTTCAATTGTGGGTCTTTTTCTATTTAAGGCTGGAGTACTGGACTATCAAACCTTTGCCAAGAATTTGGAAGTGCTCGAGGCTTGGATAACAGATGCAGAAGAAGTACTAAAAGAACAGGATCCGAGTCACTCATCTGATCTCTCAGCAATTAAGAGTCGGATGGAAGAACTCAAAGTGAGCAATAGCTGTAGAAAACATTCATTTTTGATGATGACCTATTAGTACTACATTTCCACAAAAATCGTACATTCATTGGGTGCATGTTAAAGGCCTAGCATTCATGCAAAGTATAAGACTGAGAGTAATTCAGTCACTCAATCAAAGAGTGATTATCCATGTTACTGTGTTTGTGAAAAGAGGCAATAAAAAGGCAAATTAGTTAAAATGAATAATAAATCAAAATGTGACTGAAAATCAATTTTTACAGGTTTTGAAAGATTTCTTTTGTTTTGTCTCTACTTTTTTGAAACTATGTGATTTTTGTGTCAGCACTGTGCAGTTTAGGAGCCAAGTCATCTACTCATTTTGAATATTGTGATTTACAATAGTGAGAATGGGTACTGTGGAAATTCATGCCATGTACAATGGCATGTACATGTATCTGAACACTTCTCTTAGTTTTTGTCTGCTTTTTCCTCCCATTTTAGGGACCCTGATAAGAAGTTTACGAACTTTGCTATCTAGTCTTTTTACTCTCATTTTAATCTTCCATTTCTTTTCTAACAGAATTAACTATATCCCTGATACCACTTTTGACATGCTAGCAACACAGGGCGTTTGTTTATTTAGTGAGCCAATTAAGTCTGTATTGCAAAACAAAAACCTAAGACCTGTATGAACAGGGTGGATTTGCCAGCCCTTCATTCAGATTAACAAACAAGTAAAAAAGCTCACTGTTTTGGCAATACGGACATGCAGCTTCAATCAGTAACCTGCTTTTGCAACTCTGGGAGAAAAGTCCCCAGTTCAGCAAAACACTTAGGCAAGTGCAATTTAAGTACTTCTCGGTGCATCTTTAAGCTTACGCTTAAATCTTTTTCTGGACTGGGACCAAAGAGGCTCAAAACTGAGAATGGAATTCTTCCCTGGCATAGGGTTTGATTACCACTTGGTGGCAACCAAGGCCATTCCAAATTTAGTTGAGCTGGAGTTCAGTTATGAGTTGGCTTGTAATTTTGCAGGCTATGATAATATTATTATGGAACTATGTATTTATCACTTTTATTGTTTGTTGCAGAGTCAGATGTTGAAGTTCAGCAGCATGGCACCAGATCTGGACCGCCTTAATGAGCTAGGCTACAGACTTCCACTGAATGACAAAGAAATCAAAAGAATGCAGAATCTGAACAGACATTGGTCTCTGATCTCATCTCAGATTACAGAGAGATTCAGGTGAGGACAGCTAAGACATTGCATAATTTTCTTGGGTTGCATCTGCTAGAACATATACCTTCTGCAGAGGAGGAAAAGCTTTCTATGTTAAAATTTCATTTTTCATTTCATTAAACAAAACTCTTCTTATTGGTGCCCTTATAAACAGATAGTGAGCTACTGACTCGGTGCTGAAATGGTGATATTGTGACAAGTGAGTAGAATTTGAAAGGTGGAAAACATATAGTTCAAAGTGAAAACTAAACAAATAGAGCAAGAGAACTCAATGGTAGAAGAAATATACTGATTCGGTTTTCTGTTAGAAAACTTACTACCGAACTCTCTTAACGCTGTTTGTAGGTGCAGGAAACCTTAACTGAATTCAACTTTCTTTCTTTCAGTAAGCTGCAGTCTTTCTTGCTGCAGCAGCAGACCTTCTTGGAGAAGTGTGAGACTTGGATGGACTTATTACTACAGACTGAGCAAAAGCTGGCTGCAGAGATTTCTGGAAACTACCAGAGCCTTTTAGAGCAACAGAGAGCACACGAGGCAAGTCATAATGTGTATTTATACATAACTACAGCACATACTATTTATACTTAAAAGGAATGCACACTCTTTTGTGGAGCAGTGTAATAGTATGCTTTGAAATGGGTTATGAATATGAGTTAGCTCTATGAATATACGTTAACTTAAAAACATCAGCATGCAAAAATATCGGTGATAGCCTATTTAGGTAGGGATTTAAGTGTGCCTAGCATTTTGTATATGAAGCCTTCATCAGTATTTCTGCATGTGTGTCCCTGTGTTTAGTACACTTCAGGTTATTAACAGGGGAATCAAGGAGTGCCAGTGGGGTCTGAGGGGTTATTTTGCTCTTGCCATAAAGCCTCACTGTCCTCGTGCCCTTTGACCCTTTGTCTTCAGTCCTAACTGCAGAAGACACTTCAATCCCTGTTTTTTAGTTCATCTGTTTTTGCTTACGTGCTACCATATTGACAAAGTAAACAGCATCTAAAGAGCGTATTAAAGGAATACTTTTCTGTGAAAGATTGAGTTGCATAACTCATCATGGAGTGACCGTTTGTGTTCCCTTTGGTAATGTTTTCTTGAAACACTAACTGATTATGTGTTCATTCTGTGCTGGAGTCATTTGTCTATAAGCCTGTTTACAGTAAACAAGAAGCCCAGCTTTTTCTACAAGGACCAATTGATTCAATTTTTACTGCAAGATGCCCTTATGATACTTTTATGCACATTTTTTTTCTCCACCCATATATCGTTACTGCCAAGAATCCTGGTAAAGATCAAGAAGGACAAGCCAATTTTCATAGCAAAGCTCCCATGTGGATTCAGCACTTTTCGTTCCCACAACTTTTTCAGATGTTAGCTGACCCACCCATATATTCAGGCCAGATCTTCTGGATCAGATGAGAGGGGAAGTCATGTCCTTCTCCCTTTCATCTTGCATCTCACAACATAGTTTTTGAATGAACTTCTGATATCAGAAAGTACTTCACAATCATTAGAACTTAAAGTAGCATATATTTCCTTTAACAACATTTATTTTCACAAATGTCATCTATTTCATTTCCACTCAGTGCTGCCAGCCTTGACAGGACAGTGTGTCTTTGAAATCTGAGAAATCTCAGTTTTATGAGATAGTTTTATATGTCCAGAACTCATTGCTATCTAAATGAATATATCCATGTTATTGATGTGTCTAGTCACTGCTCTGCTTTTTCTTACAAGGTTAAGTGAGATCTTTTTGAATATCAAAATCATGCATGTCTTAAAATTTTTCCCTTGAACCTGATCTGAGCAGATAGTTGCATATTATTGAGATGCTTGTGAAAGCTTTCTTTCTTAAATCTGTGGAATCCTGGCTTGTAATTTAGGGAATGAATTTCTGACTCTTTCATCTCTTGTAAATTGCATTTTCTTTTTACTCACATATATTTTTTGTATTTTACGTTACCCCGATGTATGTATCTAGCATGCAATGTTCTTCACAATGCCTCCTAATAAACACGAAGAAGTTGCTTTCTACTTTCACAGCTGAAAGAGAAAGGTCAAGTCTGAACTTCTTGAGAGAAAGGTCAAGTCTGAACTTCTTGAGATGACTCTCTAGATTGTTTTGTATTTTTGAAGATAATGAGAAAATAGGTTGTTTCTACAGGCATTCCCAGAATAGATATTGGGATGCGTTCAGCTGTATTATCAGCTCTCCAGTGCTGACTCGTGACATGGATAATGTTTATTCAAACATAACCCCAGTTACCTCATTGGCCCTACTTAGAAATAGCTTCCCACTGAAGACTGCAAACCAGCCCAGCAACATGGAGGTGATGACATCTTTTCCAAATATAATGCACTAATATTGACATCTGCATCCCTGTCTGTAAGAAAAGTCTTCAAGGCATTCTTCCACTTCTCCAGATATCCATTTGCTTGCTAGAACATTGCATAGGACTCCATCGCGGTGGGAATACACCAAAATAAGCATTTGAGAAAGTGGTGAGATTTGGGACGTATTGTTTGCCAACTCAATTACTGAGGTTTTTTTTCGAGTATATTGATATTGTGCACTGGTTGTGGCCTTTGGTCTCTGTTTCTGTGTTTCTTAGTGATCTACATATAGGAAGAAATTGGAATAGCAAGTGGTCCCACATAATGGATTATCCCTTTTATCACAAAGTGATTAATCATCACAAAGATGATTAATGAGCATGCACAGAACAAGTTGGGGTTGACAGAAATTTCATTTGTTTTGGGTAGGGATTAACTCTATCCATGCTAAGGATTGTTCTTCATGCCTAATAAGCTTTTATTTCATTTGTCCTCTTTCAAAAAAAAGGTCACAGTTTAACAGTTGAACTCTGTTTAATCTCATTCTATCAATAATACAGATAGGTATTGCCTCCTATGCTGCATTCATTGCCTCTTAGTTGATGGAAATAGAGGTGATAGGAACAAAGTTTCTTACTAAGGGAAAAGAAGTGTTTTAAAACATATTTAAGTGATGTGTATATATTAAAGTGATGCCTATTTAAGTAGCATTTAGGAGTGTTTCGCTCGTAATTTAGATAATTAAATATTTTTAAAATGCTTAAAATATTTAAGGATTTTAAAGGTATTACAGAAATGGCAGCGACCCATGGAAAAAATAAATTGGCTAATTAATTTCCACATTCTCATTCTAACAGTTTCCTTTCTTTTAAATAGGCTCTCCTGAGAGTGTTATATTGCACTGAAAGTTTTAATAACACTTTTTCTTCCAAAGGGCAGGCATAAATTCAATTTACCAAAGCAAAGGACTGTAATATTCTTAAACATATCAGAAAAAAAAAGTTCCCTTGCTGTTCCTGCAGTAAACACACAACCTAGATTATTTTGTAAATTACAGTGCTGGTCACAAATGTGTACTCAAAGAAACATCCTACCTTGCCTCTGTTTAGATTATTTAGCTTTTGAATGTAGTGCCTAAAAAAAGAGCTAAGAAAATTACTAAAAGCAGTAAGTCAGTCCATCACTAAAACTATTAAATATGTTCCTTTCTAAGTTCATTATAAAACTCCCATTGAATCCGTTTGCAATAAGATTAAATAAATGAAAATTCATCTTTACTAGTACGAACACATGGAGTGAAAATGTAAGTTCTTGCTTTAACACCTTGTCTCCTGAATAACAGCTATTCCAGGCAGAGATGTTCAGCCGCCAGCAAATTTTGCATTCAATTATCTCTGATGGGCAGCACCTTCTAGAACAAGGACAGGTGGATGACAGGTACAGCTTTCTGTGTTTTTACTGCTCTTGGTTATGTAAAATAATACTTAACCAGTGAGTGACTTAAATTTAGAAAATGGCATATCACTTTTCAGATGATACTCCTCTGAGGTGGAAGCTACTATTGATGTGATTAAGCTACTGACTTGTCAGGTCTTACTCCTGACAAAAAGTCAGTATTCCTTAGGATGCTATGGGTTGAATACATAAATGTATTTTGAAAAAATGCTGCCTTCAGCTTGGATTTCTGACGAAGACTGGTCTTGGATCTTCATGAATGATGCATTTCTCTGTGTACCACCCAAATGTTATTTTTACAAATGAGCATGCAGTGACAGATTTGCCGTGAGCTGCTCTTGACTTAAGCCATTTGGACTTTTGGCACTTCAGATCAGTTACAGCACAAATGTGATGGAAGAAAAAGTCATTCATGTCTCAGAGAATTTATTTTAGACACTTATGATCAAATGAATGAAAATCAAAGTAATGTCTTCAAAATTGTATACATGCATTGGCTTTGCTAAGGATATCATGGTCCTCGTATAAGACAAAGTGTTCATTGAGATATTAGGAGAGCTTTGTGTACTCCTGGGGGGAAGGAGGCAGTTTTTTACCCATCTGTGAAGGGTGAGGTATCCTTAGTATTGATAATTGGAGCATGTATGTGAGGTATGGGGTTCTCAACCTCAGTCAACATTTATGAGAATTGATTGTTTTTGCTCCATAGTAAGCAGCCAGAAAACATGTTCCCTTTCCCTCCAGTTTTGTTTTATTATTTCATTAAAGAAATGGATCATGAATCAAAACGCGGATGTCACTGTATTTTTATTGTTTATTTATTCATTTTATTTCTTTTTAAACAGGGATGAGTTTTATCTGAAGCTGACGCTTCTCAGTAACCAATGGCAGGGAGTAATTCGCCGGGCACAGCAGAGAAGGGGAATCATTGACAGCCAGATCCACCAATGGCAGCGCTATAGGGAAATGGCAGAAAAGCTGCGCAAGTGGCTGGTGGAAATGGCCTGCCAGCCCGTGAGCAGGCTGGGCAATGCTCCTATCCCACTGCAGCAAGCCAGAGCTTTACTGGATGAAGTGCTGGTATGTCTAGTGTGTTTAAAGAAAGAGAAACAGAAAAAAAAAAAAACCTTTCTATAGACTTCATACTTCATAACATAGATCTGATGATTTTAAAAGTGCGTTGGATATGGGCTGTCTGCTTTGTAGAAAGCAATATTGGATGTCGGTCATTCTTTGGAATTGTCCTCAGGAGCAGCCCTTTGATGGAAAGGAACTTTAAATTCATAACAGATTATGCAGGATAGAGTTTAGGAGCTCTCTTTGTAGCCTTGCTTGTTCCTCTTTTGCTTATAATTGACCCCCCAATGAAGCTTTATTTGAAAGAATAAGTGCACAAAAATGATGCACCATTCTGAAGATGAATTCCAGCTAAGAAAAAGGAGACTTTTGATGCCCATCAAAAAGGAGTATTTGATGCCCATCTTAATGGAGGATTAGCAGTATCTAGTTAGCAGCTTAGTATCTTAAAGCATTTTAGCTAGAAAGTACTGTATAATAATAAAGCTTATGAGCATTACAGGCTTCAGAGACAGCATTCCTCTTGAAGTGTGATTGAGATACTGGTATGGATGAGGAAGGAGTAAAATCTTTATCTCTTTGGAAAAAAAAAATCCTATCTAACAGTGTGCTGTGGTAAGCGACTGTGAAAAGGATAAAGCATTTGGACTATAGTCCATGCTTAAGCCAAGATACTCCATCTAGTAGTTAAAAGTTAATTGGTAAAATATGGGCTTTAGGATGAATTACACTGCATTGTTAACTTCACTTAAAAAGACAAACCTGAAAGAAAGTCATTATCTTTGCAGCTTAAAGAGAAGGTTCTCCTAAGGCAGCAAGGGAGCTATATCCTCACCGTGGAAGCAGGGAAGCAATTACTGCTCTGTGCCGACAGCGACGCAGAGGCAGCCCTGCAAACAGAGCTCACCGAAATTCAGGATCGCTGGAAGACAGCTAGCATCTCTCTTGAGGAGCAAAAGAAACAGTTTGCTTTGGTACTGAAAGTAAGTGCGTGGTTTCTTCTATACTTATTCTTTCTACAAGATCACAGTTTTGCATAGTGAATCTGGACGAAGTATTCTCAAGCAATGAGAGAAAATAGAGGAACTGCACGAACTTACCATTTCTATAATGAAGAAATAGTATTTTCTTCACGTAGACCTATGTTCTGGTTGATATTTTTATTATATCTACAGCACTGCCAGTAAATAACACTACCAAACTCTAGTCTTAGAAATTCCTGCAAGATCCATTTTCAACACATAGCAAAAGTGTATTTTACTTTGCACTATGCTGGTTATACAGTATTATATACTGTATTAAAGATAAGATCTTATTCCCTCTACGTGCCAGTGTGAAGATCTATCTAGCCATCAAGTAGTTTGTGATTCATTTCAGTGTCTGCAGTATTTGCTATTTTAGGTAGATTTCTGCCTTGAGCTTTGAGCTTTGTTTTAATAAAAGCAATGTCCGAAGTGTCTACTAACCTCACTGTAAATACTCAAGATGATACATTAAATTTAACTTTTGCCTGTGTTTTCCTCCCTTTTACTCATTCTAGAGAGAACAATGAAAAATTTATGCATTTTTAAACAGACTAGAGCAAATGCTTTTGAGAACAACTGTAGAGGTCTCACAGAATTACAGACACAAATTTGTTTGTAAGTAACAAGAAGCAAAACAGTGCAAGAAAATGAAGTATTATTTCAGAAAAGTTCAAATGTGCAGGTCATTCTTGCTCCTTCAAGCTGTGTTCCTTCTACCTCAGCTTCTAATTGAGCTTCTGCCAAGATTACCAAATTTTAGTCTAATCTCTGGTATAATCAAGGAAGTCTGTGGTATTTTGTGCTATTTTGTTTAAATATTATATAAAACTTGATACTTGAAGGAGAAGAAGAAAGGAAATTGCCATGCAGTTTATACAAATGGCCTCATGGATATCACTCCTTCTTTGCATGATATTGTCTTGGCCTTAAATATGTGGCTTTTTAGTGATCTTCTGACCAAATGAGAAGCACAAGCAGTACATTCTAAAACAATACATTTTGTCATTAAGGAAATCATAGACTACAATCATATAAGACCATTAAAGAGAAAAGAAAAAAGCTGCTAATGAGAGAGGGTTTTTTTAAGACTTCTTGTTTGTAACTCCACATCCTGACAAGGACTATGAAATATTTGCTTCAGTTGGGAAAAATGGAAGGAGAGAAATAGAAAGGGAGTGGTAGAAGGAAAGTATCACTGAAACAGAAAACTAAAAAAACACAGTCTTGTGGTATCACACAGCTAGTATTTGTTATAGGTTGACTGGGTTGTAACAGATTTTTCTGTCTGTGAGTACTCTTTTAATAAGCTTTAATACACAGATAACTCAGATAAAATAGTTCTGTCTGGTGACTGTTGGTAAGTTGTGATTACTTAAAATTTTGAAAGTATGCAAACACTGAGGTACCTGTAGCTGAGCATAATTTAGAGGGGCACTACAGGTATCTCAGCCTGACCTGAATTACCATTATCCTTACCCATTTTCTTCTGGAGCATGATGCATCTGAATGGAGCTTTTGTGAAAGTAAAATGGTTTGTTTAACACGGGCAATCAAGAGTGGAAATGGAAAATCGTTTTGGGGGAGAGAAACTTTGCTGCGAAGATCTAGAAAATACTGTAATAGTAGACTTAGGTGTGTTTTTATTAGTAGAGCTCTACAAAATTTGCCGTATATATATACATATATCATATATACAACAATTTGCCATTGTTGTATATATGATATAAGCACCGATACTGTTATGTAGAGGACAATTTTAGGTCATGTTATTATTATGCAAAACTTTTGGATGTTCAGTGGTTTGAATAGTCAAATTGATTGGCATTAGTATAGTAGAGATCTAAATTAAAGTCTAATAATAATTATTCTGCTTTCAGGACTGGGAGAAATGTGAAAAGAACATAGGAGATTCCCTGGAGAAGCTAAGATCATTCAAGAAAAAGGTTTCTCAGCCTTTGCCAGAACATCACGATGAGTTGCATACAGAACAAATTCGTTGCAAGGTAAAACACTTGTCCATTGACTATTTACCTTGTCGTTGCATGCTTTATATACAACATCTCCTACTGTTAGTAGTCTTTACAGTACTGGCTAGCCAAACCTGCAAGCCTTCACTGTGACAACTTAAGAAACTGTAGAGCAGTTGGGCAGTGCACCTGGACATTCTCAATGTAAATCCCACAGGATAAAGAAAAACAAATTATGAAAATGAGATCAGAATAGGATCTGAAATTCACTATGAAAGTGCTCAATACAGGCGTATTTATTTCTTCAAGAAATAAAGCTTTTTCTAAGTGGGAAAAATAAGCACATGGTATCTAAACGGTTGTTTAAGTGCTTTTTTGTTTCAGGTGCTACTTTAAGACTGCAATTTAGAAACATGGTAAAATTTCAAAATACTCTCACTACAGAAAAATCCAGACAAATACTTGGAAGCCTCAAATGCCCTCAGACTTTGGAGATGTTTGAGTGGTACTTCAGTTTTGATAGTTTGTTAGGAGACTGATGTATCACTCTCGATTGAGACGGTACCTCTCTTCCAATTCTGACAGTGCTAACACATATAGGCTTGGTGTTTCTTTTTTAAACTGATTGAAATAATCCTTTGCAATACTCAGATACAACTTCATTAATTCAATGGGATAACAATGTTCTCTGCCAGCTTCTTGAACACGTTCATTTTTTTTTGTGTCTAAGCAAACTGGTCCTCTTCATTTGTGCACTTTTTGTAATCAGGAATTGGAGAACGCTGTTGAAGGATGGACAGAAGATCTTGCACACCTCTCTCTGCTGAAGGATACACTGTCTGCTTATATCAGTGCAGATGACATATCAATCCTCAGTGAACGCATAGAGCTTCTGCAGAGACAATGGGAGGAGCTGTGCCACCAGGCAAGTATAGCACCGAGCCTTGATATAGTTACTCTTGCAAAGTGGAGGAAAAAAAAAAAAAGTGTTGGAGTCAAAACTGAATCTAAGTGACAGCTATAGGAGAAGATGTATGTAGAGACGGATGCCATTCAAATTAAAGCTTAGCCTGCCTGTTTGTAGGGAAAATCCATCTTTAAGAATGACATTTTGCTTGACTGCAAACTGTGGAAAACAATAAAAAGTCCACAACAGGTGAAGTGATAGACAAGAATCTAATTTCTAGAAGGATGTTGGGAATGACACAGTAATGATATGTGTATGATATGTATATATGATATGTATGCGGTCCTTTTTTTTCTTTTTTTTTTCTCTTTTTTTTTCTTTTTTTCCTTTTTTCTTTTTTCCTTTTACCCTGGAAATGTAACAATCTGCATAATTATTTAAAACAAGTTCTTGTCTTGCCAACTAGTCTTTATGAAACTCTCATTTGGGTGAGATTAATTCCATGCACAGTGAGCCAGCTTCACAACTAGCTGTAGGACGAGGTGAACTGCAATGAAGGGTGGCACATGCTGTTTAACCATGAAATGAGTCTAGCTCTCTAGCTCATATGTTGGTATGTGGGCAGATGCATCCTACGTTAGCCCTGTTGTAGTTTCTAAAAAGTCTTCCTAGAGCCAGTGGGGGTGAAAGAGGCTTCTCCAGGGTGATTCCAAGCAGGAGTCTCCTCACATCCACACCTCCCCGGTCTTCCTCACAGCCGAGGGAATCCTGGATGACCAACTGCCTGGTTTGCCTAATGCATGAGCTGTAAAAAGGGGTGAAGTGTCCTAACCTATGTTGCACTTTGCAGTTCTCCTCTACACAGACATGTGCCCTATTAGGAAGAAGAAATTCCCATTAAGAAACATTATTCTTACTGGATCAAGTCAACTTTCACTGAAGCATTTGCTGCAGTACCCACTTGTGTTTCTACATCTCTCAAACTTTGTCACAACCCTGAGGTCATAGCAGACTTGAGAAAACAGCCAAAAAGTTGTACTTTTGGCTGTGCAATGTGGGGCAGTGGCCTGGCTGGCTGGGCGGGAGCAGAGCAAGAGCAGCTCACTGCTGTGGGAGGAGCTGGGCGCAAGAAGGATGTCCCCTCTCCACCTTGGCTTCATCAGAACTTCTGCACTGCTAATAGCTTCTGCTTTTTCAGACATCAGCTTTGCACTTCTCTTGATCTGAGGGCGATATATGTGGCTGCAAACTGCGTTGGCTGTACTGTATGATCATCAGTGCATTTCTTGCCTCCTGTTGCACCTAGAGAACCTGATAATGGACCTTCCCTCATCCTGATTTTCAGACTATCCTCATTTCTGTGGTGCAGTAGAGGTTGCAGTGCAGACATAGATGGACGAACTTGGAAATAGTTACCTCATGTAAGGCACTTGTGAGGACCACAAAAAAACTCTAAAAGTAGGGAAATTATTTAAAGTTGATGGCTTAGAGCATGTGATGAGCTACATTTGAGTGAGCCCACCTGAAAACTTCTAAGCTACAGTGTAGTAGCTGCATATATATGTTTATGGTAAAGGAGGGAGACAAATACAGAAAGTTTATCTTGGGTTTGTGCATACCGAGTGTTTCAGGATGTAACCTCATCAAGTGCTGCACTTTGTTCAGTCGTTGCTTATTTCCGGAGAGCTGCCATCAAGTTTAGAACCACAGAAAGGAAATGTGAGATCGTGTTTGTGCTCCTGTCAAATCTAACACTGTAGTTAAAGAATACAGTAATCATTTTTATCATGAAAATGCAATCTTCATTTTCTCAGTTGAGATTCTGATATAAAGTGAGAAACAACTCGGATTGCAATGAGGACAAAGTAAGTAGTTGTACATATGTCAGAAACATGAGATGACTTTGTGCTAACCTTGTGCAACTCTTTTGATTTCAGTTTCCGTCCCTGTCTGTTATTAACCTCACCCTGAGATGGTACAACGTCTATAGCAATTCCTCAACAGAGCTGTGTTTTTCTTCTTCCTGCATTAGCTACAGCTTCATATGTTTTAACTGACATTTTATGCCTATTCCTCTGTGTCACACCATACCTTAATTCTTTGGAATCTCTGAAGTTGTCGTGCCAGTACTACAGAAATTGTGATCTATGAAATGTGTATATCAGAACTCCAGTAGAAAATTGCTTTTGAAAAATACAACAAACATTTGGTTTAACTCTGCTTACAGATAATACTCATGCACAAATTGTTCAATCTTTTAGAGTTTTTTTTCTGTGTTAGATGTTGTTCTGCATATAGCTAGTCTGTGTTTTAATCTACCATTTATATCTTCCTTTTTTTCTCTAATGTCTCAGAAGAAAAAATAACTTAAAATACTTTATAGCATTTCTAAGTGGGCAAAAATCATAAGAAAACTTATTTCTCTTAATGAAACCCTTGAGAATAGAGATATTAATAAAAAGAATATATTAGTGAGATTCTAAGTCTTGGATACCTCCTTGTATGCAGCAGGATCTAGCTAACAGGAATCCAGAGATCAACATTATCTTTAAACTCACAGGGTCATGCAGGAACAGTTTGCTTTAATAGCAGGTAAGTGGTAGGAATACGTTTGCAGAAAAAGAGATACATCTGGAGATACAAAGTGCTTCAACCATCCCATCAATGCCTGTAGTAATTCATTGTTTTTCACTCTCTGCAAATGTTTTAAGGTCTCTTTACGTCGGCAGCAAGTAAGTGAGAGATTGAATGAGTGGGCTGTCTTCAGTGAGAAGAACAAGGAGCTCTGTGAGTGGCTGACACAGATGGAAAGTAAGGTTTCTCAAAATGGTGACTTCCTCATAGAAGAAATGATTGATAAACTTAAAAAGGTATAGTGTTCCGTGCGTGCACTTCCATATTATGCTTTTACTGCTTGCTTGGTTTGTGGTGCACAGTGGGTACAGAATTAACAGAAATGGAGGTTTGACCTGGCCTAGATGTTTATACATTCAAATAAACACGACTTACTTGTATTCTTTTCCTCTCCTATCTTCCTCAATGTGGGATCTCTCAGGATTTTAGAAAGTTGTTTAAGTGAATGCTACATCAAAGGCAATCAATTCCTTTGGTAAATGTCCAATCAGAGTTGCATGAGAAGAGTATCTTAGCTACAGTATACATATTTAAAGAACAGTTTCTTTCATACTTCTGATGCAATTGTGCATGGTTATATGAACAACTGATTATATATTTAAGAGCATGTCTCTCCATTGTATTAAATATCAGAAAAACAAAAACATATTAAAATTTGCCTGTATTGTTGAACCCTCACCCTTGATTGCTCTTTGCTGCCCAGGATTATCAAGAAGAAATTGCTGTAGCAAAAGAGAATAAAATCCAGCTCCAGAAAATGGGAGAGCGACTTGCTAAAGCTAGTCATGAGAGCAAAGCATCAGAAATTGAATACAAACTCAGCAAGATCAATGACAGATGGCAGCATCTTCTAGATCTCATTGCAGCCAGGTAAAACAGTAGGTTTGATTTTAAGGGTTATATGGGACAAATTAATTGAACTGGATACTGTTAATTGAAAATCTTTTATCTTCTCCACCTGTTTATATTAACTGTGAATGAGTTTCTTCTCATCCATTAATCTAGATTAATGAAATTCTCCTTGTTCAAGATCCATTTCAAAACATGAACCAGTTAGAATGACAGAATTGGTTACAGTCAGATTTACTAAATCATGATCAAATACAGTCTTTTTAGCTTCACTTGCATGCCTAAAACTAAGTACAAATGCAATTTTTAAATCTTAGCAATAGTGGATATGTTGTTTTGACATGTGTTTTCAAAAAACATGTTGCAAAACTAAATCTTTATTTTTCTGCCTCAGAATTTTTTTAACTGATGGAGAAGAGTAAGGACAGATAGATGTATACACACATAAAAAGACCTAAAGGTTCCTTTTAGTCATGGTCAAAAATGTAATTGAACTGTTTTTATTACTTAAAGAATAGCAGAATTGTTGCTTTATGTATGAAGACAATGATTTATTTACATTTAGACACTTTTTGCAGTGAGTTATACTACACTTAGGTGTATGTGCACAACTTTATATAAGGTATATGTACCAAATATTTTACACTTCTGTGATTTGGAAAACATGTGGATGTAATACATTCTCAATCAAATTTGCAACAAAAAGATTTATTTAATTTGGTTTCCTTTTCTCATCCACTGGGCAGCTGTCTTTTTTGTTTGCTTTACTGCATTCTTGCTCTGCAATCTGTAAGCATGAAAACAGTAAATTTTATGCAAGCAGAAGCATTCTGTAAACTCCTTTTACAGTGGCTCATTTTGAAGCACTGAAAGCTACGTAATTCTTAGAGAACATTAAGTGAGGAAGTGGTGCATTACAGACAAGGAGCTTGCAGGTTGCAGAGGATGTGATGCATCACTGGTTGTTGAAAACAACAAGTATTTGCCATACATGGTTTGAAATATCTGTGTAAATTTCTTATTCTTATAATGTACTTTCTTTACATTCAAATCACATCTTAAAGAAGTTTCTAGTGAAAAGTAATGGCCACACAAATGCCAAAGGCATTTTAAAAGATCTTTATAGCCCCTGCAGTGTTGGTGATCAGTACCCTCTGTGAGACACGCGAGACTTCTGGATTCTGCAGCATTGCTGGGGTTAGAGGGAGGGAAGATAGAAGTAGAAATACTATCCACTTCTTAAGCTTTCTCGTTCAGCTTCCATAAAGCAGGTTGTACTAATTTGTAATAAAAAGTCATTTTCTCTCAGTGTCAGATCACTTCTGCTAACTAGTTAGACTATTTTGGTAGAATGCTCAGGACTGTTGAACAAAATAAAGTAGGTAAGTCCTTACATGCCAGACCTTACTGAAGCAAAGCAAAACAAAAAACAACAACAAACTACACCTCTTTGCCAGGTTTCAAGGTTGCATTGCTGAAGTTGCAGGAACAAGCACCGGAGAGGCTTGAGACTAGGCTTGATACCAGCATATGGAAATTTTGCTAGTTTGATTGTGGCTTAGACAGTTAAAGTCTATAGTTAATTAACATGTACAGAGCGCTTGTAGTGAAAGCCTAATTCCCACTGGACAAAAATATTTGCATCCCCCAAGCTGATTTTTAAAAGCCTCCAGAGTCCCTGCAGTATGTGGTGTTGGATAGCTGGGTACGTTCCTATGTCGAAACCTTTTGAGCTGAAGTTTGCAACATATCAAGTAACATGAATTTTGGCTGCATTCAGCTAGTAAGTGGTGTTGAGAATAAAACACACCTTTCCATATTCTGAATCCCTGGCAGCATTAATGAATTATTATAGCCTGTGCATTTTTCTATTTCTTTGTAAAGCTACAGCCGTCCTTTGCCTGGCTATTTTTTTTGTAATAATTTGTTTCTTGCAGCTGTGAACTGATAGAAAATTTCCAATATGTTTCCAATCTGAATCCCTAACTTCTAATTTTATGCTCTTTGGAATTATTCCTCTCACCCACAGAGGCTTTTTTCTTTTTCACATTCTGTTTCCTTACCCACTTTTTCTTATTTGCCTCTCCATTCTAAGGTGTGCAAAAAGAGACAGCTATAGGAAAGTAGCTTTATCTTGCATGAGAGATGTTTTCCTCTCTTCTGTCCTCTAAGAAGATTTTCCTCCATTCAGATGAAATAGTCAGATACGCAGGGCAGCTGCAAAAAAAAAAAAAAAAAAAAAAAACAAATAAATAAAGCTGCAGATGTTTACAGCCAGCAAACAGCTGCAAGCGCTCGAGCTTTGCGAGCGAGGCTTTGTTGCAGGTTTTTCTCTCCCTTCCCGTAGTGCTCATGGTCTGCATTCCTGGAGATGAGGCCTGGCACATGTCGATGAATGCAGGTTTTATTTAGAAACATGACCACTTGTCACCATTCAGTCTCATGTTATCAAGCAGCGTCTGCTAGCATTTGTTTGGCGTGTGAGCATTTTCCGTACAGTACTCACCAGCAAAGAGAAGTTTGTGCCCTTCCCTCCCCCCTGCCCAAAGCACAGTCTTTGCAGGCTTTTGGAGTGCAAGTTCTTCTTTTTAATGCTGGAAAATTTCATGGTGGTGGCGGAGGACTTTTGCACCGTGCGGATGGCGGAGGACGGCAGTGAGGACTCAGACCTCCCAGACTGTAATTGTGATATCACAAGGCAGGCAGCTCCTTTTGTTTCCTTTTCATTGATACAGTGATTGCTGAAGTCTTGGCTTGCTTGGAAATTAATTGAAATACTCATATGTAGAGACCACTGCCTTAACTAAAAATGACTCTTTTCTGCTCAGTTTTAAAAATAGTGGAGAGTGATAACAGCCTACTTTGTTTTAGAGCTATAGCCCTTTTGGATCCTGGAATAACTTTCCATAAGTGACACAGACTAATAAAATCTCTTAACCGTCTGAAAGAAACTCTAGACTGGTTTTACGGTTGTTTTTAAATGCAAGAACATGTACACACATGAGAGAAAGCAGACTTTGTATTTGTCTGCTCGCTGTTTGTGTCATCAAAGGGGCATGGCTACAAGCAAAAGGCAGAGAAGGAGAGATACCGTATAGAAGTACTTCAGACTTGAGAGACAGAGAGGCTGGACTGTCCTCTGCATTTTAATTAATATTTTGCAGCTACATGTAACGTTTTATCTGTGAACTCAACTGTGAGCTCAGTCCACATCTTGTATTTTTTTATTCAAATACTGTTT
This sequence comes from Nothoprocta pentlandii, assembly GCA_013398315.1. NCBI lineage: Eukaryota > Metazoa > Chordata > Aves > Tinamiformes > Tinamidae > Nothoprocta > Nothoprocta pentlandii. The sequence continues at coordinate 1,124,359 of VZSG01000107.1, forward strand.
TTTCTTCTTCACATTATCTTTCTTCTGTTTCTGCTGTTTCTAAGTCTGTATATTTATTCCTTGAAAGAGGAAACAAGAAAATATAACTGGCAGGACTGTTCATGTTTTGGGCAATACTTTTTATTAATCATAAAATATCCTGAAATGGAATTTTTTTACATTGTTTAGGTTCATGAAATGCGTGTGCAGTTGGTACAATTTTGTAGGATAAGTGTTCTTGAAACTGTCTCAAATTTGGAGTAGTTTTCTACTGAAAGTTTTCTACTTTCCACTGGCTTTGTAGAGGCATAGCTAACATAGTCTTTCTGACTGTTTTGATATTGTTTAAGTTTAATTTTAGTAACCAGCTGTCCAAATGACTAATGCAGTAGCTATGAGTTCTATATGATGCATTGTTATGGATTTACACTGCTGTTCCTGTTCAGGTTTTAGTGGAATCTGAGGCAGTTTAGAGTAGAACTGGCTGAATTAAAGCAGTTCGGACTTAATTTCAGCTCAAAAATGTTCCCCAACTGCCTTGTCTGAATATAAAACAGACATTTAAAAAATATGTTGCTTTCTTAGGAAGCTGGAGTATGGAAATTGCAATGTAGAAACACAAGTATCATAAGCTCATTTAAATTTTCAGATGAGTTTTACTGAATAAACTGCAGAAACAGACATTTGAGTTTTACAGCATTTTCCCTTCTGAGCAAGGTCGTGCTGAAGCAATAGTGCCTTAGGTATTTGTAAAATTTAGAATCCCTGAAATGTATACGCCCTTTAAAATGCTATGGGTCCAACGTTTTGTTTTGAATGTGGAATACTCATTTTCAAGCTGAGGAAATATCTCAAACCTTCTGCAGTATCCTACTTAATGCTGGAAGAAAGGCATGGAATTATTATCAGAATATTAAACTTTTTAAACACAGTATTGTAAATGAAATTTCAAAAGGTCACAGTTGTGCTTGGTCAGGGTTCCCACGTACTTGGCTGGGGTGGAATTTGGCCTTTGTCTGTAAGTGTGTCTCAGTTCATTAGCTTTCAGTTCCTAGCATTAACATGGCAAGGTGGGATTCTGAGCTGGGGTACTTTTAAGGAAAAGATACATCTTGGTCGCACACGTGTTATGCAGTTGTTTGTATGCAGGCAAAATGTTCAGTGAGATGAATAAACTCAGAAAGAAACTTGTGGGTGACGGATTAGACATATCATTTGTCTGCAGATATGTTTTCAGAGTAGCTAGAGGCACAACAGTGTTGAGTCAGAATAGTAACTACAGCATGATCCAAGAGGCTGGGGTTTTTTTCTGTATTTCTGCCCTGGACAAGGAACCTCTTGTGCTAGACTATATAAATAGAGAACAGTATGACAACCCTAAATGTATGTGTGAAAAGGATGGAAGGTGTCATTTTTTTGGTATATGTTTTCTCCTTTGGGAATTTAGATGCAGGTATAATTACAAATTGCAACCATCCTTGAGGGGGAGGGCAGGCTTAGTAGTAAACACTAGTTTTGTTTGGAGTTTTTTTTTTTAATATGCTATTTATTCTTTTTCCCTTGACATGACTAACTTGGGTAATGATACCAAAAACAGCTCTACTGGGGGCATCGTTTTTGCTCTGTCGGGGAAGTGCTCCCATGCAGTCTGGGAATGCAGACTCCTGGCCATGGAGGGTATTTTCAAAATGACGGGCTGCAGACTTGCAGTTGTGCAGGTGCTGCAGACAAAATGGTGCTAAAATCCATCACGGACTGGATTTTACAACTGTAAACAAGAAAATCCTGGTTCACAGCTTGGGTGTGCAAATGCCGGAGTGGTGTTACATGTGCAGGTATGTGACTCGGAGCTCCCTTTCCGGCTCCAGCAAACATATAAAAGGTCAAAGCATCCAGCCTTGCAAATCTCAGAGTAGAAGGGGCTTGATTTCAGTCATATTGCCTTTAATGCCAATGACAGAAAAGCTGTCTCTGACACACAGGAGATAGAAAACCAGTCTTAAATACCTTACATGCAACTTTGGTTTGGTTAAATATACACAGTACAGCATGTATGGCACATAGCGGGAGAGGTAAAATCAGACACTGATTGCTCACCAAATATTTTTCCATGGCTATTTTTCCTGTAGCTATATTTCAGGGTAAGCTGATGAAAGGGAATTGAAGTGGGGAAGGCTTTCAGCAGGTTCTGTTGACGAGATTTTCTGCATAGCTGTATTTTCAGATTACCCACATTTTTTTCAGATTACAGCTCTGCAGCTGTTGGTCATGGGACTCTGGCTTTGAAGCTGCATTTGAACTGTTTGCTTATGAGCTACAGTTTGATCATCTGTGATCTGGAAAGAGATGAAAAATTCAAAGATTTAAAAGTCTTAAAGTTTTTAAAGTTGATGTTAAGATCTCTGCGTTTAACTTTCATGGGGAAAGGACATCCACGTTAGCTTCTTAATGACTGCAACTACTGCATTGACTTTGGAAATACGTGGTAAATTTGTCATTTAATATTATGGAAAAATACACATTACTTTGCTTAAATATAGGTTAGTAAGGTGGTGTTTTGTTTGACAAATCCATCAATCTTCTATTTCTCAACCCAGCTTCATTGGCACATTTCCAGCTGCACTCATCCCCTGAGGCTTTCTGATATCAAAACACTTGTGTGGGAGAGCAATGGAAGTGTGAAAGGGAATATTGCTCAAAATTGTTTGTGGTACATGGAAGGAGAAAGAAAGATTAGAAACAATTTCAAAATGCATGAGTGTATTTTGTGTAATATAGTGGTAGAAAGAAGGAAATTACTGCAAGACATTTTTACAGTTGCAACAAACAAGAAAAAATATTGGGGGTTGGGTGAAAGTTTAGTCATCTTTACCCCGCTCTCTTATCTAACGTTCCATGAAATTAAGCTCTCACCATTGTCATTACATGTTAGAGTCACAAGGAATATACTATCTAGAAATTACTATGAAGTTACATTTCAGTCTCATCTATTTAAATCTGATGTCCTTTGAGAACAGCAGCTTAAAGCAGCCCTTGAGATTCAGAGATTCCCACTAAATTCTTAGTTCAAATCCTTTCACTAAAATTTATTTATTCAAGGACAAAACTTACTCTTACAGTTCCCTATTAAAATAGTTCAGTGTCTCACCAGGAGGAGAAAACCCAGTTCATCCCCTCTACCACCAATACTGGTTAAATGTGATTTTTATTTTTTTTCCTGGTCTAGGAAGACCTTCTCTTGGTCAAATAACTAAATTATTTAGATTTTTGGGGGATTTTGTGTGTGTATTTACTTTTAGTTTTTCTGTAATAAACATCAAATTCAACTGATAAAAATGCAGAATTTTTGAAAGCTTTGAGTATTAGCATGTTCATAATTTTTCTTAACCAGAGCCAATGAATACAGCAGTATTTGTATATGTAACATACTTCCATTATTTATTAAAGGAAGACTTTAGCCCACAGCTTGCAGTCTGAATACTGTCTCCAGTGTGAATCCTCCTGAAACAGATAGAGAAATTATCCTTCGTGGTTCTTTATGCTCCTATTTCTTTTTCTTACAGGGTGAAGAAGTTGAAGGAGACCTTGGTTGCAGTACAGCAGCTGGAGAAGAACATGAATAGCCTGAAATCTTGGCTATCCCACATTGAGTCAGAGCTGTCCAAACCTATCGTCTATGAAACCTGCAACTCTGAGGAGATACAAAGGAAGCTAAATGAACAGCAGGTAAAGGATAAAATGAGATAGAAGAGTAAAAATCTTGACATGGCCACCACACTGATCAGGTGCATGATAATATGGAAAGAACCAAAGTAAAGAGTGTCCTAGGGCTGTCTGTATTCACCTCAATGCTTAGAGGGCATGAGGCAAAGAAGAGGTCTTTAAATATCAAGGCAAGTGGTACTTTCTGTGTCACTTATACAGCCTTCTGCTGGCTTTGACTTCGAATCTACCAGGAGCTGCTTGACATTCCTAAGGTAAGGCACCAAGAGACGTAACCTGAACAAGCTGTTGCAATTGTTTTTCTTTTGAGGATTGTTTTTTGTTTGTTTGAATTGCCTTGTCTGTTCCCAGAGGCAAAACTGACACCTATTACATCTTACAAATTTGGCACATGCTTAAAAAAGACTTTTTAGCAGCCTTTCTAACTCTGTTTTGTTTTGCGGCTTGTAAACACGTTTGAGAATCACTTTGCACGCAAAGATGCATGAACTGTACATTTGAAGTTAAAATCAACTGTTTTACAATGCACAAAGCCTTTATGCTGTGCTAGAACAAAGCAATCAACACTGGAAGGGGCAGATAAATGTTATGTCAAACATTTTTTTGACGTTATTGTAAATAATCCAGCTAAGAAAATTTACCATACTTTTTTTTTTCCTCTTCCACTTCACTGCTACATTATGTGCATGCCTTAGTGATTATGGAAAAGTATTAGTTCCTTTCAGTAGAAGGAAATATGTGGGCTCTCCATACGTCAACTGCTGCATGTAGTTTTACTTAGAAGCACAGACCTAGGAGGACTGTTGCTCTGTTACATCCCATGTTGCAGTCTTATTGTTTATTCCTTAGCAGGAAGATCTTTCCGGACTTAGTGTCAGCCTCACTGGTGATGAGTTAGATGCACTTCTCCTAAGTACTCTTCCCCCAGAGTACTTCTTCCTCCAGATTAGGAAGAAATTTACAGAAAGAGGAGTCCCAGGACCTTTGGGGATTGTTAGTTAATTTATAAAATACACAAACTGGCATTTTGATCTTTGAAACTGAGCCTGGGGGCTTGGTGTATCCAAGAACCCAATAACTTCTTCAGTATCACTCTGGATCCCCTACTGATTTACTATGTGGCAGTGCAGAACAGCTTATTAAACTACTATATGCAGTTTACACAGGATTAATAATTTATAATACACAAGAATCATCTCTGATGTGTTTTGAGGTGTTAAAGACCTCTATAGAGCTCAATGTTCCTAGCAGTGAACTAGATACTTGAATTTTTTTAGTAACATTGCTATGCATACACTCCACAGTTTTTACCAAGCCTCCTTATGAGATGTGTTCTGGAGACACTAGTGTATGTCTGTTTTCTGCTCTTTCCTCATGGAGGTTCCTGTGAAGTGACAGAATGCAGTAATATTCTCTGGCAGTATAAGCAGTTTCATTCAAGCTCCAAAGGCAACAAGTGGGGATGAGCTTTAAGCTACAGGCAATGATGATAGTAAAACAAACAAGCAAACATTTAATATACGGAAACATGCATTTTTAAGACTTGCAGTCTATATTACTATTCACTGCTGTGAATAGAGTCAAAAAACAGTATATTGGCTGCTTTCTCAAATATTTCATCCCATTTTCTTCTTCCAGGTTAATGTTCTTATGTTCTTTTCCATGTTTGGTTATCAACTGAGGCCATGTTATCTTCTCTGCTCACACTGCTATTAGTTCTTTATATGCAAAATTATATTACAAATATGATATTGCGGTGGAGGGCCAACTCCTATATCTGTAACTTCAAGCATCATGTCTTTCTGGCAAGCATCAGCCAAGAATCAGCTCTGTGGTTGCTGTTCTCTGTAGTGAAAGAGACAGTTTAAGCTGGATATTTGGGGAAATTGCTATAACCTCATTGCACCATTTTCCTAGCATTGCAAGCTGCATTTCTTTTTTTTTTTTTTCTAATTTACTTTCTAAATCCACTGTGACTTGAAATGTGAAAAAAAATAATATTTGTTTTGGGGATGATCAAAGTTCTGGAATCTGGATACTCTATGTGGAAGATAGCAGCGCATAAAAGCAATGCTCCTTATGATAACTAACCAAAAGGCTAATTGTTCTCTAATAAGCATGTTAAACAAGATAGCAAAGTAATACAAGGCTATGGAGAAGAAAGAAGAAGAAAAAAACAAAACCAAACAAACAAAAAACATTGTAAACATCACTCAGAGAGGGATTCTGTGGGTGGTAGAGGAGTTTAGTCCTTAGGTATCCTCAGGACCACCAACTTTGCAGTTCATATTACTGCTCTCCTCCAAAATAGTGCAGAGGAGATTGTGTTACCTGAACTGGCTTATTCTCAGGTTTCATAGCTGTTTGGAGTGCACTTCCTAGAATATTGCATGTATTTATAGTACCCACACTTATATAATATCTCAGGATAGGGAGAAGGAAGAATAAGCACTTGAACATCATGATGAAAGACAGTAATTTGCAGACAAGTGAAAGTCATCTTCAGCCAGCACAGAAGAAGAAAATACTGCAGTTTTCCACTCAGTGGTCGCAGCAAAATGTCCCTTCTGTCTCACAGATGAGAGGAGGAAGTGGATCACTTCAGTAATTGACTCCAATTGCTATTATTATGAACAATTAGATGCTTGATTTACGTTGGGCTAGCTCCATTTCAAAACTGCTGGGTTTTTAGATTCTGCATTTAGATAGATAGATCTCATTTCCTGCTGGAGTGCATGAACTTCATATTGCAAATTTTTAGAAAAGTTTCTCTAGACTTTAAATTTCTGTAGACATATGGCAAATTCAGACGTGTTCTTCTATTTTTGCCAGTTTCTCTTGTATGCCATTCTTTATTTCACTAATAAAATTATAAAGTTTATCCTACTCAGCCTTAAGTTATGCAAGTTCTTGCTCCCCTAAATAAAATTCCATATTTCTGGTAATCCTAATAGCTGTTCTCTTCACCTGAACTAGAAATTAATACAGTATTCTAGATGTGATTTTATATGGTGACATTAATACTTCTCTGCCACTATTAAGATTATGGTGCCTTAGCCATGCATGTCTCCATCCTAATTTGTCCATCTCATATTCTAATGATTCACTGAAATGTAATCAGAAGACAAACAGGTTTTCTTTTCCTTGAACTTTTCCAACATAAACAACAAGTTACCTTAGTGGTTTGTCTGTGTTTGAACCTGTAGTTAAATAGAAGCTGAAATAGTATTTCAAACTGAAACATTGACATCAAAACAGAATGAGCAATATCAAATAAGAAATTTGAGAAATAATACTGAGCACATGTGATAAGTGCTAAGATAATGTGAATTTTCTTCAGCTGTTTTGAGTCTCCCATGCTATTTCCAATGAAAACATTATAAAATTGCAAAACTGAAAGAAGAACAAATTCCTATTGAAGATGCACTGTTGGACAGGTCCTGCTGCTGACCTCATGCTGAACATGCCACTGTGCAGCTAGCTTATGTGAGGAAGAGTAGACTCAGGAAGGATACCTTTGTCACATGCGTGCAGTAGAGAAGGACATATTTTCTTGTCACATTTATCTTAACTTCTGCTTTACTTTCTTTGTGATAATGAGAAAGGGCAGGGAGTAATTCCACCATTCAGTGGTGTTTTTCATTAAATCTAAAGGAAAGATCCTCAACTTGAATATTTAGGGCTCTGACAGTTTATGGCAGGTGATGTTCATACCGGGGGAGCTGTGCATGCTGCAATGTACTAGCCTTGTTGGTAACATTGCAACACCACTTGTGTAGGTGCAATCTCTTAATATGTATTCATCTGATGTTTTTTTCCTGTTTGTAACCTCATTAAATTTAGTTTTGAGCAAGTAGAAGAAAAAAGACTTTTGCATATATGCTCTTTTTTGCAATTTTTCTTAAGAATTAATTTCTTTAACTGCAGGTCCTTCAGAAGGACATAGAGAAGCACAGCACTGGAGTGGCATCTGTTCTCAACCTGTGTGAAGTGCTTCTCCACGACTGCGATGCCTGTGCCACAGAAAAGGAGTGTGACTCTATCCAGCAGGCCACACAGAATCTGGATAGAAGATGGAGGAACATTTGTGCAATGTCAATGGAAAGGCGTCTTAAGTAAGTCTACAATGCCTACAAACATTTCTTTCAATACAGTGTGGGAATTATGTGATGGGACTGCAGTACTTAAATAAAGGCTTTAATGACCAGAAAAGATCATACTTTGAATAAAACAAAATAGTTATCATGCTATAGAAGAAAAAAAAAATAGGGGTTACATTAATAAATACTTTCATACAAGGTACATGCAATGCAAAAAAAAATACAAGAATGCAAAAATAAAGTTCATTTCACTTTGTAATGCAGAATGCTGACTGAGAACTTTAAAATACATCCTTCAGCATCTTTTATTTTTCTATAATAAAAGGTTCAGTAGCTGTAGGCAGTGTGAGATTTCTCATCTCTAAAATATTTGTTTAGGTAAATATACTGGACTGCATTCCTGAAGTTATTTAGTCTACACTCTTTTACACTTAGATTTTTAACACTTCTATTGTGTGCTTTTAATATTCCTTTTATACTTATTCCAAAATGTGATATGCAGCACACTTAAAAAGATTGCTAGCATCTTATCTCGGCACACACTGGAATGAGCCACCCTTTTCTGTTGCCTGCTTATCAACATTGCTGTCTGAGTTAGATTAAGAGCCTGATATTGTTTGGTGCAGTGCTGGTCCACTCTTGCAGAAGGCAAGTTAAAGCACAGTAGGTCAGCTGGCCTTCAGTCCAAGCATTCCCTAATCTTTTCATTATCTCTTGCAGAATTGAAGAGACATGGCGTCTATGGCAAAAGTTTTTGGATGACTACTCTAGATTTGAAGAGTGGCTGAAAATCTCTGAAAGGACAGCTGCCTTCCCGAGCTCCTCTGGTGTGCTTTACACGGTTGCTAAAGAAGAACTAAAGAAATTTGAGGTGACTTATACTGCTTGAAATTTGATATCTCCTGATCATATTACAGCAGCCAACTGGTGTTCTTCATTTTCATACATAAGACACTCAGAGACACTGTATTAAAATACTGGAGTTGATGATTTTGCAGCTGCCCTTGTTGACAGGTCATTAGGACAAAGGAGCATGGAAGGTGGAAACTAAAAACACAAATAATTCAATCCATTCCCACATGCCATTTGTTCAGTAAAGTAACTTTTCTGAAGCTTTCAAATATGCCCAGTGAAGAGGTGCTCCAAAACACTTATAAGTCTCCCTTGAGTGCATATACCATCTTCATATGCAATGTCATGTGTTTTTGCTTTTGCTGTGGTTTCACCCCCTTACTTTAGTCTGAAACCAACCCTTTAATTTTTTTTCTGTATTATGTGCAAAATCCCCATTTTAGAGACAGATCCTTGAAATGCATCCATGTGCAAGTGATATTGTATGTCCACATGGTGTCCCCCCTGACCTGAATGTTTAAGCGTATGTTTGAAAATCGACAAATTGTCAATTCAGTCAGTGCTTAACAGCATTTACAGTTACATGACTCCCTTGTCTCAACTACTGTGTGATGCTAGTCACATAATTACAAAGGGATATATGTGTGTAGAACACCCACACACATACACAGTCCTTGTGTGATCAGTCACAGTTGAGAAAAATAAAACTAAAGAAAGAGAACCAGTCATGGGCATTATTTAGAGGATTCTGTAGAGTCAGATGTTATAAGGTATATGTTGTGAAGAAGAACTGCGATTCTTTTTGATTAATCCTTTTTGAATAATCTATGATTAAAAATTCTTTTTGGTTAATCCTTTTTGATCTAACAACCTGATCAAAAACATGAACTGTGAAGTTTTGGAACACTTCAGACAGAGTCAAATTTTATTATTGCCGTTGACATTTTTGAATATGCTGGCTAGGTTTTATTGTTCAACACTACCAGACTTAATTAGGGAGAGGTAGAAAACTGCTATAGAATATTGATGTCTGCTTGCTGGCAATGAATACACTGTCTCAGACCTTCTTCCCCTTGTCCCTTCATGCAGTGATCAGGATCTGATCTCTTGTGTAGTGAATAAATGTATGGGAAACAGCACAAAAATGTCTTGGCTGCCTTTGATTTTTCAGAGCTGACCTGACTTTGCCCGAAGTCTGTTCCACTGATGTGTTTTCTTGCTTTTTACACAGACCTTCCCTTTCCTGCAGGCTCATGGAATTTTTACTGTGTACATAGGGTCAGCGGAATTAGCTGTAAAGAGAACAGTGTGGCAGCCTTTTCCAAAGGCTGCTTTGCATGTAATTTGGTTCTGCTTCTCTCTGTGAGGAGAAGTGAGTGGGAGGAAAGGACAGAGGAAAGGAGTACGTAGTTCTACAATTACCAGAAAGCAGGGATGGAAATCACAACTGCTCTGATCTTCAGTTTCAGGGGAATGCACCAACTTCGTTGTAAAGTGAGGGCTATCTATGTCTATTAACTGAAGTGGTTTAGTAGTTTTCTTTTTTAACTACTTTTTTTTTTTCTTTTCTGAATTTTGCATTCCCCTCCATATCCTCAGTTGGATTTAAAAAGTTACTGAGAACAACAGACTGTGTTAGAACCTTTCTCTCATTGAGCATGGAGAAACTGACTTCACTGAATACAGTCGAACTGCTGGTCTCTCCACTAGCACAGATAAGTGAAAAGAGATTACAGGAAGAAGGAAAAAGATAATTCCTGTGTAGTTGAACTGAAAAAAAAAAAAAAAAAGTGGAAAACAAATGCTCAGCTGTTCTTTTGCTGGACAAGGCTTGGTAACAGGTGAAGCAACAAGTGTAAAAAGGCGCACGTGTAGATTCACGTGCCTAGTAAATATAAAGTCATGTTTGTGCATCTACAGTGAAAATTCTTCCTCTTTCTTTTTTTCCCGTATGCAATTTTAGCTGAAGTCAGTTTTGTTGAGGATTTCATTCCAGTTGTAACCCCAATTTCTCCTTGTTTGTTGACCCATCCCCAGTTTAATTTGCATTTAGACAGAGAATAGTTCTACAGAGAGGACCATGCAGGCTTTGATCTTTTCCTTTTTTTTTAGTAGGCTCTTTTATTTTGTCTCTGGTCTTGTCACAGAAACATGCTTATTCCATTTTTAACTCACACAATATGAATAGTATATAGTGTTTACAGAGATATTTTGTTTGCTGCTAATTTAATGATAGTTTCTATACAGAACTGTGTTGCCTACCACACTCTGCCATTTCTTATCTAGGACAGTGACTAGTCTTGGAAGGAATTGTTTGTTTATTTACATTGTGAGAAATAGGAGAGAAAAAAAAAGGAGAACTACAATGGGAGCCAAAAACTGCTCACTTTTGCATTGCTTACAGAGAGATCTGGTTAAAAAGTCTTTTTTATTTTTGATTGTTTGTTTTTCTGTTCCTGTGATAGCATAAAAACAAGTACTTTTTAAAAGATTAATTAAGTGAACTCCCTTCCAACATGCTTTCTCTACCTTGCTTTGTGATTGTTAGTCACAGCTTTAAACTGATGACTAAGCCACGTATTGTTTCTGCTCTCCAGTTGAATGGCTGAGCCTTTTGTAACAGTAGAGGCACTGAAAGCGCGAGGCACAAACATACACATGTAAGTTGCTGCGGATGTTAGTGGCATTTTCTTTCCATATTAAATTAAGGTAAAACTTATTTGTATACCAGTGCACCAGATAAACATCTTCAACACCATTTTTTCATGTTTTTCTGTAAATTACAGAATAAGCAATTCAATTTCTTAAGCCTACCCAATTTTCATACTATAGTAGATTCAGTTTGCGTGGGGAAATCCAACAACACCACAGGAATCTTGGCTTTATTTTTTTAATCGGTTTCACAGTTCATTTGTTTGTTCCCATTCTCAAATACAAGAACATAATATTGAGCAGAAAGGCCATTCTGTCTTTTTGGAGGGTGTTTTTAGTCATTAGAACAAGTATGCTTGTTGCAGTATGTCGCTTAATGAACTATGTTAGTTTTTTGCAGTGGGGCCTCCTTCTAATCAGGAGGAAGCCTTTCATTCATTTAGTAGGTGTCTGCATCCCTCATAGGGTCTGTCTCCTAAAGATCAGCTAACACAGGGCTGAGCATAGAAGTAGAATCATCGTGTGGGGAGAAGCTTCTTATTTTTCCTGATTTCAGTAAAATTCTCATGATGTCTTTTACTGATCCTCCTTTAGGCTTTCCAGAGACAGGTGCATGAAAGTCTGACTCAGCTGGAGCTGATTAACAAACAGTATCGCCGCTTGGCCCGCGAGAACCGCACGGACTCTGACTGCAGCCTCAAGCAGATGGTCCATGAAGGAAACCAGAGATGGGACAACCTACAGAAGAGAGTTACTTCCATCCTGCGCAGGCTAAAAGTATTTTCTTCATTTTCAAGACCTTTGCTTTCACTATAGTTTTTGAATAACAGGAGCCTCAGCTTCAATATATTTGCATGTTTTTTAGAGGGATTTTTCTACATTTAGACACATTGGGGAGCTAATCTGTTCACTTTTTTGAGTAGTTACAATAGGAGATCTGTAAGGATGTATCCAGGGACTTCTGTGACAGTGAAAACTGTCCTACCTTATACAAATCTGCTAGTTGCAAAGGGAGACAATGTTAATGAAAAGGGAACCTTAGAAAGCGTGGAGGGGATGAAAGAAGCAGTACTGAGGTGAGATTAGATTTGGAAGAAATGAAAGCTGTTTCTTCAGAGAAACAGAAAGCTATTGCTGTTTTGGGGGAGGTGTCTGATCACTTCATGCTCCTCATCTTTTCCCGCAGCATTTTATTGGCCAGCGTGAGGAATTTGAGACAGCACGTGACAGCATCCTGGTATGGCTAACAGAGATGGACCTGCAGCTGACCAACATCGAGCATTTCTCAGAGTGCGATGTCCAAGCAAAGATAAAGCAACTTAAGGTAAAAAAATGGTTGCATAGAAATTGGGTGAAGGAAGAGAGAAGCAAAAAAAAAAACCATTCTAGCGGGAGAGGGAAAGAATATAAGAAACACCATGCAAAAGTGCAACCAGATACAATGCCTTTGTTGAAGACTGAGACTTTTCCCTCAGACCTTTTGGGCCAAGTTTTAAAAGGCAAAGTGCTTTGTCCTATGACAAATTTTCAGAAAGCAAAGGTGATGGTCTCTATTTCCTGATTAACAGGGGAAATCACAATGAAAACTATTAATATAAAACCTCCATTATTCTACCACATTATCATTTCTATATTTGTCAACAATTTTTGCATCCAAAAAAAAAAAGCATTATTTTGGAGAGGAAAAGTTGGAATGTGAAACACATTGTTATCCAAAATTCCAGCCTGTTAGCTTTAACATCTCTGTCCATTGCAGACATTTGGTCATGGGCATGGCTTGTTTAGAGAAGGATTTTCTTTCCAAATATAACAAATGAAGAATGAGATGGTAAACCATCAAGTATCACTGTTTTTGACTAGAAAGGCTGTTTGAGGAATGCTAAATTTATTTTCATTTTATTGCTCTTGACAGGATATTTAGATCAATCTCTATCGCTGAAAAATGCTAGAACTCATATCGTTGATACCTTTTAATTATTGATTGCATTTTAATATTGTTTTAATGTTGATTTCATTAGTAAAATTTCATCTTTTTTTTTTTTTTTTTAATACAGGGTTTCCAGCAAGAAATTTCACTGAACAACAGCAAAATTGACCAGACCATTGCACAGGGTGAGCAACTAATTGAGAAAAGTGAACCCATGGATGCAGCTGTCATTGAGGAAGATCTCGATGAACTGCGTCGTTACTGTCAAGAAGTCTTTGGCCGTGTGGAGCGCTATCACAAGAAGCTGATCCGCCTTCCTGTGTGTAAACTTCCATACATGAGTATTTTTTTGTTTATTTGTTTTTATTGCCATTTTGCAAATTGAGAATTAGGAGAGAGAAAGATGTTGGAATGCGCTAATATGCAAATTCTGGCATCTTCCAAAAATTCTGTGGTTTTAGTTTTGTTATATACTTGACCATTTGTGTCCCTTCATTATATGCTATTTATGTCTTGTTCAGAGAACAAACTCACCAGATCTAGAATCTTAGTACATCACCATGAAAATCTATGCAAGTAGATCCAGATTTATAATTTATTTTTATAATGATGTATATTTATCATTTAAATCTCTGGATTTATAAACTTATTAATAAGGGTAACAGTGCAGTAATAGTGATAAGAACATCTCCCTGTTCTATCAGATAGTTTCATTAGCAGATTATTGAGTTTTGTTTTATTTAAAACCCAAAAATGCTAGAATGATTCTTCTCTTGCAGAACTGAGATTCTTGTCTCCAGAACTGAACACAAAGCCAAAGATCCAAGAGCAAAATGTTTTCGTAGCTCATATCCTACTGCAGGAACAGGGGGGGGAAAAAAAAAAACATTTTTTTCAGAATGTGAAAGAATTTAATGAGCACAATAAAGGTCACTTAAGTGGCTTGCTATGGCTTGCTTCCATAAGGTTTCTTTAACTCATTGTCTGCATTGTAAGTTGCATCAGTATGAAGTCTGGAGGGATTTGCTTCATGTGAGACTGTACTGTGGTTTAGCAATTAGGATAAACTGACTTTACAAGCATTCTTATTTATTCTGATATTTGAGCTTTTTGCTGCATCTGAAAGTAAGGAAAGAGAAGTGCGAAAGAAGGGTACAAAATGGAAAGCCCATCACTCTCACTGTCGTCTACTGGCACTTTTATTTCACTGGCCCTGGATGACCATGCAGTGTTTCTGCATGTTGTGTTGATCGGTTCCGTTTGTGTTACACTTCTAGCTGACCGATGACGAACATGACCTCTCTGACAGAGAGGTGGATCTGGATGAATCAGCAGATCTCTCTGACATACACTGGCATGACAAGTCTGCGGACAGCATTCTCTCCCCACGCCTTGCCTCCAACATCTCGCTGCCCCTCGCCCAGACGGTGAGAAGCGAGCGATCGGGGCGGGATACCCCTGCAAGCGTGGACTCCATTTCCCTGGAGTGGGATCATGACTATGACCTCAGTCGAGACCTGGAAACCGCTGTTTCACGGGCACTGCACTCTGAGGAAGAAGAAGGGCAAGACAAAGACTTCTACCTTGCAGGAGCAGCTGGCGTAGCAGGTATGGTGGCAAAATCTGTGTCCTATTCTCTTTTAGTAAAATATTGCTTGTGTGACCACTTTGCCAAGGAGTTCATGGAAAAAAATATTTTAAATAGCCTCTGAAGATCTTAAATAGCTTTCCCTAAGTGATCCCACTGGCCTTCTGACCTTAGAAAAAGTGCTGGAGATTCCTGCATGACTGCAGCCTTGGAATATCTCAGAGGCATATGTGATATGACAGGGAATTGGCTGTGTCTCTGTGCCTGTGGTCTGCCAGATGGGATATGTCATCTGTCGTAGTAATGCCTAATGCATTATTCTGACTAGAAGAAACTATACTGGATACAGCAAGAAGCAGAAAACAACTGAATGAAAAAATCTGGGAGAGGCTAGATCGCAAATGAGACCAAATTATGAACTGCTTAAGTGAATCTTAACTCATTCCTTTCCCTAGCAAGACTCAAATGTTTTGGTACCTGCGAGCTTAACCTGAGGCAGGATTTCAGATCTTGCTCTCTTAGGAAGATGCAAATCCTTTCTAAGTGTGTCTACTTTGTATAATAGATCTTGTGAGTGAAGGTGCCCAAATACAGCTTATTCTGCAGGAAGACTTACTGATATATAATTCTCTGATCCCACGGATGTCTTTTAGTTTTCAGGTCATTGCTTTGTTCTGAAAAGAGTCAGGTTTGCTTTGATTTTAAGGCATTTTTAGCAGACTCTCTGTGCTTCACTCTTCATCCTTTTTACTTCTTCAAAAAAGGTATTGCTATTAGAACCTATCTGAGGAAAAGAACTCCTTTTGTGAGGATAAAGCCATTGCTGAGCTGTCAACTTACGCTGTGCTTTAATCTTTTCAGATGTAGAGATCCCTGAAACTCTTGAGGTCTATCAGCCTCATAGAAAACACACAGTGATAATACTCAAAGAAAACACACTCAGAAATATCTCTGGTAGGCATCAAAAAAGACTAAGCATAGCCAGAAGCAAATACTACAGTCCATAAGCATAACATCTTTCTCTTCCCTTAGTATCTGCCATGCTTTTCTCAACTTACAAAGTAAATATTTCTTATGTAATGGCACTGGCATGTAAACGTAGAAATATCCTACTTTACTACTGTTTTTGAAAGTATTAGGTATATGGATGAAACAGTGAAATTTAAAATATTGTCTAAGATGCAAGGTGGGAACCTTGGCTAGCTAGACTAAGCAGAGCAGGGCTTTGCTCAAACTGCCGCAGATTTGCTCAGATTTTCTTGAGTCCCTTAACAGGACTGAATACTTTGCTACTTCTCTGAGAGAAGAGTGATACCTAAAGATTAAGTCAGACTGAAAAGACAGTGAGCAAAACCTAATTATTCAAATATCCTTTTTTTTTTTTTTTTCATAGACACAACTTGAATTATTACTTATATGTAAACTTTTGGGCTAGTTGTTGTCCCAAGATCTTCAGAAACATTACTAGGAGTTCCAAACTACTTGGATAAGCAGAGTATAATCCACCCATTAAGCAAGTTTCAGATATCTAAGTACTATTTTTGTCAAATCCTTAACTGGAAAAACACTGTAAATACATTTAGTTTTTTGGTCAAAGCTTGATAGAAATAGAATCTTTTCATCAAAATTCTACTCTTTGTAATGCAGAGAAGTACTGCAAAAAGAAATAATAAGAAGAAATCACATGTTAACACAAATCATGCGACAGGAATTCAGGATACAAGGCTGCTAGAGAGTATCTGAATCTGAAAAGAAGCAATGGCCTCTCCAAAATATAAGGATAGCATACAATTTACCAAGAATTGTGCCCTTCAGAATACATTGCAGGCCTGTTTGAAGCAAGCACACTTTTGATAGCACAGTTTTTGGTACAATCCTCAGTCCTCTGGCATATTGCTAGCTCCCTCTTAATGTAATTAATTATCAGTTTGTTTTCATATTTACCTACTCCTACAGTAGTAATCACACTTGTCTTTTACTGTCTAAGTAGTGCTGATTCTGAAAACAAATGGGAAACTTAAGTGTCAGTCACTGTTTTTGTTTCTGGCGTAGGAGAACCTGGTGCCCTGGAAACACATATCCGACAGCTGGACAAGGCCTTAGACACCAGCCGTTTCCAAATACAGCAAACAGAAAACATCATCCGCAGCAAGACACCTACAGGATCAGAGCTGGATTCCAGTTACAAAGGATATGTGCGTGTTCTTGAGTCTCATCACATGCTCACAACACTGAAAAACCACTCTTTTTTAGGCGTGGTGATGTGTTTTGGAGCACAAGTCAAATCAGTACTCTAACCTTAGATTTGCTATTGAAAGAAGTCTAGCTGTTGCAACAACGCAATTAGATATTATTGCTCATCAGACTTACTCACATGGTTGCTGCCCTTAATCACATGCTATTGTTGTTTATGTTATTAGTGTGTTTACAATAGAATAAGATTACAGGGACATGACTCTCGGGAGTTTATTTTCTCATTACATTTTTGCAGATGTCCGAAAGGACTTTCTCACACACACATTTTGATCCATTTGAAGATCCATTTATCCATTTAAAGAAAACACCCTTGTTTAAATTCCTCTAGTTTTAAAGGCAGGTTTTATAGCCTGATACACAGTATTTGTTTTACAGATGAATCGTAAACATGCATTGTGTAACCAATGTTGCATATAGGGAATCTATGATTAAAAAGCTCTCTCAGAGAGGTTTTCTGAAAATGAAGTTTTCTGTAAGTTATTCTAAACATTTCATTCCAGAAAGAATTGAAAGATTAGTGCTTGAAGGCAAGATAAAATTTTCAAATTACTGTTAATGTGCTTTAGTGCATCTACTAATGCTAGTATCATGTTTAGAATAAAATCATGGTACAGATATCCCTTCTTGCTGCAATGACAGCCAAGTTATTTCTGTTTAATTTGAGCATATGCTTTAAGCTTCCGTGTAAGTTTTGCTGTCAGTTATCATTGCAGACTGTTAAAGGAATAGACTTTATACCTGGACTTTTGCAAATTTCTTGAAATTGCTTTAATTTTGTACAGTGCACACTGAGGTGAACTATTTTGTTTCTTATTTTAACACAGATGAAACTATTAGGTGAGTGCAGTGGAAGCATAGACTCGGTAAAAAGGCTTGGATATAAACTAAAGGAGGAAGAAGAAAAGTTATCTGGACTCATTGACCTGAACAGTACTGAAACACAGACGGCTGGTAAGATCTAGAGAAGGACTGTGTCTGTTACCATGTTCTGTTTAAAGTCAATTAAATCACTGTGTATAAGACAGCAAATATTCCTTGCATATGCCATCTAAAGGCACTGGGCATACAAGTGCAATTTAAGAATTCTTTCATATCATGAGATATAACCCTAAGCCTATGGGCAAGTCTCTGTAGACGCAGTCTGTTTTTGAATTCAGCTGATGAGTTTTAACTCATGATGAGTTTAAGCATCTGCTGTAAAACAGGTGAGCTGAACTGCGAAAGCGTGGATTTCTGCCAGAGGCTGCAAAGGCAATGGCAGCCTCTCCATTCTCACCTTGGTCAGATATGCTATCTGCACAGTCTATTTTATTTTTGATTCCTTTTTTTGTCTTTTGTTCATGTAGTGATATAATTTGTCCTTCTCTAAGTCATAGTGTTTTCAGATAAATACCTTGAAGAAATAGTTACCAATTTTCTCAGTTTAAAGTCAGTATTTCTCTAAGCAATGGTGACTTATTCAGATTCTTCATTCTTTCTCTGCAAATTCTTATTCTTCAGACTAACTTAGTTTTCTGCATGGTGTTCAGCAGTTTTGAGCTTTCTGGGTTTTATAGAGTTTTTCTTTGTACTGCACAGGATTTAGCTGATGCAATGCTGAGGCTCATTAATTTTTTTCCTTTGTTGAGTTTTATGTTTATTTTTCCAGGTGTAATTGACCGATGGGAATTAATCCAGGCCCAAGCTCTAAGCAAGGAGCTGAGAATGAAACAGAACCTTCAGCAATGGCAACAGTTCAACTCCGACCTTAACAGCATTTGCGCTTGGCTCGGAGAAACTGAAGAGGAGCTGGAGAAACTCCGATGTCTTGATCTCAGCACTGACATACAAACTATCGAGCTCAGGATTAAGAAACTGAAAGTGAGATTTTTTTTTTTCCCCCCTCTGAGTTACCTTATGAGCAGTTGTCAGTGCAGTCCATGTTAGAGAGGTAGCCCATAGGTACTGTTGGTTTGCTCCATGCTACACAGAGGCGACTAGAACTGATAATTGAAGAAGGTAACTGGAAAAGTGATTTCATAAGACAAGTTATGGGCAGAAAAATATACCACTAACATTTATTACAGAATCCGAGTGCATTTTTAAAATATGTATATTATGTACCTATAATTCCAAAATGCACAGATAAGGTCAGCTGAACTAATGAAGGGAAGGGAAGGGAGGAAAGGCCAATTTAAAAGAAACGCTGTAGAGAAACTTGTTTTGCTTTTTTAAAGAAGTAGATCACAGAAACCTATTACTTTGTGTGATGGAAGGAGAGATGCCCAGAAGAGCTGTAGCCTACTCGCTGATGTCACCTAGAACAACATCAGTTTTATGAGTAGAAAGAATTTGGTGTCCTTTGCAACATTCCCTTCTCCTGTGATATCAGATGCGTCATGTCTTGAACCCTGCTGTTGGAGCATCTCCTGTGTATTTTCCTGCTACAAGGTCTCCAAATGTGATGTTCCACAACTTCACATTCAGTTATTAGCATCTTATAACCTTGGGCAAAAAAATGTGGAGCCAATGTCAAAATGCACTGTGCTCCATGGTAGGAATGGGGTGGACAGACGGTAAACACAGTTTCCGGCAGTGATCCATCTAAAGCATATTAATGCTGATCTTTGCTGGAATCTAAATATAGCTGCCATAAGTAGTACAAAGGTCACTGTGACATGGGGCTTTTAAGTAATGCTGTAAACTAGGTGGAAAAGGGGACATTTCATAAGAATCATGTTCTTATCTCACCCACTCTTGGAAAGCCCATTAGTGCCCTCCAAACCAAAAGAGGTGGGGTTTCTTTTGTGGCTTCCAGTGTAAACAAATCAGAGTTTTTATGCATGTCCTGCTTCTATAAATTGGAGTAAGTTGTTTATATTCTTTTTGTGTTTTATTTTCCCTCAGTAAAAGCTTTTATTTTAAAATACTGTTGACAGCAGTTTCAACTTGCAAAACATGCTGCTTTTTATGTTTATCAGCAAAACTGAGAAGTGAGGGCAAAAGTTTTATTGTGAGCTATAGTAGGATTGCCCTACATCTTTCCTGGGCCCTCCCTGTCTTTAAAATATCTGAGGCATGAGCCTGTTCTTCTGATCTTTAAAATTCAACTATGACTTCAGGCTTTTAAGACTTTTAAAAGTTTAATTGGCTTGTTCTAGTTTATGTTCACAGTAAAATTTTAGTAGATGTTAAAGAGTGAACATTTGTGGTGTTATATCAAAGTTACCACAGAAATCCCATGTCTAAAGCAAAGGCACTTGTAGAGTAAGGCAGTGTATCTAGTTACTGATGGCAAATCACTGCATTCTCCTTGGTGCCTGCTCTACTTGGCTCTTCTGGCAGTCTCATATCTTACGTTTCCTCCCTTTCTTCCTCCCCTCCCACTTGGTCTTATCATCTAGGAGCTGCAGAAAGCAATTGATAACCGCAAAGCGATCATCTTATCCATCAATCTGTGCAGCTCAGAATTCACTCAGTCTGAGAGCAAAGAGAGCAAGACTCTTCAAGAGCGCCTGTCTCAGATGAACAAGCGCTGGGAACGTGTATGCCGTATGATTGAAGAGTGGCGCTGCTCCTTGCAGGATGCCTTAATGCAGTGCCAGGTCTGTATTGCGCTTATTTGAAGTTAGCAGCATCCCACATACCAAAGATGGAATCCGTATCGTCATCTGGTGTGCTTGTTATCCAAGCTGAAACTTGCCCGTAGGAACTGAAATACAGCTTTGGTAAAATGGTTTCTGAAGGACTATTAACTGAAGCATGTATTTCAAGGTGAAGGTTTTCTAAAGCTTGTCATATGTGGAATAGTGTTCCAATCTACTATTCTGCACTTAATTATAACCCATGTTATTTAGCCAGTAGGACTCATCATAGAATAAACTGAAATCCTAAATCTGACTGGAATTTTCTGCTACATTTTTAAAATAATCACTCATAACTTACAGGATTTCCATGAAATGAGCCATGGGTTGCTGCTCTGGCTAGAGAATATTGACAGAAGGAAGAATGAGATCGTGCCTATCAATCCAAGCCTGGACTCAGAAACTCTGCAAGATCATAACCGACTTCTAATGGTAGGGCTATAATCACCCCCTTCTCACGACATCTGAAAACAGCCAATCAGATTTACCTTTGTTCATGAGGGTTAGTGTTGTATGTTGTGTGCTAATATACAACTGTGGGAGTAAGGTCAGGAGCAAAATTAACTAATGCCAATCACTCTTGTTAGTATCAAAATTGAATGAAAAACTCATGGGCAACAGCTAGACTTTCATCCATCTTGTCATATTATTGTGTTTGGTGTTTGGAAAGTCTGTCTTTGGTGGGAACTTGCTGACAGGGACATTAAACAATTACAGAATGAACTACCAACTGTTCCTCAAATTGCAAATGAAGCATTAGAAGTTCTTGTTACATTTTCTCAGAATTATATTTTGTTATTGCTTCCCTTTTCTTTATGCTTTCCATTTCATTGATTTCAGAAGTCCATTTTTGTGAATTTTAGCTTTCTTTTTCATTGCAAAATAATTACAATGAAAATCTTTTGGTGCTTGCCTTGGCAATAATAGCAAATCAGACGTGAACTACAGGAGTCTCAGTTGAAGGTGGCATCACTGCAAGATATGTCCTGCCAATTGCTAGTCCATGCTGAAGGCAAGGACTGCCTTGAAGCCAAAGAAAAGGTTCATGTCATTGGAAATAGACTAAAGCTTCTTTTGAAAGAGGTCACACGTCACATAAAAGACCTAGAGAAAATACTCGACATTTCAGGTAGTCAACTGGTAAGTCATCTTTTATTCCCTGGCATTTATTAGGCACACATTTCCTATTCCTTTGTCTTTCTCTGATCCATGCCTTGTTTGTCTGTTTGTAGTACTTACCAAGATAGTAGTATTGTAATCCTTAGTATCGTGAAGTAATTTGCACTTCATAACATAAACAACTTCCTTGCAGTGTGTTTGTTTTCCTTTTTATTCGTTTCTGGTTTTTTTTTTTTTTTTTTTNTTTTTTTTTTTTTTTTTTTTTGATAGAACAAGAAGAATTGAACATCTTGATTTGTTTATATTGCCATTATGGATTTGATTAAGTAGCAAAGTATATGAAATAATTATTCTAGTTTCTGGATCAAAAATTGGTACTGTGTCCATTTTCATTTGAAAGGAAGATGATGCTCACTCTACTGTAAGAAAGGATGTAATATACATCATGTAATAGACTAAATTATCTCTCATTGTGCTTTCTGAGCTTAAAGCTGGATTCCAAATAATTATCTTGTACCTCTGCGTATTTGAGAGGGAGATGTGTACATATCTTCACTGACTGGCAAGTGTAAAATAAGGATGTCAGCGTTCGCCATTGGTCTCAATCTCCACTATTTTTTTTTCCACATCTTGCACTAACCCAATTTATAAAGCATGAGACCTCAGCTTCTTGCTTCTACTAGTGGATTTTTGCCTGCATCAGTAAAATCTTGGTGGTATCCATCTTTTGGAGCAACTGTACAGCAAGTATTTTTTTCCTCTACTAACTTTGCTAGAAAATGTTTTATCTAAAACGGTTTTGTTTTAACTACTCGTTTGCTTTTCTTCTCCATGAGGGCTAACTAAGAAAACATGCAGTGGTCACTGAAAAAAAAACATGCAATGTTCTAATCTTATGAGTTTGCTGACAAAATTTAACTATTTTGTTTTACGTTGTTGGGAATTAATTTTGCTGGTATTTCACTTTCAGTCTTGGGTTTTGGGGGTTTCTCTGGAGTTTCTTTGATTTTTTTTTTCACCTGAACAGTTAGTTTTCTGAGCTCCGTTCCTCCTGAATTTTAGGATTTGTCCTCATGGTCGTCTGCTGATGAATTGGACACCTCAGGCTCAGTGAGTCCTGCCTCTGGAAGAAGCACTCCAAGCAGACAGAAAACGGTAATTTCCAGCCATGTGCCTTCTGCCGCCTCCTGGGTGGGAACTCTAGACATCTGCAGTAGTTTCAGCCAGCTGAAAGGCCCACATTCTCACTCGATAGGAAAGGAAATGGCATAAACCAAGACAAACAAAAAACAAAACACAGCTGCTTTCCCCAACCCTGCTGCATATCCCATCCTGCATGAAATTCGAATTGGTAAATATTCTATAAAACCAGGGCTGTCAGTGTGGTTGGTTTACCATGATATGGCATGTTGTGTCTCTTGTATTTTGCTCTAGTGATGGCAGCATCCCAAAGTCTGGTCTTGTCTGCTATAATCAGTTCTCCATTTCTGTTTGGCCTTCTCTTCAGAGCCTTCATCAAGAATCTCAATAAGCATTTCTTCTTCATTCCTCATGAAGGTTAGAGATGGTCTTATTGAGACTTTGGATGAACGAGTAGTTAAGAGCTGAAGGGCATAAAGCATTATTAGAAACAGGTAGTTGAACAGGACCTAATCAATGGCTATATGACAGCAACTCTGGTGTTGTCTGTTTACATCGCTGGCACAAAATTCAAGAATTATAGCAATACATGCCTAATACTTAACACTTCCATACTCTGAGCCCAAACAGGAACTATTTTTTTTCTTTTTTTTTTTTTCTGCAATACTATTGGTTGATTACCTTTTTTTTCTTTAGTTCTTAAAATAATCATTATTTTTCCATTTGCACTTTTTGTAAAGCTCTGAATTCTGTCTTGATAAACTTTATGGCTCTTGAAATTGATTTTTTTTTCCTTTTTATTTTTTACATTCACTAGTTTCCTTTTAGATGCTAGTATTAGAATGTAAAGGAATACTGGCTTTTCAAAGGGAGAAAGAGTATAAAACTGAATATTTTATTTCTTAGGTCAATGCTTTCATCTTAAATTTAGAGTTAAATTACTAATAAAACCTCTGATATCACAAAAGATTTGACTAAAACCTCTGATATCATAAAAGATTTGACTAGAAGATGCCTGACCGTTGCAGGAAATGGAGAAGTATCTCACTCTAAAACAACTTTGACTAAAGAGTATGTTGAATTGTAATAGGCTTCATGTTAACATTTTAATATGCGTTTGTCTATCTCTAATACATTAGTGTTTTTGTACATGACTCCTTTTTATTTTTGTCCATGATGTATGTGATTCCTTGGGGTCTGGTTTTCAAACATACGGGTTTTTTGGAACCCCCTGTTTCAGAGACTGAAGTGATATTGTTTAGAATTTCAGTGCCAAATGTACCAATGATCAATAAATAAGTACTAATACCTAAAAATCCAATCAGATTGATAATCATCTAGCTGTATTAAATGTTCTGGAAAATGGTTGTGAGTGCAGGAATGTACCTATAGTTATTTGGCCTTAAAAATTGTGGGAGAGAGAGGTTTAGAAGAGGCCAGGCTTCTAAAAGGAAGCGCCTGGACCTTTATATTTTGTCCTGAGAATACAAATTTTATTGCAATTACGTTTTAAAATATTTATATTTTCTCCTATTTAGTTCAGTTTCTATTTTGATGGACAAATTATTCAAGCTAAATTTATAGCATTTTTTTTAATCCAGAGCTACTGTACATAAATGTAATGACAAAAAGTTATTTCCAAGTTCACTGTGTGTATTCCAATCACTTTCATATTTAACTAAATGCAAAGAAAAGCCAGTTTCCTTGGTTCATGGGTATTGGTCACTTCATTTTATTTATTTTTTTTCATGTTCCTTTGCTGCACTTTTGATTTAATTTCATCAGTAGCTTGTCTTTATTTGCCTGGACTGAACATTCTTCTTTCTTTACCCCCTGTTCATTGCAAACAGCCACGGGGCAAATGTAGTCTCTCACAGCCTGGACCCTCTGTCAGCAGTCCACATAGCAGGTACCTAATTCTCCTGGTTTCTGCACTCTGTTCTAGAACCACAAGAGGATGATGAAAACTGGCCGTGATGGGTATCTCTCCCCACCGACTCCGTCAGGTGGCCACGATTTAAAGTCTGAAAACTTTCCTTTGTTACTAGTTTGGCAAAAGCCAGTCTCAATTGCTTCAAACTAATAGAAATACTGGTTAAGTCCTGGATCATGCAGCTTTTGCATCCCTGGAAGTTAATTAACATTTTTTTTTGTACTCCTGATGCACTCAAGATGCTTACTGATCATTTCATTTTGGCCTAATTTAGCAGAAATACCAATAGATTCATGGCAAACACTTTTTATCATCCTCTTTACCTCTAGATAGTAAATTAAGGCAGGTTATAGGCCAATACTATATTCTAGAATTCACAAAACCCACAGATCTGGATGAGACATACTAACATCCCTTTCCTTTTTTTTCCTTTCCTTTTTTTTTTTTTTTCCTCCTTTGAAATGTTCTGTTCAGTTTGTGGGTTTTCAGCGCTTATAGCTTGAAATTAAAAGTCAGAAATTGAGGTTTTTAGAATTTGCGGTCACTTCCCCTTGCTCTCCCTCCCCATCAGAAGACTTGCAATATCCCCTGCTAACCTTGCCATGCCTCCGGCCAAGCGCTCTGGGAGCAGCACTGCCCCGGCTCTCTCTGGCCAGCAGAGAGCAGACCTGCAGACCTGCAGCTCCGGCTTTCCGCTTCCCACCTCGTCTCCAGCACCCTGTCATCCCGCAGCTAACAGCGCTTCTGCATTCTCTGTCCTTGTCACTGTGATGTGTGTCCCTTCACTCTTTCACCCATCAGTTCACCAGCCTGCAGAGTTATGAAATGATTTTTTTAAAATGTAACTGCATGGGTATATGTATGCCCATTATATGTGAAGCAGAAGTTCTTTGCTATTCCAGTATCTTGTGTGTTACAACAAGAACCTAAAATAACCAGAAAGTGTGAAGAATATAGCTTTGTTATAAAACCTAAATCTTATTTCTTCTCTTTTAGCAAAAATGAGCTAATTTATTTTTAAAATAACTTCTATTAAAGATCTGGGTTTGAAAGAGAGCAACACCAGCTTTCATATCAATCAATATCATTAATCGGGCAGCCGAAAACATACCTTGAATGTATTATTTTTTTGCTAAGCAAAATCAGGGTATTTTTTTCAGAAAAACTGCACTCAAATATGAATGATTTTTTTTTTAAAAAGTGCCTACTGTATAGATGTTTACATAAACACTTTAAAATTATACTATGTAGCAGTTGTAAGGTATAGAATATTCTTCACTGCTTCCATTGATGACGAAGAGCTGCCTTGTTTATGGGACTCTTATTTGGGGAAGGGGGATAGCAACTGAAAGCACATAGGAAGTAGGTGGCATGTACTCCATCTTTCCGTTTGATGGAGATTGAGAATTAATTTTTCCAACTGCAGCCTGCTCTGAAGCTTGCCCTTCTGTTTCTTATAGGGAATGGGAGAGGGGAGGAGTGGGGCTTTACTCTGCAGCCATTAACAGCTAAGAGGAATGGAGGATGTCTTGGGCAGATAAGCATGCTTGCACTATCAACGTTGCACTCAAAAGATATATTACGTGTGCTCTTCTGCTCTCCTGTGCCTTCAGAGCACCTCAGCCAACCTCTGGAGAGGGTTTCTGCTCATAGGTGTGAGCCGTTGGCTCCGGGTGCAGCTAGCCCTGCTTTGGAGCGTGCAGATCAACCTCTCTTGCAGCAGTGGCATTGGTGCGGCACCTTTCACATCAAGTCTTTCCAGCACTGTTTATTAACACATCTTGTAGCAGCACAACACAATGTTCAATTTGTCATTCAGACAAGCATGGAATACGAATGACTCACTGCTGAATAGGAAACTTAATCAAATGCGCAAGCCAGACAGGTTGTGGTTGATGTATAATGTGGTTTTAACTGATAAAGCAGTACAAGCTGTCACTGTGTTCTTTAATATTTTGACATGCCTCTGATCAGAGTACTTTGTGTTTGATCTTGCACTGGATCAGCAAACCTTGTTAGAGTTTGGTATACAGGAGGACTAAAGTCAATTTTAAAATGTTTATCATGTAGGAGAACTTTAACATTTTAAAGTTCATTTAAAAATCAGGACAGTGTTTCGCGTATAATAAGCTTGATATCGCTTTGCCTTCTCCATTATCATAGCAAAAAGATGTGATGCTGAGGTATAACCTTAACCAGGATGTTACATTGTGGGTTCCATTAAACACAGAGTCGGGATTATTAGCAATGGTGTGCTAAGTAGGAAAGGCAAATCCAAGAAGCACCTTCCCTTCCTTCATCAGTTTAACAGAGCTCTCATAAATGAACACCTGGATCTGTGCCTGTGGGTTTTTTGAAGTGATTAAAATGTTAAAAAGATTAAAATAATTGTTCAATTTGCTCAGGGGTGTTTACATTGTCTCTCTTGAGCAGCTTTGTTCGAGTCTTGGCGCCAGAGTGCCAACCTCCATTTCCTGCTCTTCCAAGCCTCCCTCAAATCACAAGTGGATGTGTAAAGGTCACTTGTCATTCCTGGAGCAAGGGAGGCCTCAGCACTCCTTTTGGTTTTGGACAGATAACGACAGTCATTGTCACAAAGCGGTTTAAAGACGAGGGTTGCCCTTGGATCACCAGGGTTGTACTCCCAGGTCTACCCAGCACTCTCACTTAAAACTTGTTACTTACACTTCATATTTAATTGCCTGTAAAAAGGATATGATCATCTTTAATGAAGACAGATTTGGGATTGAAGTGATATGATGCTGAGAGAGAGCAGTGATGTGAGGACACA
Organism: Nothoprocta pentlandii; assembly: GCA_013398315.1. NCBI lineage: Eukaryota > Metazoa > Chordata > Aves > Tinamiformes > Tinamidae > Nothoprocta > Nothoprocta pentlandii. The sequence continues at coordinate 1,152,042 of VZSG01000107.1, forward strand.
GCCAAGAAAGGTAGTTCCTAGAGAAACCTCCAAAGTCACCAGGAGGAGTCATTGCCTGCTCTCACCTGCAGAATGGCATGCTGTCTCCTTCAGAACTTCAGCAAGCTCCAGCTTAAACTCTTAGAAGCAGTGGGGTCCAAAAGTCTGCTGGAAATTTAATTTCTCTGCCTATGAGCAAATACAGCCATTTCCACCTTGAATATGTTCATGGTTAGATATAATCATTTGTTCTTGTGCCAGTTATCCCTTTTATCTAAACAGCTGCTTTCCCTCCCTTGTATCTGTTCTGCACTATTTTACAAGGTTTTAGTCCTGCTCATGTTTTTCTTTGATAATTCCAGCTCTTTACCTCCTTTTCTAGGAGAATACTACATTTTTGTATTTGACATACATTTGAATGCATCTTTCAGAAGCATGGTAACCAAAATAATGCAAACTGCTCCTGATGCAATCTCACTGGTGCCTTTACAGAACATCATTAACACAACTCACTTTTCTTTTTTGGAAATCTCAAACTAAAATGTACCTTGAAACCACTTTTGTTCCTCTTCTCAGTTTTATTCCATTAATGGCTAGCTCATGGCTATCCTGGTTAACTGTTCCAGATTTTTCTCTTCATTATCTGCAGCATATCAACTCCCCAATTTCTAGAAGAATTTATTACTATCCTAGACTTCTTAAGCTACTTTCTAAACCTATTTCTGATCTTTGGCATCAACCACCTTTTTTCTGCATGATAAGCCAATCCTATTTTGTGTTTGGAACAATTTCCAATTTCTGTCATCATACAAATTAAATTTGCTGTTCCTATGCTTTGTGCATTAGACTTTTTGTAAAGTTATTAAATCAAGACTGATCTTGATGAACTCTAGTAATAATATCCAACTAGCCCAGCAGCCTATAGTCCGTATTCCATTAGTCACTTCCTTCCCCACTAATTCACTATGTTTATTTCTATCAGCTCATCTCAAATGATAAATTCTTCTGTTACAATCTTTCAAATGTTTACTGCAATCCAAATAGATTACTTCAACCTTATTTTCCTTGTCAAAAAAAAAAAAAATCAGTCATCTGTAAATGAAAGTACTTATGTGAGCCGGAATTAAAGTTCAATTTGCCCATCTGATGTATTGGCTGATAAAGTAGCTTCTTTCTTGAAATGCTCAGGAAAAGTTCCAATTTCACTGACATCACAGCCCCCCAAACCTTTGTAGGTTCGTTTATGAAATTTCTTGACATGAAGAAGCTACAGTCGGTCTGGTTTGCAGCTGTGCCCTCCCCTTATCTAGACAGTAGGAACTGTGTATGAGCTGAGTAACAGGTGGCCTTACTTCTTTCTCTTCTAAACAGCTGCTACTGCAACAAATAATGGAGTAGTCAAGAGAGAGAAAGCAGGAGATGCAAGCTAAAGAAAAATAAATTACATTTTTCCCTGAAAAAGTGTGCAGTACTTCAGCTTTCCCTTTTACTGCAGTAAATAGCAGTTCTGCCATATGTTAATAGCCTTTTTTGTTAACAATCTATATTTTTAACCACCTCTCCTTACCAAATCCATTAAAGACTTTAAGCTAAGCATTCCATTTTTTCAGCCAATTATGTCTATTATACAGGGGTATGTGAAAAACAGTGGCAGTATAGCACTTGAACTTTTTAGTACTCACCCTCCGAAGATTTTCATAATGTTTCCTTATTTTCTGTAGTTTTAGAAAGTATTGTTCAACACTCTGCTTCACTGCAGAAAAGGTGTCTTAAAACACTTTTCCAGGAGCTGTCACGATTTTTGAAAGAAAATTTATTGTGTTCCCTGTTGAGAGCAGCTGTGCAGTTTGCATATAATTTCATTTTTTTTCTTTTAGTAAACATGAAACAAAAATTGCTGGACTGTGCTACCACATTCATAGGAAAAGAAAAGGATAATTAAGCAATTCTTTGATTCTGCTTCTTAGAAATTCCCCTTCACACATCCAGTGCTGCCCAGGAGTAACTTTTTGTTAATCAAGAAAATTCAGACTTTGCCGATTATCAACCATTTACCAACTTCAGAAGTATAGCGGGTTTTGATTGTGATTAACAACACTTGCACAAAGAGGGACACATAAATAGGTGGACTTTGCAATCAAATGCTTGGAAGGTAATTAAGCACTCCATGTTCCCTTTGTTCCTACCTCAGCCCATTAACTTCCCGTCTTGGCACTCATAGACAGAAGAAGTCCCGATCTAATTGAACTTTAATATGGAATGCTCTGATGCTGTTAAATGTGCCATATCCTTTCAGCATGTTCTTTATAATTAATACATGATCTTACATAATGCAAGAATAAGCAGCTTTCCATCCGGGCTCTAATAATATGGTTTCAAACAACATGCAATCTTTCAGTTTAATCATCCCTCCTTCCTGGTATATTCTGGTGAAGTTAATCATTTAGCATACTTGAGTGTTTATGTATCTGTTGGTTGTCTCAGTAAACTGTCTGATTTTCCTGAGGTCCTTTTAATGGGATGATACACTTATGTGAGCGGGCCAGTAGAAACAGCCTCTAGCTGTTGAAATAAATTTTTCTCATCATGTTGGGTAGGGAAGTCTTGCCAAACTTGGCATTGTTTTGAAGATGGCATTTTGATTTTTTTCCATGCCTTCTCATACAGATTCAAATTGATCTGGGAGAAAGGAGGAAAAAGAACAAAAGGATGGCATGAAGGAGACACAAAGGAATCTATATCCATATATCCAAGCTTTTCTGGGGGCTATATGACATCAGGCCTATTCTCCCACACCTTCAAGTTGAGACAGAATCTGTATTTATGTCCGTTGTTATCTTTTTAACCTTAGCAAACCCTGTTTTGGGGCTTCATAATTGTAGCTGTCATACAGCTATTTTATAGCATCAACCTTGTCTAAAAAAAAAAAAAAAATGACGTAAAATCTTAATGTTCTTGATGCAAGCAATGTGAAGGCTTGAAATTCCTCTGATTTTGTTTTTTTTTTCTTTTGAGCTAATGCTAAGGCACAGTACTTTTTCATGCCATTTAATTAGCACACTCAGACCGCTCTGTAATTTACAAAATCTCTCTTTTTAGTGATCTATTTATGTCAAAATCTATCATCCACTCACTGGAGTTCTGAGAGCTTCAGTCAAAAGCAGAAATGCGAAAGCTGCATCCTTATCCTATATTGAAAAGTAGATTGGATTTCTGTGCTTGATTTGAAGTGTCCCTTCATAAATGTTTGCCTTAAGTCACCTTCCCCATAGAGATGTAACATATTTCATGACAGCGCTTTATAGGCACAGAGGAGAAAATTACTCAAAATGTGAGGACATCCAGCCAGATAAGTAAGTAGATTTTAATTGCTGATCCAGTGCAAAATTCAGAATACTTTGTACTTTGCAGTCCCCACCACCTGAACATTGGTGTACTAATTAATTGAATCTTGATTAACTGAATCGAATTACATTGTGCTATTCTAAGAGAGATGAATTTGTTAACTTCTGCAAACCAAACGCTGTTTTGGTTTGCAGTTTAAACAAGGAAGCTTCCTTTTTAGACAATTTATAACGAACACAAGCAATGGGTATGGCCCACCTTTTGTTCTCCCCTTCTCAAGAGCACAGTGCTTGGAAAATCTTTCCCATAGCTCAGGAAGGGGCTATGAGAGACCTTGTGATCATTTTGGTCTAGTGTAGGAACACAACGTTTCTTAAGAAAGCTGGGGAAATACATGTTCAGTGAAAACTGCCTCTGCCCTTTGTCAACCAAAGCCCACATTAATTCTAAAGCAGCCGCTCCGGGAAGCAACACCCGCCCCAGTGGTGTTTGAGCTTGTTCTCCTGTTGATCTTCTTTCCCCAGGTCCACAAGAGGTGGCTCAGGTTCCTGCCCTTCTGAGGCCGAGCCGGAGTATCAGCACCCGTCGTTCTTCCTTCGGGTCCTCCGCGCTGCTCTGCCCTTTCAGCTGCTCCTGCTGCTCCTGCTGGGCCTGGCCTGCCTCGTGCCCATGACCCAGGAGGACTACAGCTGCGCCATGGCCAACAACTTTGCCCGCTCTTTCCACCCCATGCTCAAATATACTAACGGCCCCCCTCCCTTATGAAGCTGTGAGAAGGAGGGGGGCCTTACTGGGGCAGGGGAAAAAGCGAGGGGGGAGGTTGGCTGGGGGACAGAGCCTGTTTTAAAGTGTTACCACATTCGGTGGTGCAGCTTAAGCTTAGCTGCTGTGTTCATATCATTCTCTACTGGCGTTCAGCTAACAACTCATCCTCTCCTTGGCATCGAAGTGCGCGATGTGTTACCGGCGCTGCATTGCTTCAGTTCCTGCATCCGTGGCACGAAGGACGGTGTGGGAGCAGTCCTTCTGTGCAGCGTTCTGGATCTTTTAGCCACTTTGTTTCCAGATATGCCCTGTACTATGCATAGCCAAGGGCTTTATAGTCCTTGTAGACCCTTTCTGTGCTGCTCTAAAGGAGCCATTAGCCACTCATTGTTAAATTCCTTCTCAATATCTGCAGTATACAAAATAACCAATGCTAAAGAAATTTTAGAGTATTTGTAACATACAATTTTAAAGGGTCTTGTATGGCAATGTATTATTTCTCTTCGTTTCTCTTTCGGGCATGATGTTCTAACCTTTGCTTTGGATGCACAAGCTGTAAATCTGAGAAGCACTTTTTTAAGGTTTAAAAAAATTGATGTAATAAATAAGATCTTGAAAGGTTTTACGAGGAAAAAATGTTGAATGTCAAGTTGAAAAACAAAGAACATATTTATGTATGTACAGTTTGCTAAGCCAAGTTTTGTTTGTATTGATTTCTTTGCATTTATTATAGATACCATAAAATATTTTGTCTATGTGCTTTTTAATAACAACTCTGAAAACCTCTGAGTTTAGAATGAGATATTTATGGTATAAAAAAATTCCACTCGTAAAAATGCTGCAATTCTAAAAAAGATTTAAAATATAAAAATGCTGTAACAACTTAACAATATCAACTATATGTGGGAACAAGAAGATTTTGCAAACTTTAACAAACAATAAGATACCTTGGAAAGTATTGCATTAGAATAAAAGTATTGCTGACATTAAAAGCTGTCTTTATTTTGAATTAATGATTGGGTTATTTTGTTTTTCTTTTTCTCAAGAAGCTGCTTATATTTTGATCTCCCCAGTGGGTTGTTTCTGTGTGCATGTCTGTGTGTGCGTGTGTGTGTGCATGTCTGTGTGCATGCTCACATATTTGCACCCACACCTTCCCCAGACAACTGAGCAACTCTCCCAGCCTGCACTGGAGCTGACTGTCTTCTCTATGGGTGTCCTGCAAACAATTAAGCAACCTCCATAGCATCTTGGCAGGGAGACTGATGTTTATGCTTTACCAAGAGTTAGCGTGGTTTAGGGGAATATATCCAAAACATAGGCATAAGCAGCAGAAAACAGAACAAGGTGAAAACTCAGAAATTTGCCAGAAACATTACAAAAAACCTGCAATCTGAGCAGTTGCAGACACTTCGTGCAGCTTATGAGTCAGAACTCGGTCAAAACAGAATTCTTTTCAGATTTAAAAAACCTGCAGTGCATGGTCCTATGTTCCTCCTCTAGTAAGATTTTAAAAGCCATTACACAGAGTGTTTTTCTTATAATTAAATGTTTTTATATACAGAATGTGTTGGCCTATGCAACAAAACAAAACAGTTAAAAGAAAATGCAAACATATTAATTGCTGTTACATAGAATTACTTTTCTGGAATGCCATAATTTGAGCTTTTACAAAGGAAAAGTTGTCATAGGTTGAGTACCACCTGGCCAAATGCAGCTATTGGAGAAGAGGGAACAAAACTTCCGTCTTAGAAAATGTTCAAGTGTTTATATCTTAAACATTTTCCTGAAAAGACTTGTGTGTGTCAACAAAACATTTTCAGCGTCTGAAACACACGTCTTGGGCTGGCATAAGTATCCGTTCTCTTCAATTCATAGTCTTCTTTATTAGTATACAGTTTCAAGGTTATGTTTGTCAACCGAGGGAGGTATTATAGATACTAAGATATATATTACTCTTTCGGCATACCAAAATAAATTATTTCTTTTCTAATGTCATTATCTATGGTGATGTAATTTATGTCAATGTCAGTCAATGCACTTACATTAATGATTTGGCAGTTCATTCACCTTAGACCTGTTAGTCCAAACCTCTGCATACTTTAGATATCCCTTCACAAGCCGGTCCATGTTGGTGGTGGTTAATTACGTATCTTTTTCTTCCTCTAAAGTAAGTAATATTGAAAGTAAAAAGAGCAATTTAGCAAGAAGGAAGGGTTTCAGGCTGTCTCTGTGGCCTATTTTCCAGTCTGGTATTGGTGATACCATGGCAGAACAGTAGCATGTAGGCTGTTAGCACTCAGCAATTTTACCTTCAGAGCGCCCTGATACCAAACAAGAAGTCACTGATGATACTTGTGTAAATTCCTTATGTTAGTTTAAAATTGAGATAAAGACAGTGAAGTTTGAAGAAAAATGGTTACAAGGGAGACAGAGATGGAAGAGTACTATTTAAATGTTATCAGATGTAATAAATAAACTAGCTTTTTGAAAGCATACAGGGCACCTTGCATGCTTTGAAGTGTAACTTTTCAAATTGAACTTTACAAGCTGTTTTGCCACTGTGTGTTCCCTGCTTCTCCAAATCTCCATTATCTCTGTCAGAAATGTAGTGGGTTGGGATGAAGTGGTGTATCTGAATATTAGATTATAGAGGGAAGAAAAAAAGCTGATGGATTTTTAGTTTTTGTTGTTTTTGCTCCTTTAATACACTCAGTGCACACACAGGCTGTGGGGTACAGAGTTTAGCATACAAGAGAAAGGATAAAGACTAATATGTAAAGAATTTTTTCCATGCTTATTGCCTGGTGAGAGCTGCATGCCTTGGTCAGTTGTCACAGCTGGTTTCACATTTCTGTTCCCTCACACTCAAGTTTACTCAGTGCTATAAGAGTCATCTTTCTCCCTCTCCATAACCACTCTGTCCTTGGTGCTGTGGGCATTATCACTGCATAGTTTTTGCTAGTTTCTATGTGTAAGTGCAGTACAACACCAGCTTCTCTGCCAGTGCTGCTGCCTCTCCTAAAGGCTTTTCCCATGGGAATTCCATCCATCTCCTGCTGCTTCTGTCAGTGTTGGGTGCTTCCCCTTCAGCTGCTCGTTCACACTCTCAGACAGCAGCACCACCAGCCTGCTGGGCAGCGGGGCCTTTTGTGTACCCTGCAAAGGTTGAGCTGCTCTCTGCCTACCTCTGTTTCATAGGAGGCCATCGCAGAGGAATGTGTATACAGGGAAACATTTTATGAATAAATGCACAACCTGGAGTCTGAGATGCTTGTTGTGCAGCCTGTCATCTCCCGTTCTTCTAGAGCATCCCAATTACTTGGGATTTGCAAGGAGCAAATGAGGTTTGGTAAACAAGCCTCCAGCCTTACCTGCAAGGCATGAGGAAAGGCTATACAGGAGCTACAGAACTCACCGAGGGTCTGTTCAAGGTGATGTTCAAGTCCAGAAAATGAGTATGTAGACCACGTATCTTGGATATCTCAGTTACTGGATTATATACTGTAGACAGATGCACTATAGGCATAGTTGTTCCCTGAGGCTTTCTGCATTTTGTGACTGGGAACCCTGTTTCCTGGCTTCTAGTTATCTCACTACTACTGGGAATTTAAGGCATAGTAGAAACTAGTTGTTCAAAGACTCCATATGGTAATATAAAAGCATCTTCTGCCTTATAATAATAATGCAAAATGACACCATTTGCCCTGACATTATTGCATGAGTTTCTTCATTTTTAACATGATTTATAAAGCCAAAAAGAGATGAAAGTATAATACTGGGAGAATTCAAATGCTCTGAAACCTGTAGAAATAGAGCATACCATTATTCTTCATAACTCTAAGTCTGATGGCACCCTTGCCTATCTCATTCTGCCACTTCCATCAGTGATAGTGGCTTCATTCTGCAGCAGATCAATAGTCTCATATTTTATTTAGTGTTTAAAGCAATGAATTGTGGAAACAAAAGTAATGGAAAACGCCACAATGAAGTAAGACTTGCACTTTAAATGGGTAGCCTGACTAGATGTTCAAGTCCTGCAGCAGTCAACTGCAGAATTCACCTAAACCATTTGTTGCCTAAGTTGCAGGAATGCAAGGGAAGTTGTAAAGGGTGCCAAGGAGTGTGGAGGGAGTTGTGCCAGAGCATGGAGAAGCATGGTCTTTTGGTTAGCGGGAAAGAGGGTGTCTCTTACATTGACAAGTATTGGATCTAGTGACCTTAACACCAGCTAGCCAGCCTAGGAACCAGCTGGCTGTTTTTAACCCTAACAGCCATGTTATGAAATGCAGGAAAGCAAATTGAATTTTGTTGTTTTACCATTTGACCCTAATTAGACCTAAGGAAGACAGATATGAAACCTGATATGAATTTGGAAGGAAGTTGTGGTTTTTTGGAGAATGTTAAGAATATTGAAATATTTTGTTATGTTCTATAATAAAGGATTAAATGGGAAAGCTCTGATAGATTGTCTTACCAAAAAGGTGAAGACAAAAAAAAATCTGTGACATAAGACCCAAAAATGACTAACTGCACTCTTAAGCAACAAAGATTTGCCTTAGACTAATCCCTAGTTAAATGATAGAGATCTGAATTTTATTAAATGCTTTCTCTAAAGCAGATGGGAACAGAACAGCTGTGGCTTTTATTGTTTGGTGCTGCTTAATATATTATTCGAAAATAGAAATAGTCCAAAACACTCAGTATAAATCTGTTTAAAGAACTGAGAAGTACCAAACCATAATGAGATTTGAGTAAAGCAGTGACGGGTTAGATTTTTGGCAGAGGGAGGAGGCTTAGGAAAGTGTTGTTCACTTTGTGTCTTTAGTTAGGGGTGCCGCTGGGGCAGGAAGGGTGAGCACTTGAGCTCTTGTGTGTCAGGGTTGATGCAGATGTGGTCACGGTTCGCACAAAGGCTGCTCAGGCCTTGGCATTTTCAGGCACTTTGTAATTCCCGGGAGAATGCTATTATTGCTGTTGCAACTGTTTTTCTTCATTCCATTGTTTGTAGAAAGGATGGCTTAAAAACAGCTGGAAGAAAAGCTACCAGTGTGTACTTTTTTATTTATGTAAGTGCTCCCAAGTTTATCCAAGAAGTGGGAGATCTGTGTCTGCACTCTTCTCATTATATTTTTTTCAAATTGCTGCCTGAGACAGTGTGCTGACCATTGAGTTGTAGTAAATAAATAAATAAATAGATAGATAAGTAAATGTTGTAATTTCAACTCCCATTAAACTAGGACATTGTGTAAATGGATGCTGGAGGCGAGGAAGAAAAATCACTAGAAGAATGCACAATGCCGTGGCAGAACTTCTACACTCCCAAGCATCCATGGTAAAACCTGGCCCTAACAAAATCTTGAAGACACTATGATTATTCACTTGTACAACTTTGTGAAGTGAAAAAGCACGTAGCAATGAAAGAAAGCAGGAGGTAAAATTTTATGTCACTGTCTGCCTGTACAAATGGAGATGTTAGCAAGGTAACATCTAAGTACCGCAACACCCGGATCCAACAAGGACACGAGCAGGAGTTAGCTGTGCCCACTCCTGGGGTAAGTGCTGGGTGTTATTCCGATCGTCTGTTTTCCAGAAGCCTGCATGAGAATCCGTGCATTCGGGCCTCTGTACCTGCAGGGTGCTGTGCTGTAAGGGGGCCTGGCTGGCACAGGAGCACAGCCTGCGTATGGTGGCTTTCAGCAGGCACGCTCACCCAGGAGCATACTGATGTTGGAGGGCTTGTTTTGCATGCCTCCATTTCTCTCTCTTCTTTACTGCCTGGGTGATGGGAGCAAGACTTGCAGAAGAGAGGAAAGAAATGTAATTCTCATCCAAACCAAGAGATAGACAGGACTTTTAATGTGGCAGTATCTGACTAAGAAAAAAAAAATCGATCATTTAACTTCGAAAAATAAGCTTCCCTACATTTGCAGCATGATACAATTTCTTTTAATTTTATTTTTTCTTTTACTTTGCTTCTAAGCTTTCACTGATTGTAGTAGAACAGCAAGGCAGCTACTAGATTTTATAGAGGGACTGTGTCCCACTGACCAAGAATGCAAAGTGGTAGCTCAGTTACAGATGGACAAAAAAAGCGTTGCAGTAGCTGTTGTACTGGGTAACAAAGCAACTCTTAATTACAGAAAAGTAAAAACAACAAGAAATGTTTTTCAGGTGTGCATTAACTATGTAAATCTTTTAAATTAATCAAAAAGATCCCATGGGCTAGGGCTCTAGAAGGAAGAGGGGCCCAGGAGAGCTGGTTAGTTTTCAAACGGCATTTCCTCCATGCCCAGCAACAGTGCATCCCTGTGCATAAGAAGTCAGGCAGAGGGGGAAGGAGACCTGCGTGGATGAGCAGGGAGCTCCTGGCAAAACTCCAGCAGAAGAAAGCAGTATACAGAATGTGGAAGAGAGGACAGGCCCCTTGGGAGAAATACAGAGCGTTGTCAGGGAATGCAGGGATGCAACAAGGAAAGCCAAGGCACAACTGGAATTAAATCTGGCGCGGGATGTTAAGAGTAACAAGAAAAACTTCTTCAAATATATCAACACCAAAAGGAAGGTCAGGGGCAACGTGGGTCCACTAGTGAACTGGGTGGGTACCCTGGTTACAAAGAACACGGACAAAGCAGAGCTGCTGAATGCTGCCTTTGCTTCAGTGTTTGTCAGGGGCAGCCCTCTAGAATCCCAGGCCCCAGGGACACATGAAGAGAGCCAGAGAGAGGAAGGCTTGCCCTGGGTAGAGGAAGAGTGGGTCAGAGAGCATCTAAGGAAACTCGACACCCACAAATCCATGGGCCCTGATGGGATGCATCCCAGGGTGTTGCGGGAACTGGCAGATGTCCTAGCCGAGCCGCTCGCCATCATCTTCGGAAGGTCCTGGAGAAACATCCAGAGCTTGAAACATCTGCCTTATGAGCAAAGGCTGAGAGCTGTTCAGCCTAGAGAAGAGAAGGCTGAGGGGGGACCTGATCAGTGCCTATAAATACCTCAAGGGAGGCAGTGAGGAGGAGCGGGCGGCCTCTTTTCAGTGGTGGCCAGCGACAGGACTAGAGGAAACGGCCACAAGCTGAGGCACCAAAAGCTCCACAGGAACTTAAGGAAACATTTCTTGACAGTGAGGGTGACAGAGCCCTGGAACAGGCTGCCCAGAGAGGTTGTGGAGTCTCCTTCTCTGGAGATCTTTAAAACCTGCTTGGATGCAGCCCGGTGCCCCGTGCTCTGGGTGACTCTGCGTGTGCAGGGGGGTTGGATGATCCCTGAGGTCCCTGCCGACCTTGGGCATTCTTTGACTCTGTGATTCTATATTGGTATGTGGACAGATGCATCTTATGTTAGCCCTGTTGTAGCTGCTAAAAAGTCTTTCTAGAGCCAGTGGGGGTGAAAGAGATTTCTCCAGGGTGATTCCAAGCAGGAGTCTCCTCTTGTGCACACCTCCCCGGTCTTCCTCACAGCCGAGGGAATCCTGGATGACCAACTGCCTGGTTTGCCTAATGCATGAGATGTAGAAAGGGGTGAAGTGTCCTAACCTATGTTACACTTTGCAGTTCTCCTCTACACAGACATGTGCTCTATTAGGAAGAAGAAATTCCCGTTAAGAAACATTGTTCTTACTGGATCAAGACAACTTTCACTGAAGCATTTGCTGCAGTAACCACTTGTGTTTCTGCATCTCTCAAACTTTGTCACAACCCTGAGGTCATAGTAGATTTGAGAAAACAGCCAAAAAGTTGTACTTTTTTTGAGCACTTGTACAAGTGCAATTAGTAATTAGGTAAAACTCTGGCTCACCTGTTGCAGCCAAAGTAGCAACTCTCAGTCAAGCTCTGCACCATCAAGCATATTGCAAGAATATGACTTCAAAAAAGTGCTTAAGTCTACTAGACACAAATCCCAACAATCCCAAACTCTCTTTTAGAATCTAAATAGGTTATTTGCTTTCGTATTTGACAAGCTATGGTATCAGGCTTAAGCGTATGAACTATATTGTCTAGTTTGTCTAAAGACATTAAGAAAATGGTTGGATTTAAGGTGATATGGTACCACTTCTGGTGATTAATTATATACAGTGCAGCACTGCATATAAGCAAGAGTTTTTAGCTATAAATTCATGTAAGCAAAGATAAACTATGAGCTGACAGTTTTGCTGAAAGCCATCACAGCAAAAACGGATGAAAAAAAAATCAATATAAACACTCTCTGATATTACTCTCTACATATTACTGATATGTATGTTTAGATGCACATACATATGCATATAAACTCTACATGTTTCTGCTCTGATTCTTTTCAAAGACCCAATATAATTTTGAGACTACTTCACAGAGCAGGATTAAGTTCAAAGTGTTTCTAAGCGATTAAAAGAAACTTTATGTTATCTGTTTCCTGTCCATCAACTTATTCAAGATTTTTTTTTCCCTGAGGACTAGATTTCATGAGGAAAAGCAACATTGTTCTACTTGCCATCAGCCAACTTATGGTAGGAGGCAGACAACTACAGAAGGCTTAATTCACTTAATTTGTCCCATTCCTACTATATTTCACAAGCCGAAACAAGGAAAGCAGAGCATACAAAAGACCCAAATATGATGATGTGGCAAAGAAGAAGAATTAGTGCCTTCTACAGCTGAAAAAGGCAAAGAAGGCAAAGAGTTTATTATGTCAGTCACCCAAATACACCACGAAGGTGGAGGGCCTTGCCAGCAGGAAGACAACCTTCCATTCCTAACCAGAGAACATTTTCTTTCTAAAGCTCAGACTTGGCAATTAGTTTAACGTTGAAGAGCGTAACTGTGAAGACCAACTGAGTCCTTAGGGTCTTCTCAGGTGTCACCAGGAATACTCAAGACTAGACCTGAGACATTTTTGTTTCTAGATATGGTCACAGTAGAAAAAATAAAATAATGAGAAAAGAGTTTTCACTTAGATACACAGGAGTAGCCACATTCCATTTCTCTAAAGAATAGGGTAACATTGAGTTGGCTACTGGAAAACAAGAAACAGAGAAACACAAAGAAAATACTATGCAAAAGATAAGAAATGAAGCAAATATCTCTGGTTAATTCTTTATTTTCAACATCAAATAAGTCAATAAAAATCTTGCACCAATCAGATAACCCACCATATTTTTTCACTTAGACTTTTTTAGAACGTTTTAGGTGCAAAACAAAGAAAAAAAAAACTCACCAAAACAAAAAGACAACAATATTTTTATATGCATCAGTGAAGAAACAGAATACTTTGAACAAATATATCACGGCAGCTGAGCCTATACCAAAGAAAGGATTTTCCATTGACAGAATAGGTAGTGCACACAAAAGCATTAGAGTATATACAATAAGGTGATACATAAAGTGGCTTGTTAATGCAAGTCTCATGACTAGCAGTCTATCCCTTCATTCTCCGCTGGGCACTTTCTGAAGAAACAGACTTCTAATTAGAGGCACACAGGAATACAGAGCATACTAAATTGCAAAATGGCAGCATATACATTTTTAGGCACATTTGAATGCTTTTTTTTCTTTTTTTTTTCTTTTTTTTTCTTTTTTTTTTTTTTAAGCACAGTGCAAAACTGAGTACCCTTACGGGCAACAATCACTTTTAAACAGCTTTCAGGATATTAGACTATCTACATTTGAAAGATGAAAAAGAAGTTGCAGATAGAAAGGGTAGGTCATCACTGCTGAGGAAATGCTAATTTAACATTCTCAGATCAATTTGAGATTATGCTATAGTGCAGGTGACAAGAAGACTGTTCTGCATTAAAATATGGTTTTAGACATGGCCTTTTATACATATGCAGAAATTCTGTCTGTAAAGCTATATTACCTCTGTAGATAACATTGAAAATGACGTCTTTATTCAGATTCAGAAACACACTTCACATCGGTTCATCTGCAAATACCTTATATACAAAACCCCATTAGTGTTAGGTTGGATTGCATTCTCAGTTTAAAGCATGATATTACATATACAAAACAGGCTTGTCCTGTTCCTACCAAAGACTATGATAAGATTCAGACCCTATTAAGGCAGAATTTTTACTTTGCTGGTGGTTTGTTTTATTCTAAACATTTGGCACAAGTCTTTAGGAATCAATCAGCAACAATTGGCATGGATACAGGCTTTATTACAAACCCTGTTTTGGAGGATCGGGATTTTTCTTCTTTTTTCTCTCAAAGTGAAGTGACCTGCTGACAGTCCTTCCTTGAGAATTCAGTTCAGCTTTTTGTTGTTGTTGTTTGTTGTTGTTTTAATTATATTTTTAAAGTATCAAACCCTTCATTGTACAGAAGGAGAAAAAAAATCAAGAAATGTCATTGAGACATAATGGCAAATTCACCACAAACACACACCAAGAAACTCTCATTAAATTATTTTACCCCAGTACAAATCCAACTGCCCTAAGTGGGAGTTTTACCTGAGACAAAGTCTGCAAGATCGAGACATGGCTCGGACCACTACAAACCAGAGTAGCTTTCCCGCACTGTTGGAAACCCAGGCACCAGTACATGAAAAGCACCACACTATCCCCTCTCCTGCCTCCCAAGCTTTCCATAATAGTTGAATAACAACCATATTCACAAACAAAGCAATAGTTTGTCTGGTCTATTTCTGTTTGGCTTATGCTGGTATTACATTGCCTACGTTTCTAGGGGGTTTTTTGTTTTGTTTTTGTTTTTTTTTTTTTGTTTTTTTTTTAAAAAATCCAAGTATAAACATTATAAAACAATGATTCTATCATTAGGTACTGTCCACAGACATCACTACTAATGTTTTGGTAAAAGCATAATTAGCTGCCCTTAATATTTTTCTTTCAATTTTTACATGCAATATATTTTTTATTTTCTTTTTTCAGTATCCAGCACCAGGCATTCAGGTAGTACTGGTTTGTCAGCTGTAAATATAAAGTATATATATATACATAAAATAGCATCCTGTAAATTAACAATTACCAAATGTGAGGCACAAACGTCTGCAAACTTGATAGCGTAATTCAGAACTACATAAGAAGAAAGTTGCCAGTTTTGTATCGTGGACTTTGTTTAATTGACAGAATGGCTACATTCAGCTGTCTGATATGCGGACAATCATTTTTACAGATAACTGTGTGAAGATTAATATAGTCATTAAGGTGCTGCTTCAATAAAATATCAAGAACAAGTCAATGACAGAGCTTTGAAACTGCCCCAGTGTAAATGAATCTATTACTGGGAATCACTGGGTCGCTTTTTTCCTGGGTGCCTTTCACTGCAGTTCCTGTGTGTGTTGGACTGGTCAGATCTCAGCTACTTCACTGCGAGGACTGGGTCTCGGAAAGCATTCCGAGATACAACTGGAAACTGGTGGCTATTTCTGGCTATTTCCAAGACACATTCTGATACCCTCCTGCCTGCTGCATGCCCCTTCACAAACATGCTTTCCAGCTTCCCTGGGACTCTTTGGAGAGTACAGAGGTACTTACCCCATCTAAGTACCACCAGAATCTGTCCCTTTGCTATGAATTGCTCTCCCTGAACTAATCTTTTTTGCTCTAAGCTGAATTTGCACTTGAATTGATATAATGAACTTTTCTGGACTATAGGAGAGGAGGCATTTATTTAAAGGGAATTACTGTGCAGCTTATGCCCTACAAGCTTGCTTTGCATGTTCTGTTACAGCAAACACACCAGTTGCAGCTACAGAGTATTTAAAGAGCAGCTCTAATACGCAGTAGGCTACAAGTTAGTGACAAGGGTGTGAGTACTTAAGTGTAACTACAGCAATTCCTGTGTTCCATTCAAATCTTAACCTGTTTTCATTTCAGGGCCTCCAGGATTTTTTTAACACACTTGAAAAATGGTCTCAAAACAAAGTGTGCGTTTTTTTCCAAGGCAGTTAGAAGCCTCCAAAAAGCCCTTTAGGTACCAGATCTGCACTTCTGCACTTAAACACACACACACACACACACACACACTCTTACTGAATACATAAAAAGACAAATCCTTCAGCATTTTAACACCAAAAAAAAAAAAAAAAAAAAAAAAAAAAAAAAAAAAAAAAAAAAAAAAAAAAAAAAAAAAAAAAGACAGTCAAAATGCATCAATAAAAGGTCTATTAGTTTACAATGACTTCTTCATACATTTAGGCCTGGATACATAGCTAAGGAATCATTTTGAGTATACAGCAAGCATTTATGTGCGTATTTTTGAACTGTGTCTGTCCTTTGCTCCAATATTTATGTAATGGACATCCTTACAGACATTTACTAAGAATTTAATCCTGGCCTTGGAGCACAAACTGATCCTATGCCCTTCTGCCTACACACTTGCTCTATAAGTTAGATCTCATTGTACACCCACACCACCTGTTTGACAGTGGGTGTGATTAGGCATAGGCACTACTGTACTGCAATAGTTGCACTATTTATTTCCTATATTTTATTAGTGCAGGATATTCCAATCAAGCTTACATAAAGGCTTCAGTTCTACTAATAAATTAAGCATCCCCAAATCTTTCTCTGGCACCTTGACCAGCTTCCGTGTACCAGCCTGTTAAACTTCCCTACTGACAGGGTGGTCATATCCAACTGACTATTGGAACTAGTCCCTATCTAGCTCCCAAACTGCTCCAGAAGATTGGAAGTGCAAGATAGCACAGGAAAAATAAATCATTAATCTTTTAAAAAAGCTCTAGCATATATAAAATTCACATTCTAGTACTCAGCATCATTCTCTGACATGTTTAATTCACTAGCTTAGAGGTGGTCAAACATCAGCACCAGCTTCTACTTTGGATAACATCTAGAAAGGATACATTGGTCTTTTTCTTTCTTAAAAAGTCTCTGCCCTTCATGTGCTGCTGAAGTTCTTAATACCAGAGGACCTTCTGCACATTTAGAGTCGAGCTGAAGAGTCAGACTAACCCTGACATAAAGCAGTTGCACACATGCATGGGGAAAGCGAGGTTCTTGCCCCTGTACATGCAATGGCCTGAGAGCCTTGCCCAGATCGGGTGCCACAGACGAGCTGGATCTTAGCAGTGATTTTGTGAATTGCTCCAAGAGAGCAGAAACCAGGAAAGGTAATGCCAAGCTTACAGCTCTGGCTGTAGGGCCATCCCCTCAGCCCTTACCTGGGCAGGCAAGATGCTGGCACGTGGAATGGGACAGTCCCACCCAGCTGTGCCAATCTCATATTGGCATCCTGGGCATTTTATTGTTAGGACAACAAAATGTGGGAAGTGGAGAGGGTTTTTTACCTATTTTTTGTTCTATAAAATACTGCTAGATCACATATGTTTGTGTAAATTTCTTTTTTTTTTTTTTTTAAGACCTGACAGTGTCTGTAAACATCTAGTCTGATTTAAGAGCAATTATCTATTATCAGTATTTGCCACATTGTCCTTCATATATACATTAAAAAGCAACAGAATGATTCAGCTTTATAGAATCAGAGAAGATGGGGTGCACAAAAATGCAGTTTGGCAAGAGCGGATAGTAAGAGGACCAGCAAGCTTGGTCAGTATGACCTTGGAGGGAATCGTCTGCTGATGTGAGCCACTAAGGTAAAAGAAACGAGAAGGAAAAATATTCACAGACAGGGGTTCTTTCCTACTGTTAGGAGAAGAGGGGTGGGAATCTACTTGAACTACCTCTGTGCTTTAACGAGGCAATCACTAGTAGTGGAGTTTCACCGTGGCACGCTGAGATGCCAGTCAGCCTTCCAGCATCCCTTGCTCAAATACACCTGGGATCTCTACCAAGCAGTTTCAAAGTTTCAAGCAAGTAAAGCACTAAATGGGCTCAGAATTTGGAATGGACACCAACCAAGGCTACTGCTATGCAGCTTCCCATATGCATTGGTGGTACAGCCTATTAATTTATGGTAGTAGAATTAATATTTAAATTAGGATTAGGATTTACCCAAGTTACATGCAAAGGTAAATAAAAACACTGCAAGTTTCAAATTAAGCTAGCCTGACAATCCTTGCTGGCTCTCCATAGCAACGAAATGTCTTCCGTTTAGGATGAATAATCAATTTAAGTGCTTGACAAACACTCAAATGGAAAATACAGGTGACTGATGTCATTGGAGTGTTTACATAGGTGGCATTATAGTTGAAATGTAGCATGAACTAGGTAGTACGCTGCTGGGTTTCTCATACCATTATATGAACTGATTCTTTTTATAGTGTATTCTGCATATTCTCCTCTTCTCTATTGCTCATGTAAAAAGACTGTAAGGAATGCGACGAGGCCGATGCAGTTGTCAGCTGGCTCCGGTTCTCCTCTTCCATCGGTGCAGCACTCCTGGCCGCCGGGGCATGCAGTCGGTGAGCGTCCAGCATCTCCAGCAAGAGATCATAGAGGGGAACTACGTTTTTGCACTTCATATTGTACAGGTGCTCCATTCCTTTGTTGCTGTGGGTTTGGATGAAAACAGAAGTTACATTCCAGATGTGCTATGAAAAATCTATCAGCTAACAGTAGCTAGGTTCATATACATTCCACCTCATATGTAATGCAGTATCTAATTTAATACTGCAGTTACTGTAGGCGCCTTTGGCAGTTAGAAGAAAGCAGGTTCTTAAAAGAACAGTTCAGGAGCAAATCTGCTTTCTACGAGTGGCTCTCTTGCTCTCCTTTTCCTGAAAAGCAATCTAGAGCAAATGATTTGCAAATTTAGGCACAGTGATGAAGTGGGCCAGTATCTTGCACATGGAACTTCTTTAATTGTACAAATCCTTAAGAAAGTAAGAAAGAAGAGAAAAAAAAGAAAACGGGTGGATGAACAAAAAGAAATGTCAAAATGACAAAAATATCATCTCCTCCAATGAAAAAACTATATAGCTTCACTTTTTCCTGAATATCTGTATCAGCTTAGCATGTAACATCTGTATGTTTCAGCAAAAGTAGCTGTGATGTGGTGCTTACCACTATTTTATTACCAAGCTAATGAAATAGTATCTGTGTAACAACAATGTCACTTACCACTTTGAAAGAATAAAATATACACTGTGTACTCGCTCTTGGTTTAGGCTTGTCATATTGCTAACATGTCAGCTACTGAGTGGCTATCTTAAGAGATAATTAGATTTGTAAGAATACTGCTGAGACCAACAGCAATCGGGTGGTTGCTTCAAGCACTTCATCTCTAATTAGCAAAGGCCACAGTGCTTTAGACTGGGATTCAAGAGATCTGCATTTTAACTTCACTCATAAAATATCAATAGTGATACTGACCTCTTTTCTAAAGTGGTTTGCAATCAAGCCATTTGTGACAAGTGGCCATATAATATAAAGTAATAGTTTTATTAAACCTTATCTTGCAGGAAACTAAGTTCATAGAACCAGGATTCTGCTACCTTACCATTATCTATGCAGTGCTTTTTGAACAGAATGAAAGGAGCACATAACATTAGGAGCAGATACTGCTGATGGCACTATTGAAGAAGCAAATAAAAAGTAGAAGAAGCAACAAATGGGTGAAAGTTTATTCCTTTCTCCCAGTAATCCAGAATAGTATATAGCGCACAAGTTCCCTATAACTACACAGACTTTTTTTTTTTTTTTTTTTTTGTAGTAGCTCTATTCAGTTTATATCCACTTTGTGGAGGAAAGTGCTACTCCAGGTATGCCTTTGTGTGCCTGGTAACCCCTCCTCTTACACTCTTGCAGTACAAGCAAGAGGGCTGGCCACGCACTTGCTCTCACCTCATGTGCCTGATGTGGGAGAGGATGAGCAGGAGCTGAGCCAGCCGCCTGTGTTGCTGCTGCAGGGAAAGACCCGACTTAGCCATTAAGTGTATCAGAGTATCTGTGATTTTGTCCAGAACACGGTGAATATAGTCTTTCTCTTCCAGGGATTTCAAGGTGCTGGAAAGAAAAGTGTACACACCTGGAGTAGGAAGGGAAAAGAAAACAAAGAAACCACAGATAAAAATTACTTTGATAGTCAGACTTGCTCAAGGTATACCTCATGGTTGGCTGCTTTAGCTGCACTAAACCACAAGACTTGACCTGTTAACCTCCTTTTCCTTCGACTCTGTTTTCTTTTTCCTTCATCACCTGCTTGACCAGAGGCAAGTCTGGCTGCCCAAGACAGGCAGGATGCATCATGCTGGCCAAACCAGTCACTGACAGGAATAATTAGAGAGCCAGGCCCTCCAGATGTGTGGCAGGGCACCCTGCACCATGGCCTGGCGGGCTCCCTGGCTTCTACACATCTCCTCACCTCCTGGTAACTGGGAAGGATGTGGAGAGAGCCACCACAGAGCACCAAGATGCACAGGAGAAATCTCAAAAAAAAATCAGATCTCCCAAACAGGGAAAGGAAGGTGCTATCCAGGAGCCTGTTTGCAGATTAAATCAGTCCATTTGTAAAGCATATGGAAAGCGAAAACTTCACAGGCTCATAAGGAACACAACTCTTGCACTGACAAAACTCTTGCCCTACTCCAGAGCTTGGTTTCAGCCATCATGGCAAAGAAGGAAGAGGAAAAAGACACCTCATGCAAGCCTGCCTTCATTCCATGGCCCAAGCTGCTGTTCTTGGTGGCAGGGGAAACGAGCACCCAAGGCAGACTATATGCGCTGCTTACTCAGCCCAGGCAATCAGTATGTGCAGATTACTGTGTAAACAAAACCAGTTTTTATTTAGCCACAGTCACCTCACCTTAAAAGAAACCTCCAAACCAAACAAGACCAACCAAGCAAACAGCAACCTTGTAAGGTGCACCCTTTCGCCCGCAAACCTGGTTCTCCTTCAAAAGCCACATCCAGAGCAACCTATGTAAAACAGACAGACATATCATCTCGGAAAGTGAGAAGTCAGAAATTTTGGACTGGAAAGAAATTATTTTCTAGAGACGAAAACACCTTCAAACTTGTCACCCAGCACCACTTCTATGTTTTGTAGAAACTGCTCTAACCTTTCCACTGGTAGTAACTCTTGTGAGGCACATCAGCTGTCTGCTTTAGAAATGCTGATCTATTTTGCACATTTTTGGAGGGGGGTCATGAATTTGTTCTGGAAGACAACACATAGTCAATGCAAATGTATTGCATAAAGAAGAATGAATTAAAACTGCTGTTTACTCTTCAATGATTGCGGTGTATTATGGGAACCTTAATAATCAGACTGCAAACATGAATAGCCAAGCAGTTTTTTGAACTTTGCTTCATACTGGTTTCTGGAACTCACTGATTCTTTTTTCTTTTTTTTTTTCCCCTAAGTAGGAGGGGAGAGGGAGCAGAAGAAAGGAGGAAAAGCAGAGACAAAATAATAATCTATCTGGACCTCTACAAAAAGTAAAAGTATTAAGTACTGTCATATAAAGCAGAGAATGGCAGTAATGGGAAGCTGGTCTTCCAAACAATTAAGGATACTCCTCTGAATTATCTAGATTTTAACAGCTAAATTCAGACAAAAACAATGGGATGCTGAATATCAAAAGACCTCCAGCACCATGATCTAAACACAGGTAGTTCAGGCAGCTCACTGGAACATCAGACTCAAAACTGCGAAACCAATACCCAGTAGTATCAAGAATGTCCAATTTGTGAGTCAAGAAAAAAGAAAATCAGCTTTGTTTGGAAAAAAAAAATCAACAGAAGGCAGGCACAGGAAGAAAATGATCAAGACCATTAAAAAAAGCTTAGCTGATGGTTTCAACTTCTGAAAACCATGCAACCAATTTACAAACCATGCAATAACTGCTGTAGTCACACAGCTATTCATTATTTTTTAACTGAAATATATTCACCAAAAAGAAAGTAAAAGTGTGTTTTCCAGCTGAATGACTTTTAACCATATATGTCTATCTATATATGTCTATTGACAATGCTGGGTATTAGATCTTAGTAGGATCCTATAGAGAAAGCTTTCTTAAATTTGACTGATAAACCATAATCCATTAGAGGGAAACATTCTTCTCATAATCCCATAGTGCTTCCAAGCATCTTAGTTCAAGCAGAGAATACTAGTGTGCCCTGGTAGCAATATTCCTTAGCTTCATAGCCTTGAAACCAACAAACAAAAAAGTCCTGTTGAGAGGAATTGTTTCTCACCTGGGTCTAGTCGAGAAGCTATTAAAAATTATAAATCAAAAAAAAAAAGCTTAAAAAATTGGAACAGCTTCAGGCAATTGCCAATCCATAAGAGTAGCAAAGAAAAATGACTGTTGGTTCTCATTTCTACCCCAGGTGATTACTCCTGCCCCAGGCCAACAACCTAAAATTTTCCCAAAAGAAATTCCAGCTATTCATCACACAGACACACACACACAAAGGGAGATTTGGAAGAAGAGTGAATAAAAACTGTCTTAGCAAAGTGAAATTTAGCAGTCTCAGAGGTCTTTCCAAAGTCTGAAGCAGAAAGCAAGAAAAGCTACCAAGTTGTTTTCCAACTCTATGTCAATATTATTAAATGCTATAGAATAGAGGCTTGAAAAAGCACTGCCCTGCAAGCAAGCATCTGCCTACCTGTGTCTGTATTTCAAAGTTTCAAAATTATGCATGAACAAATTCTCTTAGGGACTGCAGTCTTATGACAGAGTTGTCAAACAGTGGTAAAGGACTTTTTAGATATTGCTAGAGCGGGGAGAAGTCTTCTTTATCTATTCTGTTGAAAAAGCCCCAGTTTAGAGCATCTTTATGCTTACCACCAAGCAATATCCCTGAGTCTTTGCCCCTTCCACCACGACGCATTCCTGTGCCTCCATCTGTATCAAGCCAGGCTGAGCTCTCAGCAAACTCAGCTCTGGGTTCATCCCAAAAGAAGAAATATATAAAAAGCGCAATTTAAAAGGAGTTGGAAAAAAAATAAGAGAAAAGAGTGAAAAAAAAAGTCACATTAAATAATGCATCAAAAGGTCTGCAGGCTTCATGAAATCAACTAAATCTTTCCATCACTATGGCATAAATGATTAGGTGAACTAGCTGCTATCGCAGAAATGACCTACAGCTTCAACTTTAAAATGAAAGGCAATTGCTTTGCCATATAACACCATGCTTCTGCTAAGATCTACTTAAAAAGTAAAGGTCTGGCAACACGCTTCCCTTTGACATTTCTAATACTTACTTTACAGTGTTAAGGAACAGCATTTTATTATTGAGCTAAATTTGTTTTTCAAGAATGGAATTTTTCTTTTACTTGAATGGTTTATTGCTGCAGCTTTGAAGGGCAACTCACATGCTACAGCATATGTAAAATGCAGACAGCAGGGAAGCCAACATTCGCTGTGTGTTTTCCCACATTTTTGGGGAAATATCCCCAAATGGGATCATCCCCAATGGGGAACATCCCACATTAGTGTAATGTTTACATTTATTTGAGTATCTAATCATAGAATAAAGATCAGCTTTGTAGGGCGGGTTCTAGAGATCACCTAGGTCAACTTCCTGCTCAAACAGGGCTCATTTGAAAGTTAGAGCAAGCTGTTCAATCCTTCCGCCAGCTGAACATTGAGTATCAGTGAGGACATTGATCCTACAGTCCTTTTCACTGACTGGTTTCAGTTCTTGGCTCTCTCCGTGAAGTACTTTTTCTGTTCACCTAAACAACGTCTCCCTTGCTGCTGTTTCTGTCTCCATAGAAGCTCATCCTTTCACTGTGCGCCTCTAAGGAGAGTCTGGCCCTGGCCAGACAGATTTCTGAGGACTACAATGGAAGCCCCCTTAGCCTTCCCTTTTCCAGGAAGAAGAAACCCTGTGCTGTCCTCAGAAATCCTCTATACTGAGTGATGTTGAGTACTTCACATTTCCTGTGTGTCCAACACTGTGTCTGAAAGAGGATAATTATAGTGTGCAGAGGCAAGCATCTCCAGAGGATAGCTCAGAGTACCTATGCTAGATAAGAGTTACGCAGCTACTACACATACTCCAAATCATCCTATTTATCTGTCTCTGTAAGAAACCTAGTCTCCTAATTTGAGCATCTAAAGGATCTGACAACCAGAAGTTTGTGCTCACATTTCCAATAATTAATTCTTCTGACATTTTTGAACATCATCGACTAAAGGAATGCAAATAAATAAATAAATAATAAAAAGGGAATTACATCTAGCCATAAAGTCTATTAGAAGTGGTATGGCCATGCACTCTTTGAACATATATACGTATGTTTAGTTTATGCTGTTCTCAGATACACTGCAATGAGTAAGTGCACAAACCAGAATAAAACATGATGTTTTGCATAGCAAAGGTAAATTGCTTTTACCATGAACCTGATCAGCAGATTTACCTGAAATGTGCCTTCTCATCTATCACCATCAAGACTTTTCTAAAAACATGTAAACTTCTGGACAGCTACAAACATACATTTAGTGTCAAAACAAAACAAAAGGCCCCACAAAATCAGATCACTCAGTTCTGACCTTGTGGTACACTCAGCACCATCGATCTGAAATACTTGCTGTGCAGTTCTAAACCCTGTAGGAGTGAAAAGCTAATAGCAGCTGGCCTCTCCCTCCAGGCTCATCTCTTTTATGTGCAGAAGCAACTCTGCCTCTGTTTATCCAAGTCCCACTGACTTCACTTGCTGTATTTTTTTCACCATTTTTCCTTAGAGGAATCTTGAAGGAAAAATACCATTAATGAAAGTGAGATGTGCTTATAACATATAGCTGGCAACGTCTGGTAAAGTACTGACTAAATAAAAAAAACTAGTTTTATGGATCAATATTAAACATAGCAGTGGGACAAAAATTCTTTACAGCGTAGGTCAATAATTTCAAATTCAAGACAAGAATCCTCAATTCAATTCCTTCAACCTTTTAATTCCATTTATGTTCTAGCATTAATTCAGCATTTTTATAAATCAATTACATATTCTAGATTTATTTAAGAGTATAATTACATTTGAATATATTAGCTAAATTCTGGAGCAGCATCACTTTTCACAATAAAATAGAAAAATATTCCTATAATTATCAAGATATGAGAGAAATATGAGAAGAAAATAAAATGTCAGACTTAGTGTTTTGTTACAGTTACCTCACTTTGACATCCAAGATAAAAACAATAGCCCTTCATCCTTTATATACCAGGTTCTTGTCACAGATGTCAATCATTGGAAATTAGTGGCAATCACGAAAAACCTGAACCATCTTAATAATATCTCATAGAACATTAAAACATTAGTGAAGTGTTTTGTATTTAACAAGATTACTATATCATGTTGTTGAAACTTTTTTTTCTTTTTCTATTCTTTTTTTCCTGATTAGGTCAGGTCCCAATGTCTGGTTAGTAAGGCAATGTCTGGAATGCTTAGAATTCCTTGGTGAGCATTAGCTGAACTTGTACTTCATACAGCTTGGGAAAGTGCTCTGTTACACAACCAGGTAGAAAAGATACACAGCCCTCCACAAGTGCTTTGTGCAAAGACTAATACTATCTATGAGTTTAGATGCAGCAGGGAAAGTGGAGAACAAATGTGTGGATCTTTGAGGAGTGTTATTAAATTCAGGCATCTGTAGTCATTAGGTGGGAGCTTAGTAGAGATGTCAG
This sequence comes from Nothoprocta pentlandii, assembly GCA_013398315.1. NCBI lineage: Eukaryota > Metazoa > Chordata > Aves > Tinamiformes > Tinamidae > Nothoprocta > Nothoprocta pentlandii. The sequence continues at coordinate 1,177,621 of VZSG01000107.1, forward strand.
TCTGAAATTTCGACTTCGGTGCCTACATAATTGGTTTTGAGCTCTATCACTGCCGTAAGAATATTGTGACTTTCAATTCTGCATCTAAATAGAAATCGTCTTGAGTTTTCTGTCTTTTTAAACGGAAAAAAACCTTCCTGTGTGCAATAGAAAGTCTTGTGCCACACTTCACAATCTTGATCTTCTTATTTCAAGTATGTGATACAGAATTCATCCCAGTTATTTTTGATATCTACACCTAAACCAGTTAGCTAGTCATCTTTTTTATATTTATATAAATACATACCTTTAGATGACTTTTCATTCATGTTTATATATATATATATGTA